>OU452227.1:17923290-18464430 GCA_911728455.2 Marthasterias glacialis | reverse complement strand
GACAGCCTCCGTTGCACCGTCGCATTGTATGCAACGGAGGAGTCCAGCCAGGGGTCCAATTTCATAAAGCTGCTCAGCAAAAAATACTGCTTGGTAAATTTCTTTGCGAAGCAAAAAGTGAGTGGGGCACCAGTCACAACAGTGTAAACAAACAGGAATGTTGGCTGGTAACCTGTTTCTGTTAAGCAAGATTTTTTCTGTGCTTAGCAAGTTTCTGTGCTTACAGGCTTTATGAAATTGGGCCCTGGGCTGGTAATTCTATGGGCTGTAAGCACAAAATTATTTGGTAAGCAGTGCCATGAAATCGGGCCCAGCTGAGAAGTTGCATGCCTGACAAGAAGGTGTTGGGGGCTTTTTCAAACATCGGCTTAGCTTCCGTCTCCGTTTGATTGGAAACACCGTGCAAAATGCACAATGCTCTTAAATTGAGGACGGAGCCCAAACCAAGACCCCTTGGTTTAAATTGAGTATACAGTGCCAATAACCAAATTTTGAAAGAGATGATTTTATTAATTGTTAATTTTTTTCCTGATTTTCAAATCATTGACATATTTACTCAGATCTATTCAAACAATGCTGGTGTTGTTTTTTTCTTACCATCGTCAGAGCTGTAAGTGCTGGTGTGAGGAGGTATACTGCCGCTACTTGGCGAGATGGCAAGATGACTTCAGCGATAGCTAATCCTACATCAACCAGTGGAACCAATATCAGGAGGGCACTCAGAACCTTCAAGTACAAGTCGGCAGAAGGTACGCTTTGTAAGTCAGTGACCTTAATTTCAATGCTGTCATTTTAGGTTGATAATTGTACAAGACGGTTGTACGAGACAAGACAATAGACTTTGATTTATTTATTTAACCGGTAGCTGCCCCATGAATTGTATACACGCAAATGTTTCCCCTGCCTGGAAATAGAAGCGGTGTAAAGACGCCATTGTGTAAAATCGGAATACCAGAATAAAGGTCGCTCGGACATTCCACTGCTGAGCGTGCACAGACCACGCACATGCCGCCTAACACTTCAGGGTTTTATGAGATTATTCCAACCCTGGTTTTCATCAAGGTAAGCAAATCCCCAGGTCTGAACCCGAGTAGCCCAGGGCAGTGTTTGCCCTGGCCGATGAACTGACGTAGTTGTTAAAAATTCAAATTGATAATTGAAGTAAGATTTACGCAACCGGTAAACTGACCAGAAGGCAGCGCTCACACAAATGCATGATGATTCCATCTATACATCCCAATTGTGAGTTCTTAATACAGAAAGGTTAGTGACAAAGCTCATAAATGACACAAAATTATGTGTATTCTTTTTTAAATAGTATTTCTTTACGGCAAATCATCATAGCGCTTTGGTGACTCAAAGGCAAAAAATGAGCGAGATAGGCAGCCTCATGTTTGAATGTGCAGGGGAAACAATGGCCTGGAGGATGGGAAGGAGAGGCCAGCTGTAGATGCATTAGTGTAACTTTGAATGATAACCTATGGCTAGAGATTTCAACTTGATCAATTTCTGAATTACCGTTTTGATCCTGTGTAAGCAAGAGACTTGGATGTAACCCTGACCCAATTATGGTCTTAGGTTACTAGTATATTTTACTTCGTGAATTATATTTATGATATAACCTTGCTTGTTCTCAGTTTTATCTCATTTTCTATAATAGCTTTGTTGTATGACTTAGTACATGTGCATCTACTCATGCACATGTATGTGCTTCTACTCTTTGTTACCTTTGTGGTTAAGTGAAGCCTGGTGCTCTATCATGCTGTCTTTTAACCTTCCACTTTTGGAAGGTGTGAGATGTACCTTTTGAAAAGACAGCAGGTGAAGATCAAAGACTAGGGAGAATAATAGAGCACCAGGCTTCTCTTAACCACAAAGGAAACAAAGAGTAGAAGCTCATACATGGCGTGTCGTGGCCGAGCGGATAAGAACACTGGACTCAAGCTCTGGCGTTTCTGATCAGCAGAGTGTGGGTTCGAGTCCTGGTCGTGACACTTGTGTCCTTCAGCAAGACACTTAACCATAATTGCTGCGTTCTTCGGATGGGACGTAAAGCCGATGTGATAACCTATGGCTAGAGAACATGTCTCATACTTCAAAAACGTAACTCATCATACCTTGCGGGAAAAAATACTACGCGCTTTGAGACGCCCATCGGGTGTGATAAAGCGCTATATAAGAACTGTGTATTATTATTATTATTATTATTATTATGAGTAGATGCACATGTACTAAGTCATACAACAAAGCTATTATAGAAAATGAGAAAAATGTACAACAAGCAAGGTATATCATAAATCTAATTCATGAAGTAAAATATACTAGTAGCCTAAGACCATAGTTGGGTCAGGGTTACAGATGTAACCTTGATCGTGTTTCTTGATGTGATAACCTATGGCTAGAGATTTCAACTTGATCACTTTGTGAATTACCGTTTTGATCCTGTGCAAGCAAGAGACTTTGATGTAACCTTGATCGTGTTTCTTGATGTAGTAGAGGTAGCAAGGTGCAACCAACCAGATGTAGAGTAGAGGGAGCCATGACAGCGCTGTTTCTTGGAAGCAGGGGGTCAGGTCTGGGCTGCTGGAATTCAAAAGAGTCGGGTCCTGCACACACACACAAAACAGGTGAAATAAGACAACAAGTGTAAGGAGCAGGAGATACATGTTACATGGTAACACATGTAGACCTATAATTCAATGAGTTAAATTAGACCCTTGGAGTAAACATACAGTTTTGAAGTAAGGTCCAATAGAGGGTTTTATACAAATAATTATAAACACTGTTGCAGAATGCGGACCTGAATACGGTTAAATCACATCAGATGATATATGATTATATAGGAGACTTTGGAGTGCCAGGTGGCAGCAGACACAACGGGTAAAGTTTCATTGTTTACAAAGTTTTGAGCATGCGCACATTTCTAAGAACAATGGAATACAAGGTAGTCCACGGAGGTCCATGGTAAGTCTGCTGCCAACTGGCGTCCCCCAAATTCTTCAGAAAGAGCCAACTGCAATGTCTTGGACACGTAATGAGGAAAGGTCTTGAGAACTTAGCAATCACGGGGCACATCGAGGGGAAGAGAAGTGGGGGAGGCAACGGCTAACATACTTGAAAAGTCCAGGTCACTGGATGGCGGACAAGGTACCAGAAAGTGAAAGAGTACACGTAAAGGAGAAGGAGTTGCTGAAAACAATAAGAGACAAGAAACTGTGGAGAGTCCTGATTCCGCGGATATATGAGACTCGCCTCCAAAATCACACCACGCATATGCTCTTTTTCTGAGACATTTTTGACAAATTTAATCTGAAAACTGGTGGATTTTGTTCAAGTCAAAGTTGAAAGTAATACTTCAGCAACAATAATAACAGGACACTTTGCACGGGTTGGGGATTTTTTTTTTTTTGATTGAAAAATGCAGCAAATACCACGGATATAGGGCATTCCATCCTATGTATAGTCAAGTCTCATATCTCTGCTGGTCTCGTATTTCCGCGGCATCTGAAATTTCACTTTTTGTGTTGTAAATACGCCCTCAAGCAACGACATTGAAACAGTAAATTGGTAACTAAGGACATCACGTACCTTGTGTTGACATACGATCAAAAATGTCCCGTCTAATGGTAAGTGGTAAACAAAATTGTAAAAAATGCACTTTTTCCTGACCTTGTGAATTTCCGTTGACCATGTCTGTCAAAACATACCCCTTATCTGTTCAACATTTATTTCCAATTTTGTTCTGTCGACCTAGATTCAAAGACCCAGCTCCCGTTCCACTTTTCCAATATGTCATCTCGAAATCGTACAAAGAAGTGCGGAGTCTAAATCAGGACCATTTTTCTTGAAATACCATTTTGTTGTGTGAAGTGCGCCCTCAATATCAGCTATTGCCTGCTGCTGCATGCTGGTGGTTATGATTTAACAATGACAATTGCAGGAATCTGGGCTGAAGAAAATTGTAAAGACCCATTTTCAATTTTCAGGCTCCATTCAACTAATGTTAAAAGTTTTAGGCTATTTTATTACTATTATCATTTTTAATTTTTTTTTATTGATTACTGCTTTTTATGGGGATAACACTCAACAGGTCATTGAGGTTCCATGATATTGATAATGTTTGAAATTGAAGGAGGCTTCTTTTTTTTAACAGCAAAAGTTTTTACAAATTCATTTTTAATGCTGGTTTGCTGTTTTACTGTGAGGGCATTGAATGAAGGATTATATTGGTCTTTAAAGAAGCCTAAAAAGTGATATCTTAATTGAACCAACATTAACAACGGAAATATGCATTTTTGGGGAGTTAAATGTAAAGTCTATCAAAAATGTATTTTAAAATAATACCCCTAAAATAAAAACGAATGACCCTAAATCACCCCTTCAATCAATGATAGTATACTTATTTCAATCATTTTAGGGTGAAAAGTCTGCCTCCAAAGCAAGACGTCGTCTAAGCTATCAGAACACTGCCTTACCGACTAAAACACGTCAGTATGATGAGAACAGCTTAGCAAATGCATTCCAGGCTACACAAGAAGGCATGTCTGTTTACAAAGCATCCAGGCTGTATGGTGTCCCAGAATCAACGCTTCGTGACAGGACGAGAGGATATGTGGCTGTAGAAGGTGCACATTGTGGCCCAGAGACATTGTTCACAAGATGTCAAGAGCGAGAGCTGGTCGACCACATCAAGTACATGGCTTGTATTGGATATGGGTATACAAAATCTAACATCGAATACCTCGCAGCAGATTATGCAGTTTCTTGTGGAAAAAAAGAAACAAAGTGAAAAACCACTCAGCAGCAACTGGTTTTACAGTTTTATGAATTGTTGGCCAGACTTAAAATTGGCAATGCCCCAGAAGCTTTCCATGGCCAGAGCAAGATGTACCTCAAGAGAAGCACTCAACAACTACTTCAAGGAGTTATCCAGTATTCTCACCACTAACAATCATGACAATCTGCGTGAATGCCCCGAACAAATATATAACATTGATGAATCTGATATCAGCACAGAGCATACTCCCTCAAAAATCGTGTGCGATAACAAAACTGAACCGCAGGCGATAACATCGTCCAGATCTTCTGCAATTTCCATCATTGCGGGAGGCAATGCCATTGGTCATCATATTCCGCCGTATTTTGTATTTCCTGGCAAGAGATGGAATCCCCTCTTCTTGGATGGTGCTCTCCCCTGAACAGCCGGTATGATGTCAGACAGCGGCTGGTATAATTCTGATGTCTTTCGCCATTATTATCTTCAGAAGCATTTTTGCCAAGCAGGCACACCTAAAAGATTGGAAGCACAACGGTTCTAAGACATTGATCCTCTATGATGGCTACAAATCCCATACCTCTTTGCTTTTGGTAAACTGGGCAAAGACAAAATAATGTCATTCTCTTTGTGCTGCCACCTCATACAAGTCACGTTACTCAGCCATTAGATGTAGGACCGTTCAAGTCTATGTATTCCAAAGAATGCCAACTTCATCTCAGAAATAATCCTGGAATCCAGATAACAAAGTATGATTTTGCAAAGCTGACAGCAAAACCATATCTGAAGGCAATGGCTCCTTTAAACCCGCAGGCTGGCTTCTGCAAAACTGGTGTTTATCCATTCTCAAACAAAACTGTTGCAGATTTTCATGTTGCACCTTCTACAATCTACCCCTCAACAGCAAGAACACCAGTGTCAAACATTGTTACACTCACAGTCACACTGGCCAATACAGCATCACCGGTTGATATGGTGTCACAGGCTGACAACGCAGAATCGATTGATATTGCATCACAGGCTGACAATGCAGTATCGGTTGATATGGCATCACTGGCAGACAATGCAGCACAGCCCTCTGACAGTTTCTTCAATCGAAAACGGTTACCGTAAGACGGTTACCTAAAAAGAAATGTACATCTCACCCCCCATCACTCACAGGCTGCTTAACATAAAAAAAACATGGAAATCAAGAAGGCATGCCAAGAAAAAAAAAGAAAAAATTTACATCAGATGTAGCTCTAATAAGAAAAAAAAAGGATCCCTCTCATAGCAATATCTGGCAACTGTGGTGACATACATGTACATCTATCTATATACTAATGTGAGTAACGTGTCTGTTTGTTACGCAAAAACTCTGAGGTGCAAGCACAGATGTAGCTCGAAATTGTCGTGGGTCGTTCTTTTCGACCCACATTCAGGCTAAAGGCTTTATTTTTTTTATCTTCCGAAACCATTCAATAGTGATATTTGGGGATAATAAATTCATTGCAGAGGACTTGTCAGACAAAAGAAGCGTGTGCAACAATGTTTCAACAACCATAACAACGTTCACTCACTTGTCATGCATGTGTGCACATGGGTAGGCACACACACCATTATGTCCCCACAAGGTAATTCAATAGAAAAGGGAATAATAGAACAACAATAGGGAGTCCCCACAACTCAGTGTTAAAAAGAATACATGTACATTAGATAACAGTGCACTCAGTATACATGAAGACCACATGTGAGTCATTCATGATCACAGCGCGCTGGTTTTCCTTTTTGGCTCGTAGCCAAGTTGGGTTGCCAGCACTCTACATGGAGACTTCAAACCATGATCAGCAAAAAAAGACGTGTAGAGAGACGGCGTGCGTTGGGCAGTATTTGATTAACATATTGAAAAGATGAAAGGACAATGATTCAGTTGATTCGAAAAAAACAATTTAAAGGAAAACAAGATGTAAATAGATGGGTCTTTCCCCTTTCTTTTTTCTTTCTTTTTTTTCTTTTGACGACAAAATGTGCGGCAAAAGGTTTTAACTTGTATTGGGTGTGAGTTGATCTTACCTAGCTTCCTCCCCAACATCCCCTAAACATCCTTTATCTCCTTAGTGCTGATTAAAGTTACAGGAAATGTTTGTGCCTGGAGGAATATTTGACACTAGAGCATCAGCAAGGATTGATCATTTTCAATATTTTCTCTTTATTTTGGCGAACTGTTAAAAATGGAAGTGCCCTAAAGGCCACCATACAGGTCAAATGTCAGCATACCGTGGGAATATGAGACTCGCCTCCAGGATCACACCGCGCACATGCTCTTTTTCAGTGACATTTTTGACGAATTTAATCTAAAAACCAGTGGATTTTTCCAAGTGGAAAGTAATACTTCAGCAACAATACTAACAGGACACTTTACACAGGTTGGTTATTTATTTTATACTTTGATCAAAAATGCGGCAAGAACCGTGGAAATAGGGTATTCGGACTACTCCATCCTACACCTAATTAAATGTGATTTGTTTTGTTTTATTTTTTGTTTTTAAATTCATCAAGTTTCTATATTTTTCTTTATTATAATTATTTTCTAATTCAAAAGAAGTGAGTGCTGCTGAATTTGTGTAAATTTTATTAGTACAAAATTTGAGTTTGGCTTTGTTAGGCTTGGGAAGTCCCCTGCCGTCACGTGAACATCATGTGATCTGCTACAGTGGTCAGTGCTACTGCTTTTTTTAAAAGCAATTTTGCAGACGAGAAATTGTACTAAATTTTAAAAGGTAATAGTTTACTCTTGGACTTTGCTTGGGGAAACGTGAAAAGTACCCAAATATGTTCTGGACGTAGCATTAGTTGATTGAAATATATATAATCAATAAAATAATCTGTAATTACCCAAAACTTGTAGTTTCCGCAAAAGCCTTTCCAATTTGATGCGGGATCTTTACTTGCCATTGTGTCGTCGTGGTGGTGTACTTTGTGTGGGAGGTAAAGTTTTTAAGATGCTGCGGGGATGAGCGCCCTCAACAATTTCCCCGGGATGATGCAGAGCGCCCTCAAGCAGCAAATAATAATTTACCGGTGTTGCAACATCAAGCAATGATGGCGACGAACAGCGGAGACCCAGGTAAAATAAAAAAAGTATTGCAATGTCATTGAAGGTGTTTGTCATCGTAACTCGAAATATAAAGAATGTTTGGCCCATTAACATTCTCTAGGATTGTCTCAATGTGGCCAGTTATTAATTTAGCATACATCGGATTGAAACATAGCTTGTTTGTTGATTTTTTTAGCAGGCCAAAGGTACGGATCGGTTGGCGAGCGCTGCTAGTGCTAGTGTAGTGATAATAGCGGTAGGCCTACAAAAATGAATCTTTGTTTTTTTTCTGGAAGAAGGGTTAATTATTTCCAAACCTCTTGTTTTCAATAAACACACCATACAACCATAATACAACCAAACTGAAAATGTCATCAAATTTAGTGCTTAATTTTCATTGAAAACAGAGAAAAACGGTTCACGTTTTCGTCAGGGGTTTTGTTACATCATGACATGGGATGGTGTGTTTGAGCGTAATTTTGAAGGAATGTAAATTTAAAAATTTGTGTGGAACACATAATTTAAAATTTGCGCACCTTCAAAGATTGCACTCACAAATTGCGACAAGGTATGATACTGTCACAAACTATATGTTTTATGCAAATTTTCATCACATGAGGCTAGTTGAGTTCTGCGGAGTTCAGTTTCCACCACAAACCTCACTGTACGAAGGTAAAATTTAAAAGGGGAAAAAAAATAGAATATTTGTTAGAACACTCTCCAAAGTCCAACGACCACCTTAAAAAAATTGTGAAAAGGAGAGGTTTCTGGGTGCTGAATTTTCCAGTACTTTGTGACAGTGAAATAATAAAGATTAGATAGCGCGCTTTTCAAATATTGTGCCCCATGTTCTGTTGCGCAAATTTTGAATTTACAGGAGCAAACTTCAAAAATGGCACACTGTGCACATTTTGAAGTTTGCGCAAGTCCTTCGCACAAATTTTAAAACTTGCACGCCTCTAAAGATTGCGCTCAACAATTGCATTTGCAGCTATCGAATTTCGAAATAAGCAAGAGTAATTTGTAAAATAAGCAAGAGTAATTTGTGGGGTTTTAATTAATTGCTAAATCCTATATGGGCTTGACTTTGAGTTTGACAGTGTTTCAGACTAGGGTTGAGATGTTTAACGATTTAACCGTTGACTATTATTATTATTTTTACTATTTATTATAATTTTTTTCTTTTTATGCAATTCCTGCAAAGGCCACTAGAGGTGTGGGCTACTTTTTGAAGGGATAGAAACCTGCCCCAATGGCAGAAACAAGACATGATGAGATTGATGAGATATAAACACAAGTCTCTTCACAGCACAGCTAACAACAGGGAGGGGTAAATGAATCCATTGCGAGACAAACTTAACTGCTTATTCCCCTATTTGAAGCAATTATAGTTAAGTGTCTTGCTCAAGAACACAAGTGTCAGGACCGGGATTCAAACCCACATCCTGATGACTTGACCACCAGAGCTATTATTCTCCTAGTTCTATTTCTATGGCCACATTTCAGTACTCAAGTATGATTTTTATTGGTAACTCTCATGCATCTATGGTGTGATTGATATCTATAGGTGGCGATGCCGAGATGCTTGACGACACCCCGGAGAAGTCCAAATGCACCCCTCCAGAAACAACCTCAGAAAAGCCCAATCCAGAGGACGATAGCAAATTACAGAGTGGGACAACGACGAACTCCACAAACCAGCAAAGTGAAAACACAAACTCACAAACAAGAAATGGCAGCGAGCCACCAGACACAACTGTCGGTGTGACATCTGAGAACAATAGCAAAGAAGATGACAATTCGAAGGAGACTGCCATGGATGTGTCAGCCGAAGCTGACCTGACTAGAGTCTCGAGTGAAGAGCCTGCGGCAGCAGCAGCAGCAGCAGAACCAAAAGAAACAGTTGATTTTAAAGTGATGTTTAACAAACAGAAACATGATGTTAGTTTTGATCTTGACGGAACAGTGTCATCCCTAAAGATACATTTACAGACAATAACAGGTTTGTTAATAACGGGCAGTTTATTTGAACTAGGAGTTAAAGGTATGACACATGACTAGCGATAGTCTTGAAGAAAACAATATATTTGGAAACCCACTATTTATAAAGGTGATACTGATTTTTTTCTTGGAACATTCATGTCTGAAATACTGATGAACGAAAAAAAAACATCCATCAAAACTTTGCTTTCCCCTCAATTTGGCAAATCAAAATGAGACCAAATGTAATTTAGCACGAAAACCCAGCTATTTTTTTCTCTTCAAAAAGACTGCCTAAAATGTTGAAACTTCTGCAAATGGGGTTACTGAATCCGTTGAAATTTCAACTTTTATAGCCCAAAATCTTGCACAAAAATTTGTGTTCACGTGAGGATGTTTCATGTGTTTCAATAAGCACCTTCGAAGTAATGTACACCATCTTGTTGAAGGGGCAGATTTGTTGACTTCAAACACGTGTTGCTGTCTGCGACAGGGCACTAGAACTTCGCGCACACGTCTGGAAGGTGCGTGGAAGCTTCGAGTGCCGAGTGGCAGACGGCAATGTGTGTTCAAAGTTAACAAATGTGCCCCCTTGAACAAGATGGCCCATATTCTATTGAAGGTTCTTAATAATAAACTTGCAGTTCATAATAATCCTAAGTGTTATACAGTCACTGACTTCAACTGTTTGTGACATAACAGGCCAGATACTTGGTGCCCTGGAATGTTCCAATAGAAATTTAACATTTCCTCATAGAGGTGCCCTTCATCAAGAAGAAATTTCCTTGGTGCCCTTGCTCTTTCAAGAACGAAGCAACCAGGCCTGGATATAATGCTGAATAGTTGTGATGGACTTTCATAGCCAATATTATAGTTTATAATGGTCTTTGGTAGTGATGGTCTTTGGTAGCGAATCGAAAAACCAAGCATCATGACCGCTCGTTTCCGTTTGATGGTGTTCACCCATATAATGGTATAACTAAGTACATGCACGACTGTGATAAATAACAATATTGCTTTGCTCTTATTTGTGCGATTCTTGGGCTACTCCAGGCGTGCCATCCGGTATGCAGAAGTTAATGTACAGAGGTCTGATGAAAGATGACAAAACGTTGAGGGATCTAAAGGTCACCAAAGGGGTCAAGTTGATGCTGATTGGTTCAACCATCAATGATGTGCTAGAAGTCAATAAACCTGTTGCCAAGGGAACGACTAAGGAAAAAGATGAAGCAGGTATAATCATTTTTGGTGTACACTAGTTGTTGTTTTTTTTGTGTGTGTTTTTTTTTTTAATCAAAATTGTTTCGTTTTTCCCCCTCAGTGGCAGGATGTACACTGGGTGTAATAGACCTTTATCATGGTGCGGCCATCTTGATTTTCTCCCATTCAAACCAACGTAACCAAACCGAGGCTGGGAGGGCAAATAGTCTGGTTCCTTTTTGTACAAAGAAATATTAGCAAATTTTACTGTTATTGGATATAAGGAACATGACCAAGATGGTTGCAGCATGATAAAGGTCTATAGCATCCCAGTAATGGCGGAAAACACTGGTCTGCAGGACATCTGCAATGGTTTGTCCTATAGAAATTTGAGTCAGGTAGCCATTTGAAGGTTAGATTTTATAAGTGTCTGGGACACTGACTTGCTTTAGTCACAAGTGACCGCTTAAATTTGAATTCCTCAGACTAATGACAGTGTTGCATTGTCACGTGGTTTGGGGCAAGCTTTTGCGTAGTCACATAAGAGATGATGAACTCCCACATGCAATTCTGAATGAATGTGTATGGCACAATGGTAGCAGGCTTTGCCCATCTGGAGGTTGCTATACAAAAGCTTGCCCTGAACCATATGACACAGCAACACAGTCTTTACTCAAAATCCAACCCGCAAATTGCCTAATCAGTGTAGAATAAGCAATTGTAATTTCTCTCTTCTGTCTGTTTTTTCCCATTGCCTGTTGTATCAACTATGGAAGCTCCAGCCAAGGAGTCATTGTGCAAACAGAAGATGCACAAGAAGGTCCTTGATAAAGGCAAACCAGAAGACATCATGCCTGGCATAAAGGGCAGAAAGGTACAGGCTGACTTACCTCAAAAGCCAACAGTAAAATCTTGTAGTTTGTCCTAATGCTATGTTTCATTTACAGTGCAATAATTTGTCAGTATTTAGCCTCTAGAGACCATTCATTTCTGTAAACTCATCACCATATGCCCAGACACGGCTAATATTGTGGAAACCAAAATTTGTTTTTGTTTTAGAAATGTAGATATTGTATGAATATAAATAAAAACTATGGCAGTCTGCAATATGATATCATGTTTGGGAATGCCTCTACTCAGAACATAGTTAGTTAATAATAATAATAATTGGAAGCATTTATAATGCGTCATTTATCTATTTAATTATTCTGAGGCACAGAAATATTTAAGATAGGTGTGTTAAGTTTTTGAAATATGAGACCCATTTATATAACACCTTGTGCTGTGCAATTTGCTGCCAATCATGCCAGAAACACCGGGGCAACCCCTTCTCTTTACGATAACTTATGGGACCTATGGTTTACGTCCCATCTGAAGGACAAAGCAATAATGGTAAAGTGTCTTGCTTAAGGACACAAGTGTCACGATAGGGAGTCAAACTCACACTCTGCTGATCAGAAACACCAGGCCGCTCGACCGTATCATGCCTTAATTCTGTGCAGAGTTATAATATTAATTTTGAAGGCTAATGATCCTTACTGGCAGCTGAGAAGCTGAATTGCGAAGACGCGGCTATACGTGTTCAAGCTGCAGGCATGCAAGGGCAGCCTTTGGCAGCCAGCCACATCAACCCATATATGACCATGGAGCACAGCCTGAGATTGAAAGTGTTTGATTTATTCCGGAGGGAGGAAAACTGGATGGCCTGGAGAAAAACCCTCGTGGCACAGGAGAGAACCAATGCACAACTCTACTCACATATGACCCTAGCCGGGAATCGAACCAGGGACACATTGGTGAGAGGCAAGTGCTTTACGCAAACATCACCCATGCCACCATTGCACAACCTGTGCAGTTAAATGGTTTCAAATGAGTTGGTCAACTCGTTGGAAAATATCCCCGTCAGAGAGCTTCCTTTTTGTGGAGTCAATTAAAAGAACTCGGCTACTCGATCAGGGTTAAGCTTGAGGTATTTCATCACCTCAGAAAACAATGTTTTTAAAAAGACATGCACTTGACTTGTTCACTCTGCACAGGATGCGCTACCGTCAGTGCCAATATCTGGCATGTACAACAAGGCTGGGGGGAAAGTACGACTCACATTCAAACTGGAAATCGATCAACTCTGGATAGGCACAAAAGGTTAGTACCCAGCAACTTTTTGTAATGGTGTACAGTACAATTAGTTACTCCAAGATCCCTGCCCTGGGCTCGATTTCACAGAGAGCTAAGATTGTTCTGAAGATGTGTTCCAATCATATTTGCTAAGGAAAGTGTGATGTGAAAATACAAACCACTATGGCGGTATTGATAACTCATCTTAAGAGGAATCAATAGTGCGTTGTGAAATTGAGCTCTGGTTTTGTCTGATTTTGATCCAGTACTGACAACCCATGCTTAGCAAGGTGACAGGCATAATACCAGTCTTTTTATATTAGTATCCTGCCAACCATTCCTCCACACCAACGTACCGAGTCAATGCATCAGGAAGGCCTGGGATTTCATCTTGGAGAGGGGCAAGGCCATTTTCATTTTGCTAAGGGTGTTTCCATTGGAAAATGTTAAAGTATATGGGAAACTGATATGAGGGGACACCAATGTCAAGACTGGGGCAATGGAGGCCATGGCCTCTGTTGCCTCCGAGTATATAGACCCATGAAATATGTAAATAGCACATTGTGCTTGCGCACTAACACTACTGGATGGCAAAATGAGGAAACATCAGGCCTTTTTTTATTACGTGTTTGTGCGTCTGCCAAGTGCACAACTCGATGACGTTTGCCAACCAATAGCCCCAATAGCATGGGTGAATGTAATCAGCATTTTATATGGGAAGGGCTAATTCCAGGTCTGCCTTAATTGGATCGGGGTGGATTTCACAAAACTAGTCTTAACTTAGGACTAGTCCTAACTTACGACAAGTCATATAAGTTAGGACTAGTTACTCATCCTAACTCGAGATAAGACAAGTCCTAGCGCTTTGTGAAATCCACCCCAGGAGTGCCAAGTTTGCACAAGTTTTACAAAACAGTGAGTCAGAATTGCTTGCTTACACGTAATATAGGGCATGGTGTCCAACTCACTGGGCATCCTCCTCTCTCTTATGCTATGCACACCTTTATACTGAAGTGGATGGCTCTCATTCTTGGTTAGAAAATGATATCTTTGCTAACTTTGCTGATTAGCAGTGTCCAAAGTAATAGATGATGGAAGGCTGTTCCAGATAGTAACGAAAGGAAAGGACTGTCAAAACTTTGCACAGTTCTTGCTGCAGTCATCCTTTTTGGCTTATACATTGTAGCAATGCTAGTAAGATCTTAATATAGTGCCTCGTCGTATTTTGATAGTTTGTATTTTTATTTTGACAGAGCGGACAGAAAAGCTTCCAATGAGCTCCATTAAGAATGTCATCAGTGAACCCATAGAGGGTCATGAGGAATATCATATCATGGTGAGATAGCTCAGACGTTATCATGGCTGTATTCTACGTTTGCTATTTTCTGCTTAGGAGTCGTCAAAATGTTTCCAACATGTTTATTGTCATAAAGATAGTACAAAGGGGCGGGGGCTCTGTACGACTTAAGTAGGTGTTTAAAAACTGTTGAGAAGAAACAAAAAATAACTGCATGGGAAGTAAAGAACAATTTATTCGTGGTTGTTTTTTTTGCCCTAGACTGATGTATGACAAAGCACTGTGTACTCAGTGATTTCTAAGTTTGTGATACTTAAATGTAAAGAAAAGTGGTTTGCCTTAGTTTTTCTGGACTGGTTGCATAATGTGAAAACTCTGTGCATGTTGAAAAAATGATGCATATTTTAACATCTTTGCTGATGTCATTTGCTTAATGTCAGTGAAATTTACAGTAATGTAAGACATTGACCAATTACTGTGATTTTTTGTAAAAAGGTACATTTGATATATCACACTCATTCAAAATGACATGACCCGCAATGCGAGTCATAACCCAAGTCTGATATTCCTCCACCACAATGCAAAACCTTGTTACTTTTATTTTTGTCATTCTTTGTTTCTAAACCGTAGGCCATTCAGCTTGGCCCGACGGAGCAATCTCGCTACTGGCTGTACTGGGTACCGGCACAGTACACCCACGCCATCAAGGATGCAATCCTCTTCAAGTGGCAGTATTTCTGACGGTCGGTGAACGTAACGCCTGCCCCTCTTTTCTTGTATTCCTCATCCATCGTGTCAAAGTTCTTGTATTTGTTCGTTTCTCCTGCTGAAAGATGGTCAACTAGCCAGTGCAGTAGGTGATGCTGGTATAGGGAGGGTTTGGGGGAGGGGCTTGGCTGGCAAAATAAAAAAATCAGGCATGCAAGAACAAAAGGAATGGGGGACTGCTGAGGATGCTAGGTGGCAGCAGACTTACTAAGTAAATTCACTGTTCTCGGAAGGGTGGGCATGCTCCGACCTCATTCCCAGGGAGGAGTGATCAATCTTGTCATGTTCCATTTTCTCTCACCATGCCTTGCTCGCTCAAAACCCCTGGAATTGGTTCATTTAAATGTGCAAATATATGGCACAATTCAATTAGGCCTGTGGCTGATCCACTCTACGCAAGCACTGAAATATGGTAGCCTACAAAAGAAGCATCAAGTCATAGAGCAACTGGTCCCCTGTCATTCTTCTTTGATTTTGCGATTTTTCTAACTGTATGCAGTTAAGGGTGACTGTGTAAAAACATAATTCATTTGAAGTGGGAATGCGTCAAAATACTTGCATTTTGACACGCGGGTATTAAGCGTCCTACAAGCTCTCGAAAGTTTTTAACAAGCGTGCGCGCGAAGCAGTCACTTTTGGGAGCCACTCAATGTTGTTTTTCAGTACATCCCTACCAGGGGTATCGATACGGCGCACTGCCCATGGTAGCAAGGCTGTGCATGCTCAGACCTAAATTTTCGAAAATTACCTAGTAAGTCTGCTGCCACTTTGTATCCCAAAGTTTCCCGTTGGGAGAGGAGTGGTTCACCAAATGAAATAAATTGATTGAATCTAAGCTCCTCTGCGTTTTTAATCAGAAACTTTCCTAAAACCATCAAGAGTCCAACAGCATGGGGGTAAACTCAAACACCCAACCCACTGGCCCAATTTCATATAGCTGCTTAAGCAGACACTTCCGCTCAACCCATTTGCCGCTAATCAAAAATGAGCAGGATACCAGTCACAGATGGTACTTGTGACATGGTATTTTGGTGGGTAATCCTATTCTGGTACTAAAAAGCATAATATTGTTGTGCTTAAGCTGCTGTATGAAGTTGGGCCCTGGACATGTATTAAATAAACCCATTTTGTACAGTTTGCTCAATTGCTAATTGTAATTCTCCTGTAAGTGTTAACAAACATACATGTATTCAAAATGTAGGACAAGTGTTGTTTCAGGTAAAGAGCTGAAAATTGCAACGTGCCGATAAATCAAAATTATCCAGCATTCAGCTTTTCTTTTTGCAGAGCTGTTTGATGTATGTAAGAGGAGTATTGACCCCTCACACCGACATCACAAGGGTCTACATTCAGCCCATGGTCTGCCAATTTGGGAGTCAAAATGCATGTAAAGATATGGTGCGCGCCTAACTGCACCCACGTCACCAAAACTCACACTGCACGGTTACACACGGAAAATCTGTCTTCTATCCCAAAATGGCACAACCAAGATATATCGTGTGATGACATCAGGTGAATTGGTTCAATAGACTGATCTATTAAGCGCTGCCTACCTGAGCAACTGCCTAGCAACAGCACATGGTGTGAATGGTATGGATTTAGCTTCGTGGCCTTTTGAGCTGTGCCTTGAGGCAAAAGAACAATGCAGACAGGTACACTGTCAAACCACTTTTACATGACTGTACAGGAACCATTCCTTTGGGATTTGCACCACCAGAAATACCCAAAAAATTGAAACAAAAGTTAGTACAGTTGTGTGTGCTGTTGTGTTTACTTTTGGAATAGGATTTTAACGTGTCGGACTTTAGTTGGACTTTCTGTGGCGTTGTCAAGGTTGGGAATGCTCAATACGTTAGTTGTCGGGGCTTAATGGATCGGTCTATTGTTAATTGTGCTGGCAAAACTGGTACTTCTTATGTATTTGTCACATCCGAACCTGACTAGACCTTCTAAATAACAGTTAAGTTCACCCAAAAGATCATCAAGTTCAGGCGAAACATTTCATCCTTTGGAATCAAGATATAATGCCAAGTCCGAAATAAATAATGGCTTTGTTAGTAGCTATGGCCGGAACGCCAACAAAGTCCTATTCTCTGTGGCAGCCAAGGGTTGCAGCCATAGCCAAAGTCGCTTGGTTCGGACACAACCTAAGGCTGCATCTGAATCAAATGACTTCAGGCTATGGCTTTGACCATTGGCTGCTGCAGCAACGTTGCAGGATAGGCCATTTTAGCGATTGGGCCATAGTCACGAAGCCGTTGATTTGGATATGGCCTGTTGTATATATATAAAACATTTTAACATGCAAACACTAACTAAATTCAAGCTGAAATGGATGTCTTATTAGTCGTTTAAAATGAAAACAAACTCTCAATCAGACTGATAACGTCATTGCCTTTTTAACCTTTACTGAAAAATGTGAATAATTATTGGTATTGGTGATGTTTACGCAGAAGGTCAATTACATGTTGGAATCCGATTCTTTTGTTGGAATCCTTGAATTAATTTTATTCAATGAAACATTTATTTTGTCTGCAAATAAGTATGAATGATGCATGGAATATAAAAGTAGGGACAAACCTGCAAAAAAAACTTTATGCAAAGGAATTCGGATTTTCATAGATTTGCCTAATATTGTATGGTCTGCTGTAAAATTGCTACGTTGGACTCATGCTGCCGAGGGATGTAAAAATACTATAAAAGCTTAGGCTGTATTTAATTTTCTATTAAAGGAAATTTGGTTCCCAAATGTGGGGGGTGGGGGTTGTGGAGAAAGTGGTGTAAATGTCAAATGTCAACAGTATTTTTAAGTTGCACATTGGCAGTTTATAAACATAAAAAATAAGATGCAATTGTTATTTTTTTTTTTTTTTTTTTTATTTATTTTTTTTTTTTGGGGGGGAGGGAGGGATGGGTTATTCCTCGGATTGTATACAGCTATGAATAAGTATCAACACTGTAACATCATCAGTCTTTTTTTCTTCCTTTTTTTCTTTTCTCGTTTTTCAAGAAATATTTGGGTGTTGCTGGTTTGCAATGGAGGCACACTAGCTTAGTTCTGTTTTGTCTGTAAAGTTGTATTATGTAAGAACTAGAGGGAGCGCGTGCTATGTCACTTAGTAACTCTGGTGACCCGCCACGGACGAAAAAAATCCCTATGGGTAGACTGCATACGAACGTCCACTTAGAAAATGTTTGCTGTGTAAACTGACAAGTGACCAGTGTAATATGATTGGTCAGCGCCGTTTGCCTCAATGGGCAAAGAAATGCTTTTTGTCGGGTCATGGTGCATGGTTTTGCATACCCTCTAGCTGTTATATTTAACTCTATTATTTTGTCAATGACTATGTCATGTTGTCTGTGGGAGGAAATTTATCAATGACAAGGTCAGAAAATCTACAAACCTGGGTATTTGGCAAGGTTGAAATGGTGGATTTTGGGACGCCGCCTTTGTGGCGAGTTTTCCTCTCAACAATCAAAATAACCTGAAAGAGTAAAACATGTAGAGGTATCTTTGATTTTTTTCCCACTGTATCTTATACCAGGGCCCAGTTTCATGGAGCCGCATAAGTAGACAAAAGCGCTTGCAAATTTTCTGCTAAGCAAAAGTAAGAAGGACACCAGTCCGAAATGGTACACAAGTGTCATGGTATTTTGGCTTGTAAGCTTATTCTGGTAAGCAAAATTGTTTTGTGCCTAAATTATTTTGTATGCTGAAGCAGCTCCATGAGATTGGCCCCTGATTATCGAGCTTTGTTTCAAACCGGTTAATTCTTAGTTTAAAATGTCTGACAAACTTTAGTATAAAAAAAAGAAGCGTTATGGACCTGTAAATAATGGAATGTTCTGTTACTATGGTTACTCTAAAAATGATTGTGTTAATTTTAAGGTACTCATGTTATTATTCAAGTCACAAACATTTCATTTGGGGTTTTTTTTAAATTAAAGTTGGTTAGCATCTCCTGCGTGACTTCCAAGAGGGAACTTTTACTTAATTGCTTATAATTTGTGCACATTTTTTTTCTTCAAATGCTGGTCTTGGAAAATAAAGCAAACAATGTTTGTAGTAAATCACATTTACTGTTACAGAATAATGTATTGTTTTATTTTTCTTACCCTAGAACTTGTCCAACCATGCAGGGTATGAATTTCATTTCTGATACAGGATTGCTTTTCCTTTTTTCTTTTTTTCTTTTTTTTTTCACTTTTTAAATTGGGGGTTCATTTATTTGAAAACCAGAATGCCTATGGAAACATTTTTGTAAGCAAAATACATCATTACTTTTGGGCTTGATTTCACAAAGCACTAAAGTTGTCAATATCACCATGGTAATTTTGTATTGTGACATCACACTTTCCTAGCAAATAAGATTAATTTACACTCAAGATCGATCTTACCTCTTTGTGAAATCGACCCCTTTTCCTGCCCCCAAGTTTTCAGAAAGCACACACTACCAATCTTTGAAATTCCAATAATTTTTTTTAAAGTACACCAAGCAAGGGTTGTCTTGGACTTTATGCATATTTTTATGCCTGCATTTCGATTTGACAAATCAGAATAAGAAACAAGTGTGGTGGTGTCAATGTTTCTATAAATATTTCTAAGGACACAATCGATACTGGTATTAAGTCTTAAGAGTTAATCTTTCAGACTGAAAGTCAGTTATTTTTCTGATCGTCATGCTAACCAGTCAAAAATTTAACTTCAAGGGGTACAAGGACAAAGAGGCAAATAAGGCCAAGGCCTCTATGAAATTTCAGGCCAGCATATCCTGGCTGTCCGGCAAGGAGAGTGGACGGAATAATTTCCCAATGAACCCACTTCAACTAAGCTTTCAAAACTTCCATGATGATAATCAACAATGGTCAAGTTTTATATATTTAATTTTAGGTTTTATTTTATTTATTTATTTAATATTACTTTTTTTTTTCTTTTTTTTTTTTTTTTCTTTCTTTTTTTTCTTTCTTTTTTTTTTTTTTTTTTTGGGGGGGGGGGTGTGTGTGGTTGAAATGGACCCTAACTAATTTCAATGTTGGTTTGATACCCGGCTTTATACAAATGACTGAGTTGAGGCAAAATTTTCAAAATCAGTGTTAAAGTTTTGTTTCAGGATGCATGATGTAAAACAAATAATGCACAAAGTTGTGAAATGCAAATGCAAGAAGAATGATTAAACATATCTTAGCATATAATGCACTGAACTTGAAGGCACTCTTGTTTTTCTGGTTTTTGTTTTATGCAGTTCTTGTGTCATTTTTCCCCTTTGAAGATAAACCAGAATGTGTTCAATGAGATATGGCCATCTTATAATGTTTTCTTGTTTAATTGAAATGTTATAATTTGATTGAATGCATGGACTGTTGTTTACTGCTGACAACTATTTGTCTGTAATTACAAGTAATGATGAAAAAGAATCTTTTTTAATAAAGGAGGTATATTACAAGTTTAATTTGCAAAGTGACAGAAAATAGTATACGCTTTTTCCTGAAGTCATTAAGAAAACTCTTCCTTCATGGGTTTTTGTTTTCCCTCCAAGCTTCTATGATTTATGATGCTTATTACATTATTACTTAGGCCAAAATCAAGGTATTTGCCACATCCGAAATTGTTTATTTTGACAAGGCCGTTCGTTTTTTTTGTTCCTGAGAGTTTGTTTTAACTTTTTAAAGTTATGGTGATGAGATAAAATAAAATGAAAGTGCGCCACCTATTGGCGAAAAGTACCTAACTGTACCTGCCGGCCCGGAAATAAACAGTAGACAACACACATGACACAGCATTACATGCCTATGCTGTGTGTCAGATTGCATGACTGTCGTTCTCTCTGTATTTGTTAACTGTAGAGTGTAGGTGGAAGTAGTGTACTCCGTTTTTGCTTGGCCTTTTCTGCAATCACCGGATTTGGTAGGAATTTGGGCAAGTGTTTTGGTGGTTGACTTTGTCAAAATGTCGTTCTGTTCGTGGGGAGGAGAAAAATACAAAAATCACTTCGATGCAGGTAATTACTGGTCATGCTGGTTGTGTGTAGCTCAGCTGTAGTACTACATGTACTACTAGTACTAGTACGTACTTTAAAAGTATTTTAGTAGTTAAGTATGTTTTAGTGGTACTGCTGGTCCAATACCAGTCAGTACCACTAACCTCAGTTTAAGCATAGAGAATGATTTAAAGTGACTAACACTACTTAATTAACAGTAACACAGTAACACTAACCTGACTAACATTATGTGTACATGTGGCATTAACCAAGGCAAGGGGGAAGCGTGTGTGCAAAGCAGTCAGTTTTGGGAGCCAATCAGCGTTGATTTTTAGTGCTTCCCTTCCAGGGGTTAGAGACGAGAGGTATTGATACGGCGCGCTGCCCATGGTGGCGAGGTTGGTGCGAGACTTACACAGTAGCAGTGGGTTTTTTAATTCCAACCAAGTTACCTTTGGATTGTTTTTACCGCAGGATGCAGAAAGCACATGGTATACCATGTATACAGACTGGAGTGCAGACTCATGCAAAGGGAAAACCAAAATAATAGTTTTAAGAATGAGAACACCTTTCCTATTCTTAGAAATTAAAATTTGCAGATGTACTAAATTACAGTATTTCTACTCTTCCCCCAGGTGTCTATGCCTGCTCCAACTGTGGTCATGAATTATTCAACAGTGTGTCAAAGTTCAAGCATTCGTCCCCGTGGCCATCATTCACACAAACTGTCCAACCAGACAGTGTTTCTAAAAGGCCAGACGGTGCCAATGCACTGAAGGTGGGTTTCTCTTTGATGAGGTGTTGTTGTCAGACCTGTTATGCTTTTTTAGTTCAAATTTTATAGAGTTGCTTGAAATGCTTGTGTGGCTTTTAAAAGCAGAAAATGTAACTAAAAAAATTTCTCCTCGAAAAAATAAGCGGGGAACCAGTCAAAGACAGTGTTTATGATATGGTATTAACTAAAAGGAACGAACAACATTCTTGTTATTTTAAAAATATTTAAGTACTTGAGTTATGTTAAGTAGTTATTTTCCCCCTAGCTTTTACATAATTACATGTATTAAACTTATTTTAAGGGTTTGTGTGTTTGAAGAAGATGAAGACTAGGGAATTCTAATACTAGAAAATCAACCATAAGGTTGTTTCCTCAATTTCATTAAATCAAATTTAATCAAAAATAAAGCTAATTAGATATCTTTTTGACATTTTTTTTACTGACTTGACTTCATGTTCTGAAGGTTTCCTGTAGTAAGTGTGGTAATGGCCTCGGACATGAGTTTCTCCGGGACGGACCAGATGGGAACTCAAGATTTTGAATATTCTCATCTGCCCTGGAATTCAAGAAGGGGAAAAAAGGTAACTACGTCATTTGATTCATTTGTTAGATTGGCCCTCTTCAGAGACCATAGAGGCTGCACCCCGATTGTACCAAAATGCCCATAGCGACAGCAAACAGACGTAAGATTTGATCCACATCCACACAACCAAAAAGGACCAAAGTCCATGTCCCAAATTAACACGTTTCAGTTGACAGCACACTTCTGAAATAAAATAAGTGATTTGTTTCCAAAGATTTTCCCAGATATTTCTGAAAAAAATTGAGTCGAAACATCGACATCATTAGCCATGTCTGGGTATTTGGATCATGATCAAACACAGAACTGGTCTCTAATAGATTAAACCAGTTTCTGGACTGAGAATTTCTTTGGAGTTTTGGGAGAGAAACTTATAACCAGAACCTTCCGGAGCCACTGAGGTGCTGATTGTAGTCAGGTACTTTTAGGCCGAGTACTAAGTACCACCAAATACAAAGGTTGCCGAGTAATACTCAAGTATAAGCACTTGGCCCATCGAGTATGATTACAGGTATTCCCAGTACCAAGTAATCTGATATCCAGTACAAACTACAATAGTCAAGTACAAGTACTTGGATGTCAAGTTAGGAGCATGACAACTTTGTGGAGTGTCGTGGCCTAGCGGTTAAGATCACCGGACTCAAGTTCTGGTGTTGTTGGCAGCAGAGTGTGGGTTCGAATCCTGGTCGCGGCACTTGTGTCCTTGAGCAAGATACTTTACTATAATTGCTTTGTCCTTCGGATGGGACATTAAGCCGTAGGTCCCGTGTACGAGGAAAGGTAGTGCACGTAAAAGAACCCAGAACACTTATCGTGGAAGAGTAGGGGTTTACCCCGGTGTTTCTGGTTCACATGGCAAGCACCCTTATCTACAGGTTTCCTCAGGCTTGAGAGCTACAGTGATTAAGTTCACTTATGAGGCATCCTTGGTTTCATTACCAGAAATATATAATAATAATAATGATGAAATATACAGCAATATGAGGTATAAAGCACACCTGACCAATTTCTGGAGGTTCAGTGGTGTCGGATATCTCTAAAAATAGAAGCATCAAAGAAAGTTTCTCACTTTCATTTTTTCCACCGATACGAAGTAGTTCCGGACTTGTCTCATGTAACAATTGGTATCACATGAGCAGAACTTACACAAGGTGCCGTGGCTTGGTGCCTTTTTTACATAGATTCTGTGTGCCTGGTGAAAGCGAAACGTACATTGTGAAACTGACTGAAATCAAATTTGCGGTCAGAATTTTCAAGAGATGTACATTAATCTGAGTGTCTGAACTTTGAAGTGCAGTCAACCCCGACAGTCCATATGCATGGGATATGAACGAATGAACATGCAGGAGCTGGTTTCGGGGGGGGGGCTCATTTCTACAGTATGGAAAACGGTTGGACTGTACATAAAAGACTCTACCTAGACGGTTACATTTTTGGATTAACTGGACGTGCGGTTTGCATTGCGTTGTACATGTTGTACAACAAAACAGTTACTCGATTCTTTCAGGCACTGGGATAGGAAAAAAATTAAGGCCTCAACGGACTGAAAAAGTGGTATATTTACCACAATTTTGGAAATCAAGTCCGGGTATATTTTAAGTCGAGTAAAGATCTTGTGTCTTAGAGTCGGAGTACATTTTGTTTTGTTTTGTGTTAACATTTGCGTGACTTTGAGTCAAAGTACTTTACCAGGCAAGTACAGGTATGACTTTACGAGTGCCTTCAAAACAGCACTCAAGTTGTACCCGAGTCTGAGATTGACATAATGACAAATGAAATAGATGTCAAAAGATGTGTTAGTTAATCAACTTTATCAGATTGTGCAGAGTGCATTTGAGATATGGGGGTATTCATGCAGTTGACTGCACTGAAGTGAAATTCTCGCCATGAAAAAGTAACATCGTAAAATTTAAGAGTGCCAATTCACAATTTTGTTAAAGGCGGGAAAAATCTTGAAGTTTCATGGTTATTTCTGTTTGTTTAACAGGGAAGTAAGGAGAGGTGGTGGAGTGAGGAGGCACTGGACTGCCCCCTTAAAGGAGATTTATGGAACTACATCAATCTTAAGTATTTAGGAATATTCTTTATGTGTTTATTTGAGGGAAAATTACAGCAATTTTGTTTTTAAAGGATTTTTCACCTTTAAGGTACATTTTTTCACCTTATCTTTTTCACCTTATATAAATTTTACGTTTTAGTTTATGGTGGCATTTTCATGGTTGGCATCAATACACTTTGTTTACTTGTTGGCAATATAGAAATATTCCAGCTAGCCTCAACTTCAAAAGTTGTTGATGACAAACATGCCCCAGGTGTTAACTTTTCCCATTTGTTTAACTCAGTGCTAAGTTCACGTAGTTCCATTGTCTCCATCAGTAAAGTACGGGGGTAGGTTACTATGGCACCGTATTGGCCAGCCAATGAAGCTCCACAGTTAAAACCCTTGATGGGAAGGCTGTGGAGCCGATGCTATGTACAGGCCGTGGCATCTTAACCTGCAACTGTACATACATTTATTTTATAGCCAGATTCTAAGCCCTCGTGGCGCATATTTTTGTAACCTTTCCAAGTCCTTTAAATTTCATCAGCACACAGGGAATGAACGGAGCAACATGGTAAAAGAGTTATTTCGTTTAAGCAAATTAACGCTGCGCATAAACTCATGCAGCACTTGACATTATCAAAGTTCCATCCATATTGAGTTCTTAAATTAACACATAGAAATCAAGGAATATATTTAGCAGAACAAGACAATAAAACGATCCGTTAAGCCCTGCCTTCCTTAGCAACTGCCTAGCAACAGCACATTTTGTGACTTTCTTGCCACGATCGCAGCGGTGGTTTGGTTGTAGCCACACACATGTATCGGATACACACACGTACGCATGTACATGTACATGGTTTTCGTAAATGGTATGGATTTAGTTTCATGGCCTTTTGAGCAGTGCCTTGAGTCCGAAGAACAATGCAGACAGGAACAATGTTATTAGTGTTAAACCACTTTTACACGACTGTACAGGTACCACTGCTTTGGGATTTGCACCACCAGAAATACAAAAAAATTAAAACAAAAGCAAAGTTAGTACAGTTGTGTGCGCTGTTTACTTTTCTTACATGTCAGACTTTTGTCGGACTTTCAGTGACATTGTCAAGGCTGTGATTGGTCAATACGTTAGTAGGCGGGGCTTAATGGATCGGTCTACAGTGCACAAGGTGGTCACTGACATTAGACTGCAACGCTTTAACTTAAATATCAAACAAACTCCTTAACTTTTCAATGGAATCTTCCAACTAAGCAATTTTGTAGCATCAATTTCTTGTCAAAAACGTGAAAGTTTCGTTGCGATATAAGTAGAGGCATGTTTTTAATCCAACCACAACTGAAACCTTTGAAATAAAAATAAGTACACTAAGAAATTTTTTAAAGTACAGTATACAACTGATGATAGAATTAATGTAAGTTGTTGTTTTTAGGGAGTGTGATGGGGACTTTGACTTTAATAAATGTACAAAATTAAGTTTTGATACATTTGGTTAAAACAGATTGGCTTTTAAACTATAGGTTATTCTTCCCCCAAAAAATGGTTTACTTCTCCAGAGCATGCATGTGATGTACATTATGTAACATACAGATCTTACCATCATGAAGTAAGAGAGTCTGCTACGGGTCCGTTGTTTTTTTTTGTCTATATGAGATTAAATATTTTACAGATATTTATTGGGGACCATAGTAAGTGCCTGCACAATATATAGATCAACAGGGTTTATACACCCAATGTTCAGAAAGTATCTTTGTCCGGAAGATCTTTAACTAACTAGAGAGACTCCCAAGTCCTCCATTATCCTCAAGCCTATGGTAATTCAACACCAAAATGTTTGAAATCCTACACCCGTTTCAGACTGGCGCTCCAGAGTCGCGCAGGACTAAATGATTGAATTAAGCACATGAAAAGTTCAATGTCTGAAACAGTTAGAAGCGACTAGACACTAGAAGTCGAAAGATCGACTGTTGCAGTCGGTCGGAACGACTCTGGAGCGTCTCGGGTTCAGACATTGATCTTGTCATGAGCCGAACCTAACATGCAAATTTATGTTGATTAAGTTTGCCTGTCTGAAATCGAAACCTGGAGTCGCTCCTAATCTATTTGGTTTGGCGAGAATCTGGAGTGGCAGTCTGGACTGGGTGTTAATAAGATTGGTACACCTGGCCCAGGGCAAATTTTGGGTAGTTTGGAGATACCCTCCAACATCAAGACGAAATCATGAGTTGTAGGACTTGGGGGACAGTTGCAAGGGCTGTTAATGAGTTGCACATGATGTACATGTGGAGGTCTGTGATAACTTTATATTTTTTTTTTATTAATTAACAATTCACAGCAATCTTTGAAGAGAGCTTGGTCCAACTTTATGGCTCTGCTTATCGCAGAATTCTGAGCTTACAGCCCCCTGTATAGCGTGTGATTCTATGTGCAAAAATTACATGATAAGCCATGAAATTGGGCCCTGCTTTATCAGCCAGTAAAAATTTCCTAATGCAAAGATAAGCAGGATACCGGTTGCAAACTGACAGTATTTTGGCTGGTAAACTATTTCTATGGTTAGCAAAATTGTTTTGTGCTTAGCTTATGTTTGAAACTGGGCCCAGTAGAATACATGGTTGTACCATGGAGCCTAATACAAACATTACCTTGCCATACAGTATCAATGAGGAACACAGGTAGCTTCCCTCTTTCATTGCAGTACATGAATCCATCAAACTCTGGTAAAACAAGGGTGTTGATTTTGATATCATTTCACATCACAACCAGCACTTTCGACTTTGCACTTTGCAAAAATACATGTTAAGTTATTATGATGTGACAAGCCTGTGGTGTTACTGTAGGGCACAGAAGCCATGGCCCCAGTTGCTGTGCTAGACATTGTGGATTTCTTAAAGTGCAAGAATGAAAGTCAGGCTAATAAATAATGTTGTACTCAGGCTTTTCACTAAACTGAATGTAATGTAAATGGAAATAAATTATGAAATAAATCAAAAGAAACTTTAAAAACAAACGAGGAGGTAATGCATTATTTAGTTCAAGAGTTACTTATCTACGACCAGAGTCTCCATCCAAATTTTCCTACTCCACTTCAAAAACAAATCTATTTTTTTTTCACATTTTAAAACTTTACACTCGTTTAAAAATGAGGGTCACTGTCTAACAATGGTGTGGAAAGCGTATGTTTTATCAAACTTTAATGTTCATCAAACTTTTATATTCAAAAAAATTTAGGTGCTAGATTTTGTGTGAGAACAGTGGGCATTCTACTACTTAACATATCTGTTGTGTTTGTTGTACAAATAACTATGCTTATTTTTTTGGCATTGTGAGGTGAGTTTTCCCAGACGAGAACACTTCAAGTTTGGACAAATGATCGAGGTGACCTATGTTTGCATCCACCATTGTTTACTTTGGCTGATAAACCGAGAAAATTGCTAGAAAATTACTTTTGTGTGAGAACAGTGAGCGTTCTGCTACTTAACATATTTGTTGTGTTTGTTGTACAAATAACTATGCTTATTGTTTGGCATTGTGAGGTGAGTCATAGTTTTCTCAGACGAGAACACTTCATGTTGGGACTACATGCATGACCAAGGTGACCCATGTTTGCATCCACTATTGTTTACTCTGGCTGATGAACCGAGACAAGTGGTAAGAGCAAATGTGATGAATGAACCAAAAATTATTGCGACACTATAAAGTTCCATCTGATTTCTCATGAACAAATGAGAGTGGAGTGGAGTGGCCGAGCGGTCTAGTCCGCCGAACTTATGTTCTGTAGTTTACAGAATGTGGGTTCGAATCCCGGCCTGGCTAGTCCCGACACTTCTGTCCTTGAGCAAGACACTTTACCATAATTGCTTTGTCCTTTGGATGGGACGTTAAGCCGAAGGTCCCGTGTACTAAGATGGATAGTGCACATAAAAGAACCCAGACCACTTATTTTGAAAGAGTAGGGGTTTACCCCGGTGTTTCTGTTTCAGATAGCAAGCGCCCTTATCTACAGGTTTCCTCAGGCTTCCGAGCTACAGTGATTAAGTTCGCTTTTGAGGCATCCTTGGTTTCATTACAAAAAATTACTACTACTAATTTTAACATCACAAGTGTGCATTTGGGTATCTTGATTTGTACATGTATCTCCTAATCTTGACCATTCTTAGTTTTCCTGCCTATAGTGCTGCAGACTCTCCATTACTGACAACCTTATGCAGGCTGTGGTCCATTATCTATGGTTTTACCTCTTTAACTTATTGAAGTCTATAGGCTGAGGCATCAAACATTACTAATGATATCAAGCTGCCAATTTGGGATTGTCCAGATTGACTTTGTAAGCAATTTCCCCCTCCAGTTTTTGATGGTGTTGATAAATTGAGGCAAATTTAAAAACAAAGTCAGCTTAAGAGTTTTGTGTTTCTTTAGAGTTCTGTGTTTTAAATCCCTGACCATACAAAAATGTACCCTTACCATTCCTTAGGTTGCTGTGGAACTACAGCGAGACAATATGAGGAAGTAAATTTGAAAGTCTACTAAATGACATTCAGTTTGTGTAACCTAATACAAATGATTCTGAAGTACAAAAACAGTTTCAGGTACAATGTACAACTAAACAAGCACATTGTTTCCTGGTACAGAGTATGAGTGACCTTGTAATTTATGTCACAGGTCACGGCTGAAACAGTTCCACATCACTTCAGTGAAAAACAAATGGCTGTGCAGGTTGTAGCCAGGAGCCCCCTGCTCAGAACCCCTTTAAAAATTTGTTGAACATGTAACAGTTTTATAAGACTCGAGACTGACTCCAGTTACGATTTTAGTGACTCGGACTGACTTTAGTCACATCGGCAAAAGACTCAAGACTCGACTATCATGACTTGGACTTGACACTGAGGACTTGTGATTCACACATTTTTCCCAGCAATAAATTTTACGGAAATTATATTAACTGCATAATTTAGTATGCATATTTTTCTTTTTAACCACTATGGCGAGGAAAAATGTTTGGCAACTAAGTATTCATAAAGTTCAGTACACAGAACAAAAACATGGGACATTTTGTTGTTGAAACTTTGCCTGGTGGAAATACAATTTGGTCAGGTTTGCGACAACACCATGCACATAAATCTCTTTTAAGAGTTGTTGTGGTTCTGAAAAGAACAATGGTGTAGCACTTCGAAAATTGTGATCAGTAGGATCCGATTATCTTCTCCTTAAACTTTAATGTGGTATTTTTATCAAAAGTGTTGCATTATCTCAAAATCAACTGATTGGTTTAACTAATACTGAACAGTTTATTTTACATTGTGTATTTTTGTCATGATTTACATAAGTGAACAAATAAAATTAGCTGTTGCAAACGGCTTACCAATCACAAGGACCTGTTGTACAAATGCAAGAAATTGTTAATGGCCTCACGTTTCGACCCTAGCAGAGTCTTTCTCAAAAGCCTCCGAGATTTAAATAAATGTTAAGTGACTCAACACAACCAGCAGTGTGTACACGTGTAGGTACAATGTATTTCCTGTAATCGGGAAATGTACAATCTGGACCAAGTTTGTGCAATGGTAAATTTGTTTCCGTCTTGTATTGGAGTGAACGGGTCGTGAGGTCAGTATTACTTCATGGATATCCTTAGAGCCAAGCTCGTCTGCTACATTATTATTAAACCCTCCTACAGGTGCATACTCCAAGATGACTAAAAAATCTAGCTATGCAGACAATGATGAACTAATCCATGCCACACCAAGTGTGGTAAATCAGTGCAACAAATTGCCACTGCAGATATGGAACAGGCGTGAGAACCTGATCCCCAACAAAATTACATGTAGCCCTATCACAGTGGCACAATCAGACATTTTCATTGGGGGGCAAGCAGGGCAAAGACTTTCTTGTTGTTGAGGTGTTTGGGTCTATTTAATGCAATCGAACCACTCATTTGTTTATTTTTTTTTCTATCTCATTTTGGGGGGTCAGGAGGGGGGGGACCAAGGGTTCTGAGCAGGGGTGCTCAGGCTCCCCCCAACCCTGTTACGCCACTGCCCTAACAACATTGCACTTAAGCGCAGCTGGTGGCTTCTCCAGTTTATCACTCCTGTTGAAGCACCCTTGGGAATGGCTTACTCTCACCATTTAAACATGTGTGTGCCTTAAAATGACACTGTTGTGGCATCATGAGGTAGGGGTTGGTGTTTCTCGAGAAACGCACTTATCATATCCTAGGAGGGTTTTAATGTACATGTATACCAGTACCAAGAAAAGAACATCAATCAGGGGCAGTTGCAACTCTATTATGATTCATCACAACTCTACAGCAAATCCAATTGCTCCTGTACAGCAAATCCAATTGCTCCTGACGAAGGACAGAGCATACTGTCCGAAATGTTTAGAAAACCAACGGCTCTTCTCAGAGCCACCACATCTCCAAAAGAGTCTTTACATGGTGTGACCGCAAACTCCTTATTGTCTCTCCACCATGCAAACCTTCAAATCTCACTTAAATCCAGTTGATACAACTTCCTGTTACTGCAGAAACTGTTTTTAAACCAGAAAGTTTTAACAGAGTTTTTTATTGACACTAATAAAGATTTGTGAAAAAGAGAAAAATTAGCTGAGAAGTTTGTCTGAATTTTTGATTATTTCCATTGTACAACATAAATTATAACAAAGATTAAATAGTAACACCAGGTCTTGCGCTTAAGCTTTTTGTGAAGTAGCCCATGGGGCTAGTAAACTGTGCATTTTACTTGCCCCCTGGAACTTTTCATTGCCCAAATTTTAAACATTATTGTCATAAATGTATCTTCCTGATACTAATGGTAGCGATCACAACCAGTTCAACGGTCAAATGAAGTTACATTCACACACTCAAAAATAGATTACGACGTTTCTAAAATTAATTATTCACATCTGAAAAGGAAGAACTATGAGCATTATAAACATGTAAGTTGCGCAGTTTTTAATAATAGCCCACAGGGCAAGTTGAGAAGTGGTGTTTACTAGCCCATAGCAGTTTTTACTAGACAATGTACGCCGGGCTAGTGTTAAGGGTGAGCCCTGAACACATATTTAAATAACCATCGTTATTAATGATACTAAATGTGTTACAAAAGTAGAAATAGGGGGTTACATCCAGAAGAGGTGAGACCTGCCCGTAACGGCACGCCCAAACTGCTGGTAAAATTTAGAGTTTGTTTAAAAGAAGAAAACACAAATGCAGTTTTTACAGGATGAAATTTTGGTCACCAAAATGATACTAGAAGGGGAAAATAGTCAGTACCCTTATTGCGCAATAGAAATTAGCATTCAAGATGGCTTTGACATATAGGGAACAAACATACAAGATGGTCACAGAGCATAATGATCACTTTTATAATACTATAGCATTGTTAGCTGGTAACCAAATGAGCTGAGACAAGAGATCAGTTTTTGAACAAATGCTAGGCTCCATAACAAAGCCAAGCACTTCCTGCCCACACTCAAGACTGGGTTTATTTGCTCATCAAATAGATAAGATTAAGAGCTTTCAAATAACACCCAATTAGAAATGATGGCTGATGTTTTGGTTGTCTATTTAGAACTGCATATTTTTGGCGCAGGGCATCACAATTAGAACAAAAGTGCAGTTGATGGTACACTTGTTCTCAATAGACCTTTATTTTGTTGGTATTAAAACAAACCGTGCTGGTTGGCATGGACGGCCAAATGTTAGCAAAACATTCAATTTTGTTGACAGACGTTGTGACCAAATTCATATTTAAACTTTATATTTAAAGAAAACACATCCCATTACTGGTTGTTTTTTTTCCAACAAATTCAACACTATTTTTGAATATTTTTGCAAACTGTGACTATCTGTTTTTGTTTTGAATTACTTTTTCCTTCTTTGTTGGCAAAACCTCGGGTTGTGACATTGCAAAAAAAAGGTCTATAGATGTGCTTGTATTCAAACGTACATTGCCAAACGTACATTGCCAAACACTGGTCATATATGCAGCATTATTCAAGATGAGACTGTACCTAGATTCATCAACTGTATGAAATTTCACAGGAATCTCATCAAGCTTTATCCTCTTCATGTGTCTGATCATTATTAACTAATTGAACATCATTTTCCCGCTTAAAGATTTCGTCCTGGTCAGCATGCTGGATGTTGTTTTCATCCGTGGTTGATCGCTGCTCACTGTTCACATCCTTGGCACTGTCTGTCTGATGTAATGATCCATCAGCATTCAGAGTATCCTGGTCTGTTTCTCCTTTCTTGGGGGAACCTTTCTTAGCGCTCCTGCCCGGTGCCGCAGAGCCTCCATTACTGACAACCTCATGCAAGTTGTACCTCTTCAACTTATTGAAGTCCCTCACCACACTAAGGCAACAAACATTTCTTATGATCTCGACAATGACCGCCAGTTCAGGATCGTCCAGATTGACTTTGTGAGCGATTTCTTTTCCCATTACAATACCCGCGATGACCTTGATGACGTCGTCTCTTTGAGCAGCATTGTTGTTTCTGATTTTGATCTTGACGGCAAACGTCGTTGGTTTCACTCCCTCGGCATGGAAGTAGGGATGGACGAACGCTGGGACGTGCTTTGATATGTCGTCCGTGGTGGCGCGACAAGTCAAGTTCACTGGAAGCATGCGGATAATGTGGCTTGATTTGGATGTCTGGGTGGTTGCTAAATCTGTCAGCAAGTGGTGAACTAACTCAGTTGGATCGGGTAATGTCTGCAAACAGAAGTACAAAGAATATGTATCCAAAGAGGGACACTTAATTTACTCAAAGATTCCTTAATACATTGCCAACATATAAAAGTTTAACTTATGTATCATTGAATTCAACTGAAACTTTGCTGATTTTTCAAAACTATAACTTAACGCATTCTAGTTTTAAAATTGATGTAAAAAAATCCCATGTAAATTTGGTGATGCCTTGAGGCAAAGTGTTCAGTAAGTTAACGAATACTTATTATAAAACCTGTACAAAGACCTTAACCCTAACTCTCTAGGGGTTATTTACTTGGGTCCATCCTGACTTCAGCAAAATACAACACAATATGGTAACTCAACACCCAAACTGATGGACACTGATTATGGTGGTATAATGCCTGATCCCATGTAAAGCATGATCAGTTTACACGTGTAGCAGGGCTCGAATTTGGGATAAAATTCCACAAGACTGCATGGCTTGTAGCTAAAAAATTTACCGGTAGCTAAAACATTTCCCGGACTAAAAGTTATTTTACGAGACCAGAATCTTAATGAGAAAGATTTTTCAACAAAGTTTAATAAGTGAAATGTTTTTATTTGAACAAGCACTAAGAGAAGATTATTCTCATTTGTCTTATGGGTTAATGGGTAAGTATATTTTGATACTCAACAGAATTGAAAGATATTAACCAGATTCAAAGTCAATATTTGAACAAAATATCTTGTTGGTAAAGATATTACACAGTGAGGTATCATTATTCTATTGAGAAAAACAAGACCACTGGACTTGTCCAGTCTTGAGTTTACTAGCCTGAGGCTTAAATCACTGGCCTCGGGCCTGCAGTCCAGTGTAAAGTTCGAGCCCTGGTGTAGTCCTCAATCCAACAGAATCAAACACAACATGCAGTTGGATTTTGATGGGCTTGGGTGTTGTCACTCCTTTTCCTGTTGAAAAGGGATGACGTTTTGGAGCCCCAAGTGTAATGTAAATGAATGGTATACATATATGTACATGAACACTCGTTACATTGCACTTCCGGCTCTAAAACGTCATCACTCACCAACAGGAAAAGGAGTGACAACTCCCTGTGAGAAAACTAGAAGGTCTACCGGTATTCATGTATTTTGAAGGGTGTTGAGGTCAAGACTAGGAAAACTTTGGCTCAAGCCTGCAGGGAGATGTATGGACTTTCTGCTAGTGGATAGGGGTAATTAAACCAGACCCTCCCAAATCCTTCTATATCCTCTTCGCCGAAATGAAGAATTCAGAGGGACTGAGGGTTGTAGGCCCAAATAACAATTGCTTATCACTGGGTCAGGCATTCCTGTCTTATCTACATCCAAATAATTTGGTGTGAGGTGACATAGGAGAGAGGAGGATATTGGAGGATTGAGGTCACCTGTAGGCAAAAAGACCTACGGAGTAAGGGTCAAAAGCTGTAATGCCCCATGTGGTCCTCCCTGACCAAAAGAGGCTGCTGAGCTCTAAATATTGACTATCAAAATCCTTCAGTAACGCACCCACAACTCAAATCCAAAACCTTCAGACTCTGCTACTAACAGAATGTCAACACAATGCCAAACATATTTGGTTTGGCTTTGCAGTCCTGAATCCATCAAATTCCACCAAAATGAAGTGAAGGATTTTGAAAGGTTCAATACAGAGCTGATCATTATAACTTGTTCCCTTAATGTTTTCTGCCATACCTTGGTTCTCATAAAGATAACATTCTTGGCACCACTATTGACTGCCTCAAATCGCGTTTCTTTCTGTGCGCGTTTCTGCTTCATCTGGGCCACTTCTTTCTCTAGACTTGCCTCAATGTCATCTGAATCAGAATTAGACTCTAAAAAAAAAAAAGAGTTCAATAAGTAAAAAATAAAAACTTTAAAAAGAAAGGATAGTTGGAAATGTTTAGAAAGGGAATAACACTCAGTAACGTTTGCCAGCATGTTAAACAACCATTAATTTTGTGTAAGTATTATATTATAATTTTAATACACATTTTGAGTCATATCTGCCCCTGCAGATAAAATTCAAAACAAAACAATCAAGTGGGAACACATGTATGCCAGTATAAACGATATAGTGTAGGTCTACGCTAACTTAATATTATCTGCAAGTTTGTATACAACACGTGAACCTGTTTAATAACAAAGTAAAAGGATTTTAATAAGAATAACACAGAAACATAGCTGTGATAACACTGTGATAACAAAGTAAAAGGATGAGACGGCTGCACTTCCACGGATGGAACATTTAGTCAGAATCATAGCCTCGTGGAAGTCGCGAGCACCATGGCAACCGTACCAATTCATAATAACAAAATTTAACCACTGTGGGATTGAACTAAATACAAGTCAATCACAAATGACTGGTAATTACATGTTTACATGGCCTATATAGATTAATCATGGTATATGCACAATATAGAGACAACGGCCAAATATGGGCAAATTAACACATTCCTTAAGTTATAGTTAATGAGGAAATCTCCCCACACTGTGGCCAGAATATAGCCCATTCATATACAATCATAATACATTTATGTACATTGTAAGCTTTGAAGGATGTAATCTCCCTGCATTAAGTTGGGAGTTGTCTGCAATCATACTAACGGAACCCTCATTCCTTTATCCTTACCAGTTTCGGACAAACCACTACCACCAGCACCCGTCTTCTCTGGGCCATACAGCTTGTCAGCATACTCCCCCAGTAAGCAGTGTGCCTCTCTAATGCAGGGCTGCTCCCCTCGGTTACACGTCAGTATAAACCCCATCATGCCAACATCAAGGAAGGTGTCTCGACGACCTCGCTTATTGGCCGAACCCCCTTGTACATAGAAGGCCTTGGATCTCTTCTTTCCTTTAGACTTCTGATCAGACATCTCGAACTACATGTACATGTAGCCCGATTGATTAGGCAAAAAAAGGTGATTGAAACAATCCTGAAAAAGAAGTTAACTTAAACATTTGTTAATTTGTTAAATTGAAAAACAACAATTACAAACAAGAAAACAAAACCTGCAAGAACATGAAGAGAAACATTTTGGCATCTTTGGGGATTAGAGAGACTTTGGTAGAAGGAGGAATGGTTATAAATAGCCTTAGTTATACCGTAGACCTCACTGACCTAGACCCAGTAACTGGGGCGCCCCGTAGGCCCACTCCGTTTTTGAAATTTTTGACATTATCGGTCGTAGTTGTACGATTTGGAACTCAACTTTTCAATATCGATACTGTTTGAACCTTTAATTATGTTAATCAAATTAGATGGCGAATGTTTCTACACTACACTAAACACAGTAACAACAACAGTTCTTTTGTACCCCCCAGTTCTTACCCACTTCTCCAAGTTTCAACGATATGCAGAACACATGTAAAAAGCAAATGACATAACTTGATCATTTCCCAAGACTTGTCAAGTGTTAATACAGTTTTAAAAGAGTCCGCTCAAAAAGGGCACAGACTAAAATAATAAGTCACCCGTAATGTACCGCCCTCAAGAGTTTATAAGCAGAAGATGGTGGGCGGGGTTTGGGTGTGGTGCCCAAAAGTGTATGATTACAGAAACCCAACTCTGTAAGCGCAACATCACAAGTTTTATTAAACAAGGGAAATAGTAAAATGTCGATTGTTTTTTAGGATAATTTAATTAATAGAGGGTATGCACAGCCGTTTTCCTACAGTAAACTTACGGTCGTTTTGACCTCAGTGAGGGCGCTGCTTGTACATTATCTCTATGGGACTCGTGACGTCAGATGCAGGAGGTCTATTTATGCCATTCAGGTTGGCTCAGTGGTTTCTTTCCTTGCATTTCACCTATGTGGCCCCTCAAATCCCGGACTGGAACCTTGCATGTAGATTGGGTTTTCAGTCCCTACCTGATTGCGTGGGTTTTCCCTATTTGGGGTTTTCCTCTCACATCTAAAACTGACATTTCTTCATCATCTTCTCTACACAGGTATCTTCAGGCCTACCCGTTACAGTGCAAGTCACTTTTGAGGGTCCTTGGTTTCATTACCGAAAGAGTTAATAATAATAGTAATAATAATCCTTTACATGTATTTTATCGGATGAATAATCATATTTGACAGTTATTTTACGTAATTATTAAGAAAAATGTCAAAGAATTCAGAAACAAATCCTTGATTAAAACACACACACATGCACACACACACACACACACACACAAAATGAGAGTGCCAAGGAGATGTCATAGTCAGCACAAAGGACATTACATTTGAAAGTTTGGCGACTAAATTAATAATACAGTTCATCAATTATCAAACTTTTAATTTCTCACTACCCCTATCTCAAAAGCAGTGTTCCCTAAATCACAGTTGCCCCCAAGCTTTGTTAATTATTGGATGGGTGGTATTGATTAACTTCTAAATTCTCAATACCTTTAGACAAATCGCTTCTTTCGTCTCCTTTCCATTCTCTTCAAGGGACTGTTTCCTTCAGAAAAGAGATCTGGTCCATCAATCAGAATCCCGCCGGGTAACTACTGGTTTAATAATTAAAAGCGTGCATTTCTGCGTAAAGATAATCTCTAAACCATCCCTTTCAAAATAAATATTCGAGCCCATTTATAGCAAAATGGTCTTAAATTATGCAAATAAAAAGGGGTCGCGTGACCATGAGGAGGTCGTTGGGGTTGTGTGCAGTCCGTGAACGCGGCGCACATTTTTATTGTGAAGAAAAAATGGATGGTTTTGGTCAAGCCTGATTGCCTTTTCCTCCAACAAATTCGAGTTTTCTTCGCAGTTCCGAGGGTAAACTACTAGCAAAGTGCAATGGTGAGTTAAGAATTTTCCCTATAGAATTATAATTGTGTAGAAGAAATTTGCGGGTATTTTCGGCAGCAGGCGCCAAGTTTAAAAGCCACATGGTTGGCTTATTTTCGGTTGTCACACGCCATTTTGGAAAATGCGGGAATTGTTTACTGTTTTGTCTTAATTCACTGAAAAGTTATGAGTACGGCTGAATTTCTTAAAATAGCATGAACAAGAAATAATGTCACTTTAAACTTTTAAAAAGAAGGAATGGTCTATGGTGTAATTTCTTCACACATGGGGGGGGGGGGGGGGGCACATGGGGATGCTCTGAGAATGTGCAGGTCTCAGTTATACATTCCTATTTTGGGTTAAGTACTAAATTATACTTATAAGCTATACATAAACTATCAGACAATTTGGAGAATATGCTTTTGTTCATTTGGTACTAAAGTTTTTGACACAATTTGTAATATGGCGTCTGACCTCTCTGAACACTGAAAGCAAGGCAACACACGTGGTCTTTTAAACTTGGCGCATTGGGCCAAAACCCCCACAAATCTCCCAAAATTCTGCGAATGAAAATCATTTTTAACACTATAATTCTTTGAACGAGAAAATTCTCAACTCACCATCGCAGTTTTTTTTCAATAGTTTAGCATCAGAAATTCCGGTGAAAACCCGAGTTTGTCGGAGGAAAAGAAAAATCGTCTGCACAGCACCACCCAATCATCTCTATTGCTCTCTCCTCATTGGTCAAGTGACCCCAGCTTTCTTATTTGCATAATAATATCCTGAGTCTTCGCTTTGGTGAAGTTTATTACCGTATTTGGTAATGGACTCGACTATTTATTTGCAAAGGTGGTTGAAAATACTAATTATAAATTGCATTAGATTCTCGTGTATTAACTGTTACTGTTTAATTACCCAGCGGCATACTTATTTAACCTGAAGGGAACAAAATACCTTGAGGAAAATGGAAGGCCTGAGTTTTTTATTGTATCAATACCACCGTCCGACAGTTAACTAATTTTACATACGACTGAGAAGTTAGGGAACGATGTTTTTGAATCGGGGGGGGGGGGGGGGGATAATGAGAATTCAAAAGTTGATCAACTTATTATAATTTTCACCTTATTGCGAAGTCAACAAAAACCAAAGGTTAAAGTTAACAATGTCAGAGTACCTTAGGATTTTTAAGATTACTATATAGGTTTTTTTATAATGAAGGAAATTATTTTTTCGAAATAAGATACTGAGGGTTCGTAATGATATTATTTATCATTTTCTAAGATATATTAACTAACCTGTGACTGACTATTCATTAAAAAAAATGTTTATCCTCTGAAAAATTGATATTAAAAATTGTGCTCTTTTTTGTGAAACTTGTGATATAAGGGTTATTTGGTCAGTTTCTTTTAGCGCACTCCACCCAACCTATCCCAGTCACACCTAATGTATGATGGTTATCAACTTTAGGGTGGTGCAATTACAATATATACCCCCCTTCCTAAAACATTCTTGTTGCCAAAGTGCTTTAACAGTGCATTATTAGGACAATGGTCTGTCTTTGAGCTGTTTTTCTGCATGTCTATAAACCGTTATTTAAAAAAATAAAATTGAGCCTAAAACTAAAACCATGGCCAAGTCGAGGCCCTCTAAAAGTGACCGGTGTGGTGGTGGTGGTGGTGGTGTGTGTGTGTGTGTGTGTGTGTGTGGGGGGGGGGGGGGGGGGGTGGTAATGGTAGGTCTAGGTGACACCCAATCCCGATTCAAAACTGCTCAGAAGTCATGTCTGTGAAAGATATTTTTTAAAGGTAAAATATAGGTTTGGTAAAACTGATAGTGCAGTGTTATTACTTTGAGTGATTCAAAGTATATACATAAAAAAAAAAAATATTCGAAAATTTGGGCTCAATCCGTCATTTGAGTCAGGAGAAAATATTGAAAATCCGCGCACACTTTTCAGCATGAAAACACATTGACCTTAATTTTGATTGTGATAAGCGAAACTAAAATTGCCTTTGACTGTATTTCAGACAGAAATTTTTCCATGGAAGATTAGTACTGGTATATGAACTTCATAATGTTTTTTAAATATCAAGCAAAAAACCACAAGGGAAACTGACTGGGTAAATTTTAAGTCCCGCTTCAGTCAATTTTTTTTGTTCACCCCAAAATCTATCTTTTTTATGAATACAATTCTGTAATTTACCTTTAAATGTGTCTCTTCTCAAAACTTTTGTTTAATGAATGAATGAATAATTAATAAAGAATGAACAAAAAAAAACCCCCAAAACCCCAAACAAACATGACTCTTAAGTGTTTTTCAGTAGATTTCAAGTGTTTTTACAGTAGTCCCCGAGTGGTTTCTGCTGTTTTCCTGTGCTTTCAGTACTTTTGGGGATAACGAGAGGATTGTAATTAGTTTACTCCTTCCACACCAGTGATGTTTTTTTTTCTATTTATTATTTAGCAATAAACTTACAAATAAAGATATCTACATAAACTTCACTTCATGTATAGCCTTCACCAAGTAAATATTACTAGATAAATATTGTTGAAAAAAAGGAAACAAAAACTGTAGCGTACAGAATCGTTAAGTTTGAGTTTTTAACATTAAGCAACCTTTGGCTTCCCATATTTAATTTTTTTTTTTTTTTACTCATTCAATAGAGGGCGCTTTTTTGTTTTTGGTTTTCGAGACGACATGAAAGCTAAAATACAGCTACATGTAGGAATGTAAAATTTGAAGTAACTTTGACATTTTTTAGGTATTAACCTAAGGCATCTGGACAGCTCAACCAAAGTGAGTTATTGTTTAGGTATTGTAGATTCATTCTAGAGGAATTTTATGGCTGAAGTCATTATGTAAAAGGTGGGATTGGGACTTATGTTTTTGGGGCCAAAGTATAAAGTAAGCCGCATGCACAGTATGCATGAACAGTAAACTATTGCTGGTTTTAGGTTGGTTGAGACTTAAAGTAAAGTCATTACTTGTTTGGTAACTATTTTGGTAAATTTATAAGGTATATTTTGTTTGTTTTTATACAGTTGAACCACTAAACTTCGTCACTAAACTTCGTCACTAAACTTCGTCACTAAACCTCGTCACTAAACTTCGTCACTTCACTTCGTCACTTAACTTCGCCACTTAATTTTGCCAGTTACATCACATCACTTGTGACTTCAGTTCAAGTAAAACTACTTCCCAGCTTAGCAAAGAGTTGACGAGACATTGTCATATAACGGAGAGAACTTGTTATCAACAAATTAAAATTTAATTGTTCAGGTTGAATGTGCGTCTCATTTGATTGAGTTGTGTCAAGATAAAATCGACAAGCATCAACAAATATTCCCTGACATAACCAATGTAGTCACGGAGGCTACATTTTAAGTTCAATTTGGAGCTTTATTACGTCAAACATTAAATAATCTGAAGTATGGCGGACGAACAGGGCAAGAGTGTTTTAGGAGACACTGAGATGGACCAACTGTTAGAAACACTACAATATGATGACTCTGTAAGTCAGATTGGTGGAAGTGACATTTCCAAAGTCTCCATTGCATCAAGTGCCAGACTCAAGGCCGCTGCGGAAAAGGCAGCTCTACAGGCAGAATTCGAGGCTGAAAAGCAGAGACAAATTCTTGAAGAAGAGGAATTAAAGTTAGCTCAACGTCGTAGACAGCTTGAGATGGAAACAAAAATCGCAAAGGCCGCTGCTATGGAGAAAACTTTTGCTCAAGCAGAAAATGAAGAGCATCAAACTGCCTTAATTGTCAAGACATCTACCCCATATAGTCATGCCATCCCAAGTGGCAATGCCAGTCTGCCAAACAATTCTTCTTCGGCCAACACATCCCAAATAGGAGACATTTTGTCCCAAATCATGAATAGCAGCCAACATCAGCAACAATCACTAGTGGAGACTCTGCAGTTGCCGAAAACTGAACTCATGACATTTGATGGCAACCCAGTGAACTACTGGCAATTTATCCGGGCGTTTGACAATGTGGTTGAAAAGGAAACAGTTCCAGATTCTGCGAAATTGGCACGACTTCAGCAGTATTGTGTTGGGCCAGCCAAAAATCTAATACAGTGCTGCATGGTCAAAGAGCCCAGCGAAGGATACAAGCTAGCTAGGCAACTATTGAAGGAGAGATTTGGAAATGAGTACGAGATTTCTGAAGCTTGGATAAAGAGAGTGATTGATCGTGCTAATATCCGTGACAACAAAACATTGCTTGAATTCTCTGATGACCTGAGAAATTGTCGAGAAACTCTTAATTCCATGGGAAAGTTAAATGAGTTGAACAACAGCCGGAGTTTGCTGCAGATAGTTGAAAGGCTACCGTTTGACCTAAAAAAGGCTTGGCTCAAGAGGACCCATCATATCAAGACGGTCATGGGTAGAGCTCCTACGATCGATGACGTTGTGAAGTTTGTAACTACTGCAGCACAGCAGGCTAATGATCCCGTGTTCGGTAAACTTCTGAGCAAGGATCATTTTGACAAGTCTCACAAAGGCGGTAAAAATAAAGACACACAAGGATCAAGACGTTCCAACTTCCACACCGAAGTAGAACAGCCACCTGATCATGGGCCATCAAAGAACACAAAACCGGCACCTCATTGTGTATATTGTGGGCAGGGACATGGCCTATTCGGATGCGAAGCCTGGAAGTCATTAAAGGTTCCTGATCGCCTTAACTTTGTCCAAGGTAAACGTCTCTGTGTGAATTGCCTGCTCCCTGGACACAGAGGAAAGGATTGTACAAGAAATACCTTGTGTACAGTTCCGGGTTGTGGATTGAAGCACACTAAGTTTCTGCACCTGCCTCGTCAATCCAACAATCCAGTGCCGACGATAACCAATTCCGACAACAATTTGCCCACTGATGGAGGTGCGAAGACAACACCTGCCAACGTATCTTGTAATATCACAGGGGCCGGAGTCAGTAAAGTTGCCCTCCCCATAGTACCCATCAAAGTGAGAGGTCGTGGAAGTGCCGCAGATTTCATTACGACCTTTGCATTGTTGGACTCGGGCTCAACACAAAGTTTTTGCTCAGAGGAGCTAATGAGCCACCTAGGCGTTCCAAAGAATCGAAGCATGATGAAGCTGACAACCTTGGATAGCCCTGATGCAGTCACCAATACTTTCATTGTTAACCTTGAGGCAGTTGACATATATGAAGAAAATCAGTTCATCATGCCCAACGTCATGACGAGGCCAAAGCTTCACATCAGTCCGGGCATTCTTGTCACTCAAGAGGAAGTTGATGGATGGCCACACTTAGATGGCATAGTACTGCCTGACATAGACACCAAAGATGTTCACTTGCTGATTGGCCAAGACAATCCATCCATGCTCATTCCTAAAGAAACCCGTGAAGGCGGCAGTGGAGCACCCTATGCTACAAGGACAATTCTAGGTTGGACGCTTAACGGTCCGATGGCAACAGGGCCCTCAAGTCGCACGACATCATTCTTCGTCAATACCAACAATGAGCTGATGAGACAAGTGGAACGGTTCTGGGAACTGGACCATATTTGTGACAATCAATGCATGTCAATCAGTGATAAGAAAGTCATCAGCATCTGGGAGAAGTCATTGAAACGAGATGGCAAACACTACAGCTTGAACATTCCTTTCAAGGCTAGGCCACCATACCTGCCAGATAGCAGAGCCATGGCCGAACACAGGCTACGCCTACTTGGCAAGCGATTGTCCAAGAATGAAGACCTGAAGAAACGGTACACTTTAGGAATTGCTGATCTGTTATCCAAGGGTTACGCTGAGGAAGTTCCCTGTCACGAGCTTTGCAGAGATGATGGAGTCGTGTGGTATCTGCCCCATCACCCAGTGATCAATCCTCGCAAACCAGAGAAGACACGAATAGTTTTTGACTGTGCTGCTAAATGCCAGGGCATATCTCTCAATGACAGGGTGTACCAAGGTCCAGATCTCACCAACAAGTTAGTAGGTGTTCTCCTTCGCTTCAGACAAGAATCTGTTGCCCTCCAGGCAGACATAGAATCTATGTTCCACCAAGTGCGAGTCAACAAAGATGATCGAGATGCACTTCGCTTCATCTGGTGGACCGACAATGACTTCACCAAAGTTCCAAAGACGTATCGCATGACATCGCACTTGTTTGGTGGAGTCTGGTCTCCCAGCTGTGCCAGCTTTGCATTAAAGCACGCGGCACAAGACAACATACAGAACTTTGACAGTGAGACAATCCAAACTATTGACCAGGATTTTTACGTCGATGACTGTTTAACTTCGGTAGCCACAGAAGTTGAAGCCATAAGACGCGTCAAGCAGCTGACAGAGATATTGTCACTTGGGGGATTTCACCTAACGAAGTGGATGAGTAACTCCAGAGAAGTGTTGCGCACCATTCCTGAGCATGAACGAGCCAAAGGTGTTCCTTCACTAGATCTAGATGGTGAGACACTGCCCACAGAAAGAGCCTTGGGGGTGTTGTGGGATGTAGAGACAGACACACTCACCTTTGACACCAATATAAAGGACAAGCCATTGACCCGCCGTGGAATCTTGAGTATCCTAAGCTCAGTTTATGACCCCCTTGGGTTCGTCAGTCCATATGTGCTTACTGCTAAGATACTGTTCCAAGAAGTCTGCAGAAAGAAAATTGCCTGGGATGAACCAGTTCCTGATGCAATCGCAGAGCAGTGGGGCCGGTGGATAGATGACTTACCTGAACTTCGGAAGTTGTCCATGCCACGTTGCTTGAAGCCAAAGAGTTTCCAGACGATCACTTCGGCACAGTTGCACCATTTCTCAGATGCTTCAGAAAAGGGTTATGGCGCTACTACTTACCTGCGTCTGAAGGACATCAGCGGATCCATTCACTGTGTGCTGCTTATGGCCAAGAGCAGATTGGCACCCCTTAAGTCGACTACCATTCCGCGCCTGGAGCTCTCGGCGGCAGTTACATCTGTGAAACTTGATGAGGTAATCCGACGAGAGATGTCCTTGCCACTCGAAGAATCTGTCTACTGGAGTGACAGCATGATAGTTTTACAGTATTTACGAAATGAGGACAAGCGATACCTAACCTTTGTGGCCAACCGGGTGGCAAAGATTTTGGATTACTCGAGACCCCATCAATGGCGACATATTGACACCCTACTTAATCCAGGAGATGATGTCTCTCGAGGGCTTACAGCTAAGCGACTCGTGAACAGTGACAGATGGATCAACGGGCCACAATTCTTGTGGAATCCAGAGGATGTTTGGCCCCCTCAGCCACAATTTGAAGCAAGACTCCCAGAAGAGGCCGAGGTGAAATCTGACTTTCAGGTTTACAAAGTTGAGACCAGCGCCAAACAGGCAGACATCGACACCCTGCTGGAAAGATACTCGTCCTGGTACCGACTGAAGAAAGGTGTTGCTTGGCTTCTACGTCTAAAATCCATTCTTATTGCCAAGGTCCGGAAGAATGATGTCAACCCCATGTCATCCAAGCCACTGACAGTTGGCGAAATCCAAACAGCAGAAATGGAAATTGTAAAGTACGTTCAAAGGACAAGTTTCGACGAAGCACTCTTTAAGTCAGGAGGATATCGAAAGTTGGTTCCAGTCGTTTCCAGTGATGGTATCATACATGTTGGTGGACGTCTCTGCAATTCTGACTTGCCAACTGATGCTAAACATCCTTGGATACTCCCAGCGAAGCACCCAGTAACAACTCTAGTTATTCGACACTACCACTCTTTGACAGGACATTCTGGTTCTGAACGCACTCTTACAGAACTTCGCCAAAAATTTTGGATCATTAAGGGACGTGCTGCAGTCAAGCACAACATCCATCGATGCATCACCTGCCGCAAAAGGAAGGCACCAGTATCTACACAGCAGATGGCAGACTTGCCCAAGAACAGGGTGACATCAGGACTTGCCCCCTTCAGTATGGTGGGAATTGACTTCTTTGGTCCATTTATGGTCAAACGTGCTAGAAGCGAGCAGAAGAGGTACGGGTGCATCTTCACCTGTCTGGTAACACGTGCCATTCACTTGGAAGTGTGTCACAGTCTCGACACAGATTCTTTTATCAATGCTGTGCAACGCTTCATCAGTCGCCGTGGTGAACCTGTGGAGATCAGATCAGATAATGGCACAAACCTTGTGGGCGGAATGAGAGAGTTGCGTCAAGCCATTACAGACTGGAATCAGAGCAAGATCGAAGATGTTCTGCGTCAGAAGGAGGTGAAATGGCTGTTCAATCCTCCTGCTGCAAGCCACTTTGGCGGCGTGTGGGAGCGTCTTATCAGATCCGTGCGAGCAATCTTGAACAGCCTGTTGAACAACCAGACATTAGACGACGAAGGACTAGTCACAGTCATGTGCATTGTTGAGGGAATCATAAACGGTCGACCCCTTACAAAGCTTTCAGACGACCCACGTGACTTGATGCCACTCACGCCTAACCACATCCTACTCCTTCGTTCTGGACCGCAACTTCCGCCAGGAAACTTTGTAAAGCAGGATCTTTACAGGCGCAAATGGCGTCAGGTGCAGTATATAGCAGACATTTTCTGGCAGCGGTGGTTAAAGGAATATCTACCGTCACTCCAAGAGCGTCAAAAGTGGATTCTACCAAGGCGCAATATTCAGGTTGGAGATCTCGTTCTTGTTAAATATGAGAACACACCGAGAAATAGATGGCCAATGGGACTCGTGCTGAACACCTACCCCGGGAGGGATGACAAGGTCAGATCGGTCAAGGTCAAGACGCAGACAGGAGTATACGATAGACCAGTGGATAAGCTATGCCTTCTGGAGGGTGAAGGACTCTGAACCTTGGAACATTTTGCCATTTATCAACGCTAATTGGATTTTAGATGACTGTATTCCGTCCGCTTATAGTTGGATAATGCAATGGTTTAGCGTGTGCATTAGGGGCCGGAATGTAGCGTACAGAATCGTTAAGTTTGAGTTTTTAACATTAAGCAACCTTTGGCTTCCCATATTTAATTTTTTTTTTTTTTTTTACTCATTCAATAGAGGGCGCTTTTTTGTTTTTGGTTTTCGAGACGACATGAAAGCTAAAATACAGCTACATGTAGGAATGTAAAATTTGAAGTAACTTTGACATTTTTTAGGTATTAACCTAAGGCATCTGGACAGCTCAACCAAAGTGAGTTATTGTTTAGGTATTGTAGATTCATTCTAGAGGAATTTTATGGCTGAAGTCATTATGTAAAAGGTGGGATTGGGACTTATGTTTTTGGGGCCAAAGTATAAAGTAAGCCGCATGCACAGTATGCATGAACAGTAAACTATTGCTGGTTTTAGGTTGGTTGAGACTTAAAGTAAAGTCATTACTTGTTTGGTAACTATTTTGGTAAATTTATAAGGTATATTTTGTTTGTTTTTATACAGTTGAACCACTAAACTTCGTCACTAAACTTCGTCACTAAACTTCGTCACTAAACCTCGTCACTAAACTTCGTCACTTCACTTCGTCACTTAACTTCGCCACTTAATTTTGCCAGTTACATCACATCACTTGTGACTTCAGTTCAAGTAAAACTACTTCCCAGCTTAGCAAAGAGTTGACGAGACATTGTCATATAACGGAGAGAACTTGTTATCAACAAATTAAAATTTAATTGTTCAGGTTGAATGTGCGTCTCATTTGATTGAGTTGTGTCAAGATAAAATCGACAAGCATCAACAAATATTCCCTGACATAACCAATGTAGTCACGGAGGCTACAAAAACAAACAAGTAATATTCAAGTTTGAATAATAAGTTCCATGCTTCTTCTTTCCTTTTTAAATTTGTTGCGAAAAAATAAAAAGTACAACCAATTACAAAGACCTCAAAAGTTTGAAGAAAATGTAGATTCTTTCAGGAGTTCATAAGTATTGAAATTATTATCTTAGTTAAAGTTAAAGAACTCAAATTAAACAATTTTTACAGATATCAATACAAAATAATAAATGAATTGTTAAATTACAATTTCCCCCAAATTACTTATTTTCTATCTCAAATTTTAAACACACAGATAAACTAATCCATTAAGCCCCACCCCAATACACTGCACATGCTGATAACTAAAACTGTGACAACGCAAAAGAATCTGACATGTGTGTGGGACCAAGCTTGGAGATGCTTCATGGGTACATGACATATTATCCAATTAGCCTTTCCCACGAAATATGGTAATTACATTCACGCATGCGTACCGACATTGTTGGTGGGCAAATGCCATAGAGTTGTGTACCAGGCAGACGCACAAACGCGTGTGTCTCACGCCACCATTAGCCCCACACAAAAAGGCGCGTTGTTCCCTCATTTGGCCAACCAATAGTGTGAAGTAAAATCGCGCGTGTTGTGCAATTTACATATTTCATGGGAAGGGTCTATTGAGCCTGGCACTTACATAACATGCAGATACTGTGCCATTTTGGGAGCCAAGTTGCATGTAAAGATATGGTGAGCGTATAAACATGCGCACGTGGCCTTAATGCACACTACACAGTATAACACACAGGGAAACTCACTCCCAAAACGGCGCAAACCAGATTTCTTGTGGTGATGACGTCAGGTGAATTGAGTCAACAGCAAACTTGAATCCTCAATACTGAATGGTCACCAGTGATGGGATATATTCCCGTTTCCCATTCCAGAATCCTATATTGCATCCTGCGTACTGAAGGCAATACGCACATTTGCACGTATTTACTTTACCTTTTTTTATGGTTTAACTTAACTTTAAGTTCAACTTTTTCAAGAATGTAATTGTCTAATATTCACATTGTTTTACTGTAGTCTTTAAATACAGCTTTATGTGGAAACCTTCAGAAACATTAAAATCATACCCCTCGAGGCTACAACCTTAAGAAACAAAGAATTTTCGTTTTGCTTAAAAGTTTGTCTTTGCTGCAAGTTTACTGAAGACCAATTCATTATCCTAAGCACGCTCATGTTAAATGGAAAAAATACATCGTCTCTGTGTCTCATACATTGAGTGGGCTGGAGGGTGACAATGGATCAGTCTATTTTCCTAACAGAGTTGAATAAATATTCTTGCTATTAATTCTTGATAATTTTTTGAAAACAAATTAAGAACAAGAAGGTTCTTTTTTGCATATAATGTACTTCACACATAAGTTAAAAAGTTAAAGTATGGATGTATTGATGGAATAATATCGATTACATATTTTAATTAGTACAAACTGTTGTGCATCTACGACTGAAAATTTCATTACATGTACGTGACAATTGAGGGAAAGAAGTCTTTTGAAATGAAAAACACATCAATCAAACCAAAACTTAACACCTGATGAACAATAGTTTTGATTCAGCACAGTGTGTTCAGTTACTCAAGCAAATGGGTTTAATCCTAGCATCACAATCCTGCGACAGCTTATATTAGTTATCACACAAGCATGTAAAAATGAAGCGCTTCTGCATCCCATGTCCAAAGCCGAAGGCCAAGTTAGCTAATGGGATGCAGAAGTGCTATATTTTTCTGTTTTCCACGAGCACGCATGTGATAACAAATTTATCTTCAAGCCAACTTGACCCACAGTTTAAAATATCGCAATACACAAAGTTAAAACAGCGCAATACACAGGGTGTGATACAGACCGTGCAGTATGTTGCAATATCACACTGTTGTTGCCATGGATCACCCAATCAGAATCGAGGATTCAAGTTTGCTTGAAGATAGTGTTTGATATCTGTTAACTAATTATTGCATAGCTGAAATGATCATTCTTACCCCCCCCCCCCACCAAAAGGGACTGCAATAGTTCTTTTGTATGGTTCAGGTATCTTCTTTTTCTTACAAATCAATGGAACCAAACCGAGGTTGAGAGGACAGAGTAGGCTGGTGCCTTTTTGGTTTTATTGAATATTAGTACTCATTATTTTTTATAGCACACAGGGAACACGACGATGCTGACTACTGAAGGTTTCAAGCCTGGGCCTGATGCTTACTGCAGAATTTGGTGCTTATGGCACCCTTGTAAAGCATGTAATTCTGTCTATGGGTAGCAAGTGCAACCTTCTGCAGTATGCAGAGTCATCAAATTAGGCCCTCATACTTCACTGAGGCAACAGAGGCAATTGCCTTCTTGCCCCTGGTGCCCCTTGAAACGTTTCAGTAGAATTTTATATTTCCCTCACAGAGGTGCCCTCTCTTAAAGAAGCACTGCCTTGCCCTTACACGAATGAATTGTCTGGCCTGAGGTTTACATTGTCAATGCATTTACCTCTGGGTAAGAACACATAACAAATTGCACATCACCATGCAACCATCCCATCCCATACGTTCATCAATACACACAATATCTGAAATATAACCATTCTATACACAAAATAAAACAATCCCAGTAGACAAGAAACCTCTTCATGTTTGTGATGTCAAACTCTGTCGGTCTATCACACATCTTGGACAAAATACTTGGTAGTTTGTAGTACTAGTAGTTGAGCATGATATAAACACGTACATTTGACGAAGGTTCTGAAAGATATGAAACAAACAAAAAATGAAACAGATATGTTAATTAAAGAATGTATTGATTGATGTTGCATGTAGGTGGGTCCTATTAATAATAATAAAAACAATATTAACAATAATAACAGAGTGTTTTTATAGCGCCCCAAAGAATTTTACAATAGAACAGCAAACAATTACTTCAAATTAAACAGGCATGAATTAAAATAAACCACACGAAAAACATGCCTACATTTGTTCTATAAAAAACAATTTAACAATTGAAAACCCGGGTAATTTAAAACTTAAGCAAGAATAAACTGTCAGTAAAGGAAAATAAATGGAGAGGTTTAAAGAATCAAGACGTACACCCTCAAGTAAAAAAAAGAAAAAATAGGGCAAATGTAATGTGAATAACCCCCAAAAGACACACTAAATACTTAGTCAAAAAACTTGGTCAAAATAAACTAACACATCAAGCTGTGTACTTCTCCTTCGCATTATTCTTCTATCCAAAACAAAGCAATAAAAAAAAGAGGTTGGTTTCTTTTGGTAAAATGAGAAATACATTTCTCATATGACCACTGTGTGGGACCTTACCTGAAAAAAACCCAATGGAATGCACAAGGTGACTTTTTTATAAACAAGGCGACAAAGTCCAGGCCTCGAATTAACCCACGGCACCCAAAGCAATTGACGTGGTGCCCTGTGCTTTTGCGGTGGTGGCCTTTGCAATGTTCCAATACAAATTTACATTTTCCTCATAGAAGTGCCCCTTACCAGAGGAAAATTGCCGTGCCCTTTCAAGAGCGAAGTTCAAGGCCCGAAAGTCTTTAGACAAATCCATTGGGGAAGTCCTGTGCAAGTGTTTTTTTGCCATAACAAGGATGCCAATACACCAAGCGATCATTTTTTTTTAACGCACCAAAGGCATTTTTAACCAATCGTTGTGTCAGTGCAACAACGTTGTATCTTGGCATCCATACAGTTGTGTTATTTTGAGCAAGATACAACCTTTTAACCTTCTGAAACTTGCGTTTCACGTAAATGCCAATTATTAAGGAGATGACCTTGTTGCACCAACACGACGCAATGATGCTGATGGAAACTATAAAAAAAATTCTGAGTGGTGCCAGTCACAGCCTTCCCCTAATGCATACGCGGGCATAAGAGCGTCCAAGTAATGCCGGAAAACACTAATACATGTGAAATTAAACTAAAATGGATTGTTCTGTAAACATAGCATTCTGCAGAAATTATGCTACCCTTCCTTCCCCACCAATAAAACTAAACATAGGCATGGAAGGAATATAAGCAACTTTGTTGAGCCAGAAAGTGGAATTGGGGTGTCAAGATTGTTGCAAATTGTTTACAAAACAGTCCTGTTCCTCTGCTTAGAAATTTCTTTTTCTCCTCACCTAATTCTCCAAAAAGTTTAGTCGTCATCATCATCCGGGATAAAGATGTCATTTTCTTCTAGGAAGGCAGCGCCCTCTTTACTGATGGTTGCCCCCAGGTAAAGGAAAGGAATCACGACCAGGACAATCTTACCCAACCCCAGATTGATTGTTGTCGGTTTGGCTAACAGAGCACCGGTCATGGTGGTAGTTTTGCAGCGAACCTGTTGGGTCCTAGCCAGGAGCTGGCAATGAAACAACACAATGGAAGTGATTCGAAAGGGTGGATTACTTACAGTACATGTAAAATCAAAGTTTGAATATTGAGTATGGTGCCCATCTTCTACTTCTTCCATTTCTCCGTTTTACTTGGCAACATCCATAAGCCAGGATATAATAACTATAGGTAGTGTCTTGCTCAAAGACAAAATGTTACAACAGGGATTCGAACCCACACCGAAATGACTCAGCCACCACATGTACACCTTTGTTTATAAAAAGACATATTTGTGGATTTTGAACCCTATCCCCATACTCAGTGCCGTAACTAGGGTAAAATTTTAGGGGGGCACCATTTTTCCAAGGGGGCACTTTTGGTCAACATAAACTGTAGTTTGAGAGCAGCTACACGGTACAACTGCAAACACTGTGCCTCTGCGAAATCGCTCTTGAATCAGCTCAGGATCTCTCATGAAACAGCCGTTTTCGAAGTTGTGACGTCATGTTTGTGACGGTAGTTTTTCAATTTTTGGTCATTATTTCAAAAATGTTTTGGTAAAATTAGTAGTCATTAGAGCAGTTGAGGATAGCTAAGACATCAGAGAACAGAGAACAGATCTAGACCATAAAAAACGTCACAAAAATAGTTCTACCCCACCGCCCGATTTTTTGAAATTGTCATTGGAGGGCCTCTACACAAACTTTACAAAGTAATGCCATGGGATGGCTGTGTGGCTAAGGATCAGCAGGTATGTCAAAATCCGTCAGCCACACTGGTGGGGCAAAGTGTTACCATACTGTGTTACACAGTAACACAGTATGGCCAGAGTTAGACCTAGCCCCATACATTGTGCCGATAAGCAATACGCTGGATTACCTCCGCTTCTTGGCCCAACGAACCCTGTCCGCCGTCGTTGACATGGGCTTATATCACCGAGATTTGACATAAAATTCCAGCAAAAGCCTAGGATTTATCACACGGGGGATCGTGCGGAAATCTTCTCCACACTCTGCCTGTGAGTCAGACATGTCTGACAGCAACGACCGACCGATCATTGAGGGATAAATTTGCCCTAAAAAGTAAGTTTCGATTCGAAAGTTGATGTCTGGTTTTAAACTTAAAGGACAGGGTTCGTTGGGCCAAGAAGTGGAGGTAGTCCAGCGTATTGGCACAATGTATGGGGCTAAGTTAGACCCAGACTGGGCCACTGTACTCCTTTTTCAAGATTTTGGCATTATATAATCGGTCGTTCGTACATAATAAATGTCAAAATCTCAAAAAAAGGAGTACAGCGCCCCAGTTACTGGGTCTAGGCCAGAGTTATGATGGTAACAGTATGAACTCTACAGTGTGCACTTGAAGTACATGTAACAGAACATTACACTGCATTTATATGCATACAGCTGTACACTACAGCCAGCAGTACATCTATCTTTAGACTGTGTACAGCAGTGTGTAGCCCCATACATTGTGCCAATACGCTGGACTCCCTCCGCTTCTTGGCCCAACGAACCCTGTCCGTTAAAACCAGACATCAACTTTCGAATTGAGACTTACTTTTTTTGGCAAATTTATCCCTCAATGATCGGTCGGTCGTTGCTGTCAGACATGTCAGACTCACAGGCAGAGTCTGGAGAAGATTTCCGCATGATCCCCCGTGCGATAAATCCTAGGCTTTTGCTGGAATTTTATGTCAAATCTCGGTGATTATAAGCCCATGTCAACGACGGCGGAGGAGCCATGATGGTTGCTGTTCAGCGCGGGTCGTATTCCTGCACTAGTCTTTATTCCAGCAGTCATTTTGCAACGTTTACCTGATAGTGGTGACGTCAAGGTGTCGCGCAGCGGTAAACGCTCTTGAATGTGCTGACTGATTGCGCGCATTGGTAAACGTCGCAAAATGACTGCTGGAATAAAGACTAGTGCAGGAATACGACCCGCGCTGAACAGCAACCATCATGGCTCCTCCGCCGTCGTTGACATGGGCTTATATCACCGAGATTTGACATAAAATTCCAGCAAAAGCCTAGGATTTATCGCACGGGGGATCGTGCGGAAATCTTCTCCAGACTCTGCCTGTGAGCAGTGAGTCTGACATGTCTGACAGCAACGACCGACCGATCATTGAGGGATAAATTTGCCAAAAAAAGTAAGTCTCAATTCGAAAGTTGATGTCTGGTTTTAACGGACAGGGTTCGTTGGGCCAAGAAGCGGAGGGAGTCCAGCGTATTGGCACAATGTATGGGGCTAAGCAGTGTGTAGAGGAGGCGAACATTACATGACATAATTATTTCACTTCACAAAAAAACAAATCAGCATCACAATATAAATACAGAAGTTCGCCTTGGTAGGCATTAACTACTACCATGATATACACTAAACAAGATTCAATACGTTACAACAGTTTTACCTGATTTTTGCATACATTTCTGACCGTTTCTTTACGGAGAATATGCGTAACGACTCTCCCCAATGTCGCCATCTTGTTTATACAGGTACCCCAACCACACTTTCATTATATTGTATACTGCATGCATGCTCCGAGGATATAGTGTAACCGGATACGTGTACGGTGTTTACTTCTAATCAATGATTTGGTAAACAATTTTCCATTTCCCACAACACCCAATTATTGCTTGTATGTATACGTATATCGCTGAATTTTATACTACAGCTTTTAAACACATATTATGTCCATTGACATAAATTTATTTCAAAAAAAGTTTTTGGCTTGTTTGCTTCAAAAACATGTCAATAAACACACAAGAACACCTGAAAACAAAACATAATTTTGGAATACTTAAAGGTGCAGCTTTTAATGAAAATGAGAAATTTTATGACAGATTATTTCTTTGCTGATAATAATGTTTTTTTTTGTACGTTTTTTCCCCCCAGAGTTATTGTTTAAGTTGACAATTGTATAACTGACAACATAGATGATCGTTCCAACATTCAATCACTCGTGTAATAAAACAAAGGTGTCAGAGCTTGTACACTTTTCGTATAAAATATGGTTTTATTATCTACTGTACAATTATCTTTCTTGCAATGAACACAATCAAATACAATGTATAAAGTTTATTTGTGATTTATACAACATTCAGAAGGTGCACATTTTGTTTGTTTTCCTTCAATTTATACAAGTACATCTTGCATACAGCATCAAACGTTTACCCATCGTCAACACTGGTTAACAGTGCCCAGCCGTTAAACTCTGCATTGCCAAATGGTATATCATTTACTATTTCTCCATTCTCCAGAATACTTGTCCTTTGTTACCCAAGCCATTTTGAAACAGAACATTAAAGTATCTACACTTTTTGAAAGTGTATGTGCCATCACTGTTTCGTTCTTTGAGAACGAGGCAACAAAACTGGCCTATAAACATTTATCCTTGAATGCAAGCCTTTTTGCTGAATAAGTAGCTAAATCCACCTGATACTGCCGAATTTCTTGGCAAGGAAAACATTAAATCACAAACTTTCATGCATTTTAAGTGTTCAAACTTGAATAATTCAATAATGGAACAAAATCAATGTTAGTAAAACTCAATTCAGTATTGAAAAATTGTTTTAAATGGCTACCACTTCACTGACATCATCGATAGAGTGGGGTAGGGGAAAGGGCATGCATTTACTTCCCCTTTAGTTGCATAAATAACAGTTTTTAAACACCCACACACCAATAGGCCAGTGTTCGAGTCTGAGGTTGTGAAAATCATACAAAATCTACAAGTATTAGAGAGTTTACCTGGTTTACTGTAGCACTAATTTTTTAAAATATATTTTATTCCATTTATTTGCACCTCATACTTATGGATCATTCAAAATAATCAATTTGTTGTAAAGTTGATCAGACACACGTCAAAATGCATTTACATCCCTAGAATGCCGTACATTTTTTGGGGAAAAACTGATTCATTTGTTTGGGAAATTTGCAAACAAACTGATTCTTTTGTTTTGAAAACTTTCAGGAAAAATATTTGTTTGTTAGGGAAATTTTCAGGAAAAATTTCCACATGGCTTGTTTGACACAGTGAATGTTTCTTATTATTTTAATTGTTAATAGCAGTGTTACATATTAACTGACCAATTATACGTTTCGATATGCCGATTAAAGCTGAATGGAAGGATTCCTGTCCACTCAAAATATTTTAAAACGTTTTTCACACAGCTTTTATATTAATCTGCACAACTTTTGAAAAGTCTCTGACAAGTTTTATAAATGAAACCAATGTAAACTTGTTTAAAAGAGATGATAAAACAAAAGTTGTAATTAGTTCTATACACTTACTTAATGCATTTTGTATTGTTACACAAATTCATTCAGAGGCTGGGATTGTGATTAGGGGATTGGGGGGAGGGGGAGGGGGAGGGAAGGGTGACGGTAATGAACACTACACGTACAGACCATGTCATCTGTGACATCACATGTGTACAAAAGAGCCACAGAGACTGGACTTCCTGCAGGCACGATTAGTCCTCAGCTCATTTGAAGAATACGCACATTCTTAAATTTTTTTCAGAGATTGCACAGTAGAATTTCCATCAACTTTTGATACAAGAGGACAGCGCATCTCAAAACTTGTTCAGCTTGTCTTTTTATAATTCTTGATTTTATGTGGTAATTACATGGATTACAATACAAATTGTGCACAGTTCTCATGCGACCAGTGTAGCATCTTGCCTGCAAGGAAATGCCCTGATATTCACAAGGGCACTCTTTTTGTAAACAAGGTGTCATGGTGTATAGCTAAAAAAATTTAATATACGTATGTTAAAACTTATTAGGAAGTGTCTGTGTCAATTATTGCATCACAAACTCCATTAATCGTAGCAATTATACGAGTAGTGAACACTGCCCAGGCAGGTCTACCTTGCATTGATATATTTTATTCCCCAAGCGATACAGCTGCTTTTAAAATCAAAGACTAACACAGGAAGTTAAAATCAATTCTTCACTTTTTCAAAAACAATGCATTATTTAAAAAGTACTAAAATGTATCCAAGAGTGTAACATCAAGCACCAGCCGATCAAATCTCAGGTGAGAAGAACTTGAAACTTTGCAAGATGGAAAACCAATCCAGCACAGATAGCGAAGCAGTGAAGTGATCAAGCCCCTTGCGTTGATTGCAGTAAGTTGACATGACTGCTAACCACAGTGGACTAGTAAGAATTCAGGTGCAAATAGTCCATCCCATCCCAGCTAACCATAATGGGAGACTTTGAGGACACTAGGTGGCAGCAGACTTACTAGGTAAATCCATTGTTCTCGGAAATGTGCGCATGCTCAGAACTACGCAAACAATGGAATTTTACCTGGTAAGTCTGTCGCCGCCTATCGGTCCAAAGGCTCCCATTAGCAGATGATAATTGATGAGTTTTTAACAGCAGTGAATCACACTGGAGTTTCCTATGCCACTACCAAAGGTAAACTAAACTCTCTTGGCGAGAAATTGTAATATTGTACTTTGGAAGAGTCCACTAATTTCAATCCTCTTTGTTTACAATACTACCTCATAAACCAACATGTGAACATTTCATCACAGTCGGTGGTCATGTATAAATAAAAGCCATGAACAAAGGCATGCTTTGTCAGGAATTTTGTGCAGTTATTTGTGAGTCTAAAAATAAGCAATGGTGATTTGTGGGGTCTTTAAATGCTATTTTCTTAACTTTGACAGTATTTCAGATAAAAACATTTCTCTGGATTGGCACCTAGTATAAACTTTTCAATCAATGAGCTTTTACACTGAAACTAAAATTCCCTTTATCTTTGATAATTTACCGACCTGTGTTTTGTCTTTAACAGTTGTAAATCAACAGGTGACATGCTGTGCAGTGTTCATGACACCCTAAAACAAATATTGCTGATAAAAAAGAAGCTTTTTAAAAAAGCTTCCAAACACCGTTATTATAAGCAAACTACTCACACAGTTTGTGCAAAAATACATGAAGGGCCTTCTTGCCTTTCCAGGAAAATCTCTCAACATCACTTTCTGTAAATGTTTTCTTGCAAATATTTTGTAAACCTTATATTCTATTTTAATAAACTTGTTTAACCTAAGTGGTGTTATTCAAATAAAATGTGGCATTACTGTAACAACAGATAACTTTGCAGTGACTTATTCTAGTGTTGCAATTTTTTTGATAAAGATAGCTGCAAGTATGTTTTCACTTAGGAACATTTTCATCTCCAAAGCAAAGTAGGCTACACCGTTGGTGTTAGTCATTCTTACATTACTCCAAGTTATAAATTTGTGAACATGTCAAGCCGACAAAAATTAAATTGCATTTATTTTCTGGGGGAGGGGAGAGACAGAGGATGTGACTGTACGGTTTAAACTTGGGCCAAACCCGTTCTGATGTGCTGCAGATCAAATTAGTCACAAAAACAAGTGATGCGTAATTGAACTGCACCAGGTCCAATATATAAACGAAAAACCTGAGCTCTTTGAGTTTAACTTTGTCAGTTTGCATTTGAGTTATCTGGTAGGTGTCATAAGAAATGAAAGAGTAAGCATTTGAACCTATGGATTTATCTACATATGTAAGTGACAATGGGAATTTCAATGCCTCATTTAAGGACACAGTCAGTATCACTTGACTAAATGACCACCCAATTCAAGCATTTTATTGAAATAATTATCAATTTTGGGCAAGTACTAATGGTGTAAGCTGCCTTACTTCTTTAAGAAAAATGAAACAAAACCCAAAAAATAATTTTCGGCTAAAATTTCTGACGAGCAACACTTCAACAAAATTGCATTTTTTAAATGAATGAACCAGGGCAGCTGTCGTTGAACCAATGCCCCCCAAAACACGATAAATAATCAATTTTTATATTTACAACTGCAGATATCAAAACGTACAGTTGGTGTGGTAATTGTACCAAAATATATGAACTATTTACAAATATACAAACTGGCTGTACTGTACGAGGGGTTCACCGGAACACATAGATCGGGACGCTATGTTCTGTGACGTGAGTAAGGTTGAGCGACTGGTACCTGTTAGAATCAGACAGAAAAACAAACAATTACGCATTGTTACCCCAAAACTAGTATACAAATATTGACTGCTTCCAGTGCTATGGTTATATCGATGACTCCCGAGGCGATCCTCGGCAGTCTATTCTCCTGAGGCAAAGCTGAGGAACACTAGAATCACCGAGGATCACCGAGGGAGTTGTTTTTACAATAGCATGAGTAAAAGCAGTCCATATTTGTTTTATAATACCCAATACATACACTAACATAGACGTCTAAGTACCAAGAAGCTGTCGTTGCTACGGGTATAGTACACTGGTTGCTACGGGTAGAGTATACAAATATTGAGTGGCTCAGAGTGCAATGGGAGGAATATTATCGCAAGGTAAAATTTGGACTGTGGCTATTGAGAGGTGGGTTTTGTGTAATCCCTGATTCCTGAGACATCGAGAGGCTTCCACCACTGTCTGTTCATTGTACATTGGCTCGATGGAGGTAAGTCAGAGTGAACCCGGAGATCCAGCCATGGTTCCAGGTTTAGTACCAATCCCATGCTGTGGCTCACGGCCGATGTTTAGCAACTCACGGTGCATAAATTGACATTTTCTCACTTAGAGAAAACAAAACTCATGGTGCAATAAAGAGAATCTTTGTTCTCTTGGCTTTGTCAATTCAAGGTTTCTTTGTGCCAGCGGTACTCTCAAGGAAAAATGATTCTGGCAATTACGACAAAATAAACCCGCCAGGGAGACGGGAAAAAAAATTGAAGAATCCAAGCAGCTACAGGTTAATGCAAAACAATTGGAAATCAGAATAAAGTATTGGTGCATCTGATGAAGTAGTTGTTGATACGAAAGCTCATGCAGTTTTTCACTATTAGCTAGTCTTTAAGTGCTATCACTAAGTTTTTATATTATGCCTGCTTGTGAAAGACACTAATGAAAGCGCAGATTTGTTTTCTTCTTGTAAACATGTAAGTGCTGAATTGCAATTTTATGCCAAGCAGCTTCATGATGATTTAGATTTAGATGACAGTGAACCCAAAGACACAACCTGAAGTGCCAACTTGGTGATCCTGATCTGGGTATTTTCACTCACCATTCTGAACTCCTGTGGTAGTAGTAGCCTTCTACGGTAGATGTGGATTTCTGGAAGCAAATATAATAGAAGCCAGCAAACGATGCACCATCGATATCCGTTATTTTGTGATCTGGTACAAGAAAGCGCTCCTTGCAAAGAGAAAACAAACAGGGATATCATTGTACAGATGTGAAAATCCTGAAGTAGCGTTCTCCTCTTTGGATAAGACTTGAAAACACCTTGAAGTTTTAGGGTTTTACATTTTAGAGTATGTTACAGTTCATCTCTATATCAACATAGGAAAAACTACAGGTTGGATCCAGATTCCAGGGTTTGAATTTGCTGGGAAAGTCCACAAGACCACAGGGATTGTAACTGACAACTTTTACTGGACCAGAAATGGTTTTTACAAGATCAGAATCAAAATTAGAAAAAACTTCAACATGTAAACTGTTTAAATTTGAGCAAGCACTATGAGAAGATTTATCTCATTTGTCTTTTGGGCAAGTATCCTTTGATACTCAACAGAATGGAAAGATATTTATCAGACTCAAAGAGTCAAAGTCAACATTCAAACATCATTTGTGTATTTTTTGAGATATTATATCCAGTGAGGTATTATTATTCTATTGAAAAACACAAGACCACCGGACTTGTTAAGTGGTGAATTTACTGGCCCAAGACTAAATTCACTGGCCTTGGGCGTATGGTCTAGTGTAAATTTGGATTTATGCATGTCTTTCTTCCATTGATGGCAAGTTCAAGTTTGAAGACAATCATAATGGGACATTAAACAGATCTTGAAATCAGGAAAAATCCTGACAAATCACAGGCCTGTGAATAGACATTTAACATAACCGGCCATCTTGTTTTCCCCACTCAAATCAATGTAACCAAACCGAGGCTTGATTGAAAAATACAAATAGGTCAGTCAATCCCCTCTTTCACAAAAGAAGACTGGATTTCTATGATTTTTTTTCTTGAAAGTTTGAGCACTTATGTTAAAACAAAATCAATTTTCACGGGCCAGTTTTAGGATATGGTTCTAAAAACTAGACTATTAAAACTGAAATCTTCCACCATTCCTATAGATAATAATTGATTGATGCTAGAATGCGGAGGTGTGGGTTCGAATCCCACTCAAAAGCCTGTGGAATATTCTCCTACAGGACCCGGAAAGCACTGAGTATACAGTGCTTATCACATATCGGTGTATGGTAAGACCAAATCTAATATTCTTTATCCCTGCTGGAATTATGACATTAAAAAAGTGTTGCGGTATCCACTGCTAATAAACATAGGATTAGAACTATCCTCTTGTCATTGGACACACTCTGTGATCTAGAGGTTAAGGCATCTGCTCTAGATAGAATGCAGGGGTTGTTGGATCGGATCTCACCTGAGTAGAAAGTACACAGTACTTATCTGAGTACACAGTACTTATCACACTCGTTGTATAGGGTAAAACCAAAAATACTTTTCCAAAAAGTTGTTTTGTTAATAACTGAAAGATCATCATGTGCCTGGCAAAAGGACGTAAGGGAAAGTTCCTGGTAAAAGTGCGTAAACAATTTAAATGTTAAAATTTGTGTTTCAAGAATTATGAGCGGGAATGTTTGGTGAATTTGTTGCCATGCAAAAGTCATTCTAGAAAGGTTAAATTCTGCATGGGGAATGGGGAAACATGTCTTCAGGGTAATTCTAGCAAAAAAACTAACAAAAATGACATATATTTCATGTCAGGAGCCATTTTGTTGCTTACGTCCTTTAGTTACTGGGACGAACTACTTTATGTTCCCGGCAAAAGGGCGTAAGGCCTTACGCCCTTTTGCCGGGCACACGACGAGATGATAATTTTTAGTTCCTCTTCTGCTCTGCATCATCCTACAAGATACATTGTATATAGTAAAACAAACTCACTTTCCACCTCATGAAGATGTAATCTGTACTCCTGAGTGCCTCGTAGTCAAATGTGTCTAAATTAAATGTCTTGGCGTACTGATAGAAGGACAAAAACTGACCCTGGAAACATTGGAAGGAAAAATCAGAAAGATACATTTATGACAATGCATGTTTAAAATTTGGGCAACCAAAACATCCTGGGGGCAAGTAAAATGAACAGTTTACTAGCGCCTTGGGCTACTTTACGGAAAGCATAAGCGCAAGGCCTGGTACGCCCCTAAACACCATAACAAACTGTTGAATTTTCTGAATTTATTAGTGTGGTATAGGGGTAATGACTTGTGTATGCAGTTCTGGGTTCAACAAGAAAGTTTGGAACTGCTCCTTATCCTTTTTAAGAGTTGTGCATGCAATAAAACACCTACAGTGTGTTTTATAAGTGAGTAGTGACTAAAAAAACCCATAAATTTGCCTCTGGAAATACAACCAGCGGAAACACACCCTACATATAGAAACATACGGTCCGCCATTTTGTGGAGTCTAAAATTTGGTTCTACAAAATGGTGGACCGCTTTGTGTCATGAAATTAAACAAAACCACACAATTTCAAAATATATTACCAACCGTATTCATTTCATAACAAACACTTTTTATAGACCAAAAGTGCCCAATCTGAAGGCAATGTGTCCCTTTAAAATGTTAGAGTTAACCGTTTTGGGTCAATAAAAATAGAACATTTGTGAATCTCACCCAGTGTTTCCTATCGACTTCTTCATCAGCATCCCACTTCCTTGTGAGGAATGGATGTTTGTCGCTGATGATCTCTCCTTCAAAGAATGTGACTAACTCTGGATACTCGCTGGTCAGCCCGCTGATCTTTAGGTATCCACACAGGTAACTGTTTTCTTCATCTACATGCTGTGAATAAATGGGTTTTGTATGTCATTAAAAAAATGAGTATTATGTTACACCCAGAGCTATCTTTGTGTTCTTCTGTAGGAACACAAAGATATACTTCAACAGAATAATAACTGGAAGAAAGTGATGGCATTGCCAACACTTTTGAATGGCTTAACCCTAACCAATCTTTCAACTTCCTTTTCCCCAAATCAAAGGATTTTGAAGGATATGGGGTATTAGGCCACTGCAGCAGAGAAGGATCCGGAAGGATTTGGGCCATAGTGTAATTCTGCTGTGGAAGGATTAAGTAGGAATTAGGCTATTAGGCTGTATTTGATGAAGAAGGATTAGGATCATATGTGATTTTGCTAAAATAAGATATAGTAGGAATTGGGTAATATATAATTTGGCTAAACTATAACTAACAGATTATCACGGGCTGAAAGGACTTTTGAAGGAATTGGGTCATATACCATGTGGATAAAATATACAAGGATTTCGAAGGGTTTGGGCTTGATGGTCTTTTGACCCTCTCAGACTGAAGGATATTGTAGGACTTGGGCTGTGTGTGAGCAAATGGTCCTAGTTAGTTAGGATTAAAGTGGACAAGAAATGCTTCATGACCAGCTCTCCATCCATCCGCAGTGTCCAGGTTTATAGTGTATAAACTTAAGGATTGAACTAAGAAATAAAATGTATAAATAAATACAAAATAAGGAGGGGAGGAGTGACACTACACCACCTAATGAGAGACTTCTGGGGACACTAAGAGCAAGTTCGAGTGTGCACATTTGGTCGAACTGTGGTTGACCACTGACTAGCAATGTCCAGGGGGATCGATGCTTACACACACAGGCGGTGAGTTTGCAAGCTGGAATGGCCGATACGCTCACGACAGCCATGGCTGGTCGTCCGGATGCGTGTTTGGTTGGGTCACGCTGATTGGTTGTTGCCAAGCAAGTGCGACGTTCAAAATCACTAGTTGGCCCCGCTATGGATTATGGATATATTCGGTCAGTCTTTTGGTAAGTTTTTGTCGTTTTTCTGCCAAATATTGTCATGATGTTGTTTTAAGGGTTCCAGATGACGTTGTCATACAATAAAGATCAACTCCATGTGTTTAGAATGTCTGTCATGATTTTGGAAAGTGGAAAAAAAGGACGAATCTGATCACGAGTCTGGCAAAAACTGGTCAAAACTGCCCATAACGTCGATAATATCAGTCTTGTGTCGTAACCCTCCGGTCTCCGACCGTCGGGAGGATGGAGGGTTACGATTATCGCAACTAACCTAACAGCTGCATGGATGGCAGGCACTAGGCCTAAAAAACACCATTTGGAGGACAGAAAATGATAGTGGGTACAATTAAGTGCCCGTGATGTAGTGTTATTTCATCTTTGATATCATGAGAAGCCAATCAGTAGGGTTTTTTTCAGTAAGTTTGTTAAGTCTTTGTCGTAATTTAGGCAATTTTTCTTTTAACAGGGTATCCCACACCGTCATATTTCATAGCAAATCACCTTGTTCATCAAAGCATATATTACCCCCATGCTTCCCCTGGTCTGCGATTGTGTGATCGTACGACCATCTAGTTGCGATAATCGTAACCCTCCATCCTCCCGACGGTCGGAGACCGGAGGGTTACGAACCAAGACTGATATTATCGATGGTATTGGCAGTTTTGACCAGTTTTTGCCAGACTCGTGATCAGATTCGTCCTTTTTTTCCACTTTCCAAAATCGTGACAGACATTCTAAACACATGGAGTTGATCTTTATTGTATGACAACGTCATCTGGAACCCTTAAAACAACATCATGAAAATATTTGGCAGAAAAAACGACAAAAACTTACCAAAAGACTGACAGAATATATCCGTAATCCATAGCGGGGCCAACTAGTGATTTTGAACGTCGCACTTGCTTGGCAACAACCAATCAGCGTGACCCATCCAAACACGCATCCGGACGAGCCATGGCTGTCGTATGCGTATCGGCCATGCGTTTGGCCGTGTGGGGGTACGGAGCAGCACACGGTACTACGAGCTGTATAGTTTGTGCACGCACGATGTTCATACATAACCTGCATGCTGCGCACTCGGTCCGGGGATCGGTGCTTACATACACAGGCGGTGAGTTTGCAAGCTGGACTGGCTGATACGCATACGACAGCCATGGCTCGTCCGGATGCGTGTTTGGTTGGGTCACGCTGATTGGTTGTTGCCAAGCAAGTGCGACGTTCAAAATCACTAGTTGGCCCCGCTATGGATTACGGATATATTCTGTCAGTCTTTTGGTAAGTTTTTGTCGTTTTTTCTGCCAAATATTTTCATGATGTTGTTTTAAGGGTTCCAGATGACGTTGTCATACAATAAAGATCAACTCCATGTGTTTAGAATGTCTGTCATAATTTTGGAAAGTGGGAAAAAAGGACGAATCTGATCACGAGTCTGGCAAAAACTGGTCAAAACTGCCAATACCATCGATAATATCAGTCTTGGTTCGTAACCCTCCGGTCTCCGACCGTCGGGAGCATGGAGAGTTACGATTATCGCAACTAACGACCATCAGGCCTGTCAAAATTTCAACACCAAAAAACATACCTATTTTTACAATTACACAGTGCCCAAGTTGTAATCTGGTCAGTGCTGGTGGCTAGATCTAGACCCAGCAACTGGGGCGCTGTACTTCTTTTTTGAAATTTTGACTTGGGTAGTCGTACTACTACTACTAGTACTATTTATACTACTAGTACTACTACCTGGGCGAATCGCTATGGTATGTGACGATTGACAGTGTGGTAATATTACTAATAAATATGCGTGTAGTGTGAACCGACTTTCTCAACGGAAAGAATCGAACACGACCAACCTGAAGTTCAACTTCGACGACGTAAGAATTTCCCTTGCTCTTCTGGAAGCCTTGAAATTTGGAACCACTATAAAGCAATGACCGTGCAACACCCTGCTGCTTGCTGCTCTTAGGGGGCGGTGGATACATCGTTATTCCCGGCATATTGGTTGAGAAATTTTCTCCCAGATTGTGCCCCTACGCAACCGACAGCCACCCTAAATTCAATATGGCGGCGCCCATGGATGACAGATAGATTTCTGCAAGGTTTTATCTGATTGGTTTACATAGTACAAGCCTAATAATATTTGCCAATCAGATTGTACCTTGTATAGATACTTAGGAATTTCAGGAAGCTCTTTGAGATAGCGCCCTCAGATGGTCAGATGGTTGTCTTGCGAAAGATAGTCTGGCGCCCGTCTTGTAAAATTCATTTGAACAACATAGCACACGTGGTTGGTGCATATGCAGTGTTGTGTTTTGATTTAAAAAAAATAAATAAAAAAAAAATCTTCCGGACTTCCCCAACAACAAAACAAATAGAAATACTCATCAGGTTTGTTTATGCCTTCTTGACTGAGCCATGTCGAGTAGTTGTTTATTAAGGTGCCAGAAACTAGCTGGAGTTTTACATTTTAACCAGCTGCAAAACGTTGTGGTGAACCCGAAGAGGTTGTACTCAAGTTTCAGGGGTAAGACGATAGTAATTTTTAGTATTAAATATTATTAATATATTAGTTTAAGAGTTTTAAGTAAGTTCTAAGTATTTTTTAGTAAAGAATAGATTAAGAATAAGATTTAAAAATTAATCAAAAGTTGTGAATCATCTTCTTTTTTCCATGTATCAGAATTAGGCCTAGATTGTTGGAGTTTGACTACTAGTACTACTACGTTTTTTAAAATAAAATTTTTAAACACAACTTCAAGTAACAAAATCATCAATTGGACTATAGATTTGTAAGTTATATACTAATACTATAGTAGACCCAGTAACTAGGGCGCTGTACTTCTTTTTTGAGATTTTGACATCTGTCGTACTAGCGCCCCAGTAAGGAATATGTACTAGTACTAGTACTAGTAGCCGCGACAGTCAGGAGGATTTAAACATCTCTGTTAAAAAAAATGCCTTAGACTCAACAGAATTGCTCAAATTCGCTTACTGTCTTCTCCAAGTGTTTAAGGTGAAATGAAATGCATTTAATTGTACTCACGATCATTTTCTTTCCTCCAAATTGATGATTTTTAGGGCCTCTGACAACCCTGCCGTTACAATTGCCATTTTTGTTACTAATGTCACGACTAATTCCGACTTTAAAAAAGTCGTATTAACGCTGCGGGGATCACGTGTTTGCTGATGCCCGGACTTGCATATTGTTTTGCGCAGTCAACGCAGGATGCCAGTCAACGAACACCAGAAAGTTCCATTGGTCATGATTGGCCGAGCCTGCGCTGTACAGTGTTGGCATTGTGGGGTCGTTGACACTACACAGCTGGTATCCTGCGTTGACTGCGCAAAACATTATGCAAGTCCGGGCATCAGCGAACACGCAAACCCCGCAGCATTAATGCGACTTTTTTCAAGTCAGGAAACAGTCGTGACATTAGTAATAAAAATGGCGATTGTAACGGCAGGGTTGTCAGAGGCCCTAAAAATTATTGATTTGGAGGAAAGAAAATGACCGTGAGTACAATTAAATGCATTTTATTTCACCTTAAACACTTGGAGAAGACAGTAGGCAAATTTTGAGCAATTCTGTTGAGTCTAAGGCAATTTTTTTAACAGAGGTGTTTTAAATTCTCCTGACCGTCGCTGTTACTACATATTCCTTACTGGGGCACTAGTACGACAGATAATGTCAAAATCTCAAAAAAGGAGTACAGCGCCCCAGTTACTGGGTCTAATACTAATAGGTTAACTATGTCATGTCTGCAAACTTGCCATTCGACCTCCACAATTTCAATAAGCACCTTCAGGCTTCACATATGCACCATCTTGTACAAGTTGCAGATATGTTTACTTCGAACACGCGTTGCTGTCTGCAACTCAGCGCTCGAACTTCACGCTCGTGCCTGAGGCATCTGGAAGCCTGCGTGGAAGTTCAAGCGCCGAGTTGCAGAAGGCAAGGCATGTTTGAGGTAAACAAATCTGCCCCATGAACAAGATGGCGCATCAATATTTTTACCTAAATATATGTATAGTATTAGTTGTATCAAACAATTTGTTTGATAGAAAGGTAAATAATTAGCATATATACTACAAGTTGCTCAAAGGGATTTAAAAAATAAGGAAACAGAGTCCAATATTCATTAAATAAAGAGGTGAATACTGAATCATACAATTAAAGGTGACCTTAAAAGGTGGAAGTCAGATACTGCAACTTTTCGTTATGTTAGTAGGGAAATTCTGACCATTTCTTTATTTATTCTGTGGTTAACAGAAAGGAAACGATTTTACAAGAATGTCAGCATCAGCCAATCAGGGAAGAGCTTTGAAATTAATTTGGACCGGAAGAAACTCAAGACTCCTAATGGTCAGCTATTTACAGTACCCAGCGAGCCATTGGCCATTGCCGTAGCAACAGAATGGGAAAACCAAGCAGATATCATAAAGCAACACACAATGCATCTGGTAAAAAAAAATATATATATTGCAAATTTCATTTCAATACTTGCAGTAAAACCTAGAGCAAGGATCTCTTAAAGATAACAAAAAATGTGTAGTACATGTAATTGAATAACAGATTTGATTCCTAAAATTAGTTCAAATTAGTACAAATCCTCCAGTCAAATGTTCCATCTGAAATAAAAAAAAAACAAAAAAAACATCAGTCACCACTGCTTGTAAACAAAATAAGCATTTATGTGAACAAAGCACAAAATGCTTGAACCTAAAAACTGTTTGATGAAATCCATTTTTTGGGAACTACAAAATAATGGAAATTTTGCAACTACACAAATTACGTAAGTTGTTTGACTGTTTTGATTTTCTTTTTACAGACTTCACTGTGCAACACAGCGTTAGATAACCCGTCCTTAAGAAATAAACAACAGGTCATCAGAGGTATCCTACATTTCCTAGACACAGATACAATATGGTAAGCCAGAACTGAAAGCAGAGAGAGAGAAATTGTATCTTCTTGTAAATTATCTGCCCACCTTCTAAATGAGATTGTGATTCATGTGATTCCTCCACAACAAAAATCATCGAATGAAACATGCTCTTTATCTGTATTACAGTTATAGATTAGAAGAGCCGCCAGAACTGGTTTCCCTCCAGAAAAATGAGTGGGATCCCCTACTGGACTGGGTCAACGAGAGGTACAAGGTTGATGTTGTATCCTCAACCTCTATCACAGGGCCTGTAATACCAGAAGAGACAAAAGAAACCCTGGGACATCACCTGGAGACTCACTCAGACTGGGCGCTCGTAGGTGGGCATAGAACTTTAATTTGTTTTCTTACTTTTATCTCTCTCAATAAAAAGAACATTATTTTCCATTGCACACTTAACCTTGAGTTGTACACACAAAATATGTAATACAAATGTTGGATGCCCTTATAGGGAAAGAAAATATGATGTCACAAAGTCAAACAGCGCCCTCATTGAGGTCAAAGGATGACCTGCCATTGGCTGAGAGTTGTATATGGCATGTACACAAGTGCACATTTCCATGGTGTGACCTTCAGTAATGGCTGCCTATGCAAGAGGTTTATTGGAACATCTGAACTATTTCATTTTAAAGACGTAGTGCCTTTTAAATACGTAGTGCTGTAGTGGAACAGTCCAAATGATTTTGATTGTTATACAAATTATTGTCTAGATTACCCATGTGTACTACATGGACATGTACCCATTAGAGTAGAATAGCGCCCTCTGCTGTTAAGTTTTGGAGCAAAAACCCTTGCAAGTAATTGTAATATTTGTGACTCAATCTCCAGTGAACTTGCTTGAGTGTCTACAAAGTTCAGCAAAGGCTGTTGTTGTTATGACCTACTCTCTTGTACTACTCTATGTTTAGGTTATGAGAATGCAGTTGGTTGTCTGAAATCCCTGGTGTTGACCTTTGCCCTCATGGATAGGAGACTCAGTGTCGAGGAGGCTGTTCACCTTTCATTGTTAGAGACGGAGTTTCAGGTAATAATAGTTACAGATAAAACTGTTTTCACCCCTCCCCTGTTCCCTTTCTCGCCTGCCCCATTACTCCCCTCCACTGTCCCTTGGTCTCCTGACTCCATCCCCCTAACCAGGTATTGTTGCCAAGGAACTGCCTCAAGTCCAGTGCAATCCATTAAGCATGTGGTTTATCTCAATATTCAACCTTTGGAGTTTGTAAAGATAGGAACATATCTGTATTTTCATGAGAAGAAAAAAACGGGCCCTACCATCAAACCATCAATCAGAATTTTGTTTAAGAGGGCTGCAAGGCCCTTTGTATATTTTCAAACTGGGATTTTGTTGTTTTTTTTAAGTGTATAATACATGCATATTTTTTTGAAATAAACTATATTTTTACCAAGGGCAGATGGGAGTATGTCATGTATTCAACCATTTAATGTTTTTTTTCTTTCTTTTTTTCAGATTGCAAGGTGGGGCAGTGTTGAATGGGCTCATGATACTGAGATGGCAGACACCAGAGCCCGGGTTGCGGCTGCAGCTCTCTTCTCGCATTTAGTCACGCAGTCTTGTGTCATAACACAGAAACAACCACTTCGATAACATTGGACATTGTGTCAGCACGGATGTGATCTTAAAGACTGTAATGCAGTCTGCTGATTTTTATACTTATTTTGTTTGTCAAGCAATAAACCACAAGGGAAACTGACTGGGTGAATTTTTAAAATAAATTTTTGGGGTGAACAAAGAAAAATTGACTGGAGCGGGATTTGAACCTGCGACCACCAGTTTTAATGTACTAACGCTCTACCAACTCAGCTATCCAGCCCTAATGGTGGCAGTCACCCTATTAATCTAGCTCTATGGTTGTATCGTATATTATGGGGTGTGATCGCTGGCTACATGGCTGTAACTGGTTGAATGGCTTCTGACTGGCAACCCCCCCCAAAACAAAGATATTGACAAAATAGGAAGACTGCCAGCATTAAGGCTGGATAGCTCAGTTGGTAGAACGTTGGTACGTTAAACCGGTGGTCGCAGGTTCAAATCCCGCTCAAGTCAATTTTTTTTTGTTCACCCCCAAATTTATTTTAAATGAAATATGTGCTTGGTTTCTTTTACGCCTCTGTGGGGCGTCAGAACCCATAACTTGCTGCAATCTCAAGCTCTGATCTCGTAATTTGTTTCAGAATCCAGTGGCTTGTTGAAAGCCAGTTCTGTTTAGCATACAAAAGGAAAAAAGTGGGCAGTAGCACCATTTAAGTATCTCTTAAAAGTTACAAAGGCTCTGAAGGGAGCTGGGGGATGTAACAAATCTATATTTCAGTCAATAAAATCAGAGCATCCTGATGAAAGGTCATGTTGTTAAACCACTAGCTCTTTTTAGAGCCACCACGTACAACTCTCAGAGATTCATGCACAGTGCTACTGCTCACTTCCTTAGATTGTATGTCAACCATGAAAATATTAAAATTCCTAATATTAACCTTTTCGTTACCATAGGCGACTTTTGTCGACCAAGCTGACACACAAAAAAAACACTCAAGTCTCAAGGCCATTTGTTATAAAGCTATAGTTTTGTCCATGCTCACCCTCCATGCCCAAGTTTTCAATGGTTGGAAAGAGAAAGATCAGATCTTTGCAATGGTGGTAAAATAAAATGAGGTTGCTGTCATGCACTCCTTTAAAAATGGAGTGGAAAGATCCGAAATGCCTGAACACCATACGGAAAGATACAGAACACCATATGGTTGTGTACAAAAAAGTGTTTGAGTTTACAGATCACACTGAGGAAACAAAGACCAAGAACTTTGGCCATTGATTTGCTGATCTTTATGATTTTTGGATTATGTGTAAGGGAATTCAGTAAGTTAGACATTTTTCATTACTTATTTTGCCGTGAAACATTGTCTTCGAGGTGATAATTGAGTTTATAAAAACAAAGTTTGTAAGAGGAGTGTCCGTGGCCGAGCGGTTAAGATCAACTGGACTCGAGTTCTGGTGTTTGTGGCAGCAGAGTGTGGGTTCGAATCCCGGTCGCGGCACTTGTGTCCTTGAGCAAGATACTTTACCATAATTGCTTTGTCCTTCGGATGGGACGTTAAGCCGTAGGTCCTGTGTACTAGGATGGGTAATGCACGTAAAAGAACCCAGAACACTTTTCGTGGAAGAGTAGGGGTTTACCCTGGTGTTTGTGGTTCACATGGCAAGCACCCTTATCTACAGGTTTCCCCAGGCTTGAGAGCTACAGTGATTAAGTTTACTTATGAGGCATCCTTGATTTCATTACCAGAAATATATAATAATAATAATAATAATAGTAATAATAATAAAAGCTTTCTGTTGTGTTGAGAATGTGTGCTTCACACGCCTGAGTGGTCAAACAGTGCAGTCACCAGTGGTTGCTCTTGTCAGAACAATTTGGTAACAAAAGAGTGAACATGGTGCTTCTGCAAACATCTCTTGATTTGAAGTCCTCTCTGCAAAGAGTCAGAACCCACTTGTTGTCAAACAATGGAATAAATTTAATGGATGTAAATATTAAATCAACATTGAACACTATTTTTAGTTAACCCTTACACTGATATGTGATAAGCACTATATACTCGGTGCTTTCTAAGTTCTGCAGGGGGGAAAAAAAAGAAGAAATTTAGAGCAGATGTCTAAAGCACCAGATCAACGGCCATGCCCTGTGATGAGATGGTCCGAATCCTGTAATTAGAAGCAGGTACCTCTATCAATTCATTTGGTGTAATATTTGTCTCTGGGATGACGAACATTGTTGAATAAACCAAGATTTATAGAAATGACGTCTTTTGTATGGTATGCATCCTAACTTCTACAGGAAGTTGACTGATCACTGGATACAGTGATTGTTACATTGTGGTTTTGTGGAATGTGGGTTCCACTCAAATCAAAATCTTTGCTGAATGATAGTGTCATAAATATGTCGCACATTCAAAGGGTAAAAGCACTTTTCAAATTAGACATTCCCTCCCCGGAACAAAATACTACACACAAGTAAATGTGTAAAAGATTTGTAATAAGTAAATAAAGAATAAATCTATAACTCATATATCAACTAAAATAAGCAAAAAGCTCAGAGAAAAACAGAAGATTTTGATATAGCAAACGCCCCCACCCGCTTGAAAATGTATATAAATATATAAATAAAAAACAACGAAATCCCCCTTCCCCCCCCCTCCAACACAAAACACTAGATGAATAAAATTGAATAAAAATGAAATTACAACCTTATTTGGATGTATCTGTTCCAATCCTGGTAAACATGACAAGTGTTATTTGATATCTTTCATCCAAGCACAGATACTCCCCATGATCCAAGTGGTCATAAATCAACAAAAAATATTTTGGGTAATAACCCGCCAAAATTCCTTAAGCCGTGACTCACTGTTAGAGTCATGACCCCCATGGAGAGATTCCTTCCTCCCTGGTTGAATCAAGAACACAGAGGGTGCATGGTGTAGCTCTCGGTATGGTCCCACAAGTAGACTGAATCGCCTTCTCCCAGATAATCATGACATTATTGGGGCACAACACTACCACATGGAGTACGACCACACCATGCACCGCCTATCAATATGTCATTGGGGGGGGGGGGGGGGTGGATCGAAAATTTGCAACTCATTCATCAGATTGCTGAGGTTACCACGGCAACCTGCAAGCATGCCACCCAAAATGGCAGATGAAGTGTTTTCTTTGGTCGGCAGAAGGTCACATTGACTGTCAATATACACCCCATTATGTTCATGATCTTGCTGTTATTATCATTAGTCTATAGGTGTAGAGTTGTATTGACGCATTCTCTTTGAAAGAAGGCATTAAATGCGTCATTTTCTTGTTATTCCACACTTGGGATATAATCATACGATTACAAATACCCACACTTACAGCTACTTTCCAAATGATTTTTTTTTTCACAGGACTCGGGGGGGGGGGGGGAAGTAAAAAATATACAGTGCTCAACACACATCGGTGTATGGGTAAAACACAAACTATATCCTCTCTATTTAGTCCATAGAGTTGTATATAAGAACTAGAGGGAACTCCACTGACCCACCATGGATGAAAATCCCTATGGTTTTGTTACATACTAATGTCTACTTAAAAAATGTTTGCTGTGTGAACTCATGAGTGACCAGTATAATTACGATTGGTCATTGCCATTTCTTAATGGGTGAAAATGCTTCTTGTTAGGCCCTGTCACATGGTTTTGTATGCCCTCTAGTTCTTTCATATACCTGTATGATTTAGTCACGGTAAATTTAATGGGAGAAAAACCAAGATGGCTGCACTACTATGAAAGTCAATTTAGGGATGATTTGAAGCGAGGCTGCCATATGAAATAATCCTTCTCTTTTGCTAATAATAAATGTGCATTGGTACAATTGCCAATAGTCTGACAGTTGGTTAAATAACAAACGCCTTTTGATTTCAGAGAGAAATTAAAAAGAACTAGATCTGTGCAGCTTTTTCATTCAATTCACCCAAAAAGAGGATATTTTGAAAGCAAAGTTGTGCCTGCCTGCAAAACAGACACAATTGCACTCTGCACTCATGACATCACTTTTGCTCAAAATACCCGGATGTCAAACAACCTTTATCTATCACTTGCGCGTTCGGCACGCCAGACCACAGTGTAGTACAGTACACGCACGTAAACATCAAACACTGACAATTGCTATACAATTTGACACGTAGTCTGAGATCCGGGCACTTGTGTCTATTTTTAGCATTAGTGCAGAATGCTATTAGTCTGATTACCTGAATTAGTCTGGTGGAAAGTCAGTACACCCTACACAGGTATTGGTTGCATGCACACAGACTTTACTACTTTGAAGTCAACCCCACACGCACCAACAGGATTGCGTTCATACATAACATTTGTATTCAGGGAATAAGACTTAAGCTGACAATCCCTGGCAATTCCATGAGCAAGGCCCATACAATTAATATGAGCAATGGTAGAATATTACTGCAAAGTTTTAGAGATACTGCAGGGTCCGAACCCATTAAGAAGCAAAGCCTGTACATGTAAGTAGTATTGGCCCAAGATACATGCATGTATGTTCAGTGAGTCTAAGCCAAGAGAAAGGGAACCACAGTGGACAATATTGAAAGAAAGGTCTGGTAGAGGGCTCAAAAGATAATTGACAACATAAACAGAAAACATACTTATAACCCTACCCCATCCACAAGCAGCAAAAAAACCCACCCCAAACCACTACGGAGCAAACAGACTGGACATGTCAGCAAGGAATATTAAATGAGAGGGATGCTAACCATTGAAATGAATTCAAGAGAATGATTTCATTAATATAAAGATTTTATTACGCGCTCGAAAGTTGAGAGAATTGTAGAAGCTTGAAGTTGAGTAGAGAATCCGTTCCAGAGCTTTAGGTCCCTTGTAGTTGAAATCCTTTTGGGCGAGGGAGGCATGATTGAAGGGAATTAGAAGGACAGTGAGTGAATTGAATGACACAATTCTGAGTAAAGACACTGTTGATTGAAGATGGCAAAATATTGTGAGACATTGATACGTTAGGGACCCAATTTTTTTGTCTTGAAAATTGCAAAAGCAAGAATTATTTGGTCACAATCGAGAAAACAGAGTCAATTGATTATTTGCACCACAAAAATTTACCCTTGCATTCTCTTTTTTACGAAGCATGAACTTGGCTATAGGTATGGTTTCCACAGCAGTATCTACATCATAGTTATGAGAGGCACAAGAGGCCCCTTGTTAATTTCTCTATGGTATATAAATGACATCACACAAGTGTTCCTCTTAAAAAGTCCTGTACCATTTTATTTTCTTAAACCATTCAATTTGTAAATTGTACATAGAAAAAAACACAGGAATACCAGAGTGATATTCTCAACAAAACAATGGAAATTACGAATGCATTGCATTTTGATTACGAGACCTGTGACACGTACACGTAAGCAGCTTCAGTTTATACAAGTCATAAGCTGCTCTCTGAATTAGTGGCTGTGGCTAGATCACCATGGTAACATGTGTTGATAGCATAGGCAACAGTCAACAGCCGCAGCCGTTATTTCGACAGTCGGCTATATCTTCATGGGCAGCTTTGTAGCTGTAAATGTAATGGGTGGTTTCAACTGTTTATGTACAGTACATAATTATAGGTATAAACCCCGAGGTCCAAAGTGAAATATATCTGAATTTTTAGTAAATTCATCTTTAGAAAAATTATATAACACTATATAGCGAAATGTTTTTTCCTGGGAAAATAATAATTCATACAATTCTTAGCACACGTCTGGGTTAAAAAAAAAAAAAAATCCCATCTACATGTATGTGCTGGTTCCTGCAAAACATGAAATCTTTCTGCCCATTGAGAAGAACAGTGACTGAATAATTTATGCCATTTTGAAAAAAAACACTTGCCCCGCAAGGCAACTTTTGTAAAGCATTCAGTAAAAAAAAACAGTCGACCTTTTACACATACATGTCTTGCAGGCCTGATACTTCACAGAGTCAATTGCCTAAATGCCCCCAGTCATTGTCTTGGTGCCCCTTGAAATGCCCCAGCAGAAATTTAAATTTCCTTTACAGAGGTGCCCTTACTGAAGAAAAAATGCCCGGCCCTTACAAGTCTCAGTATCAAGCCTGGTATGGTGAATGTTTTTCTCTCCCGCTGTCATTAAATTTTCAGTTCAACTTAAAGACGCCCGCCCGTCACCATTACCCGCCAACTATTTCTGTGACACAAAACCATCATATACCAGTGCCTAGTTTACGTACAACGGGTGCACAGGTCAAAGGTGATCTTTCGTGGCACGAATTTGTTTGTCGCGCGCTGACGAGTGGGCGTCTTTAATGACCCAATTCTTGAAGAAAAACAAAAGGGAGAGAGAAGAGAGTAAATAAAATGTTGAATTAATTTTTCCCAAAACAGCTTAGTCCTCTTCTTTCACCAGTTTGAGGCCGGACTTGAACATACTGGTGTGGATTTCACCTATCGCTAGGACTAATCTTATCTCGAGTTAGGACTAGTCGTTAGTTAGGACTAGTCCTAAGTTAGAAAATGTTGTGTGAAATCCAGCCCTGGTCTGTCACACCTACATATTAATGTCCATCCCCCCACCACCCACCTCCCCCACCACATCCACCTGTTTGCCCTTTTTGACAGTTGTGAACATTTGACGCACCCATGGGAGATTTTATGCCTGTATAACAGGCAACGGTACAAATGTTTATTTGTAAATACATCCAGATAACACTACATATGGCGTATGAATCAATAATAAATACATTTTGAGATACTTAGTGCCTTACATAAAAAAAAAACACACAAAAAATGCACACCCATCCCTTTAAATTAAACAATTTTATGGGATTCTTCCAATGAAATTGTTTGTGACTACAGACCGATAAACATTTTTTATGACTGCCGACCATGTCACCTTGTCCACAAGACGAGTGACCTTGACCATTCCACTGCATTTCCTGGCAGGCAAGATACTACATGTTCATTGTCTATGGCAAGTTTCACATAATGTACTGTTTCAACAGGAAATAAAGCCTTGTAAAAAGTAACAACCAAAAGTTTTGAGATGTGTCCCGTTTTATTCATATCAAATTTTGACCATAACCATACATCTACATAAATGGATAGATTTAGTTTTCTTGCATTCAGCCGGTGATTGTGCACACTTTGTGCCTGCCAGGATTTCATGCTTTGGGGCTGTTTTTGCAAGCATCAGATGTCATAAGTCACATTGTCTATTTACCCCTTGCACAACCGGAATGCACCTCCGCACAATGTGCATCTATCATTTACGCCATTTCACACAATGCGCGTCTACCATTTCCGCCATTTTGGCAGTCAGCTCCTTTGTGTCGTTTTGACTCCCTAAATGGCCGACAAGACAGGCGCATGGAAGTGCATCACCTGTCATGAAATGGGTCCATTATAGGCCGTGCATTGTACGATGTACGTAATTTGGCATTTTTTTTCATTCAACATGTAATATACATTGTGGTGGGAAGCCAAAGCAGACTGCAAACGAATACAGCATGCATCAACTTGTCTTGAACTTTTGTGAATCTTCTTGTCAGCAGGACAGAATACACTTGTAAATTATTGATTTGAACCTGGAGCCACTCTCCAAATTTAACAATGAGTGCCTCGATTACTAGGAAATACATTTTTGAAACACTGCTGGGGGGTTGGAGTTTGTCAATTTGTACATTAGGTTGTAAACCACTGGATGTGTCAAGTTTTTGTGAAAATGTTTTCTATTGTCAGGTCAGTACAAAAAAAAGAGACACAATCTTTTCACAAAATGTTTTTTTTAATATTATATTTTTTTAATTTATAAAAACGCATCAATGTTGTATCCTTTTTTGTTTTTTTAGGTTTGATATCTCACAGAGGCAACAGAGGCAAATGCCTCCGTGCCCCAGGTCATTGCCTTAATGCCCCTTCAAACATTCCAGTAGAAATTGCAATTATCCTCACAGAGCTGCCCTTCACTGAGAAGACAAAAAATAATGCCTTGATCTCGCAAGAACAAAAAATCAAGCCTGCTTTTTAACATTCCTGAAATGTGCACACAAAGTGCAAAACACAACCCTAATTACCAACTACTACATTTTCACACTGGCATAATGTTATTTGATCACAACAGAACTGAAGATTGCTTTCAGAAAAGAGATCAATAAATGTGATTGAACCTATTGCATTGTACTGTCTCAAGTTCTCTTGCCCGTTACAAAGTACGCTGAATTTTGCATTGGATGGTTCAATACATGTGTGTACATATGTTTGTAGACCAGTAAATTCCTTAAACATTAAGCCCCGCCCCCATACGTGTTGACCAATCGCAGCATTGGGTACGCCACCGAAATTCCGACAAAAGTCCGACACGATAAAAATCCTATTGAAAAATGTAAACATGCGTGCGCGTACTTATAGCGCGCGTTCATGTCGTGCAGTGTTGCATTGAAAAGACGCAGTGTGCTGCCCACGTGCACAGTGGTGGTTTAGCCAATGCTGTGATTGGTCATTAAGTTTAGGGGCGGGGCTTCATGGATCGATCTATTGTCCAATAAGCAACACATGGCATAAACATAAAAGAGGTCATTCACAATTATGTTTTGTTGACAATGTGCTCTCTATTCTACAAGCATAAGCTGGAGTTGGGTTATGTACACAATACTTGTATAGCTCTACGGTTTCAATGCAGACAAATCATCAATATAAATTGACATCAGCAAAGAACAAACAGCACCAATAATGAGCACAATCCAGAATGAACAAAAGACTATGCTGATGTGATTATATTAAATTGTGGTTTTTACCATCCACCAATATGTGATAAGCACTCAATACCCAATGCTTTCTCAGTCCTGCAGAAAACAAAAAATCCACAGGCATTCTACTCGGGTGGGATTCCAACCCATGATCCCCACAGGGACAAATTTGATGAGCACAGAATTGCTTAAATAGACACTGAATACCAGCCAACAGTGTCATGCGATACACATTGGTAATGACTGGTTCCTCATACAAATTGTTGTCAAGCCCGTCTTACAGCTAAGCAGCTTTCTGAAATTTGGCCATGGTTACAGAAGATTTAGAGCTTATGGGATGTTGCAATGGTAGCATTATAAAGTATGAAGTGCTTACATGTACATGTCACCACATATTGTGCAAGTCACTTACTGTGAGTTTTAGGGCAATGTCACACAGAGAAATTTACAAGAAACTAGTTCCAGGCAATCTCTAAGAAGAACACACACTCACTTTTCACATAGTTTTTTCTAGGGATGGTAAGATGGTTCAAAAAAATGTCTGTGTTATCCCCAGACTCTCTTTGCATGCAGTGTGGTCAGTTCCCTCCAAGTTGCCTGTTCAAATTGCCACGTGTGACAGGCCCCCGTAAACCTTGTCCAAATTAAGCGACTATTTGGCTGCAGAGTTGTTGCCTGTAGAATAGGCCTTTTCAGCAGATGGTCACAGTCACTGCCAAAGCCGTCAATTTGGACACGGCCTGCTGTATATTTCTCACATGATCTTGCTTATTGTTGAACCGTTTGAGTGTGTATGTTCAGCATGAATGATTCCATTTGCTTCTTTGTCACGGCTTTGAAACACTCCAGGGATCAGATAGTTCAAGCATCTCCTGACAAATTCACAGAGCTGCTTGAGGGACAAAAAGTAGCTAAGCAGTAAACAATTTTGTAGCTAAGCAGTAAACAATTTTGTTGATCAGAAAAAGGTTACATGTATGCTACATGTACTTGTGACTGGTTAACTTCCTTACTCATTGAGTAATCAGCTGTGTCCCAATAGACCGATTGCGCGACCAGCGTCACGTGACCTATTGTGGGTATTGAATGCAAACAAACACAACATCCTCCATAGGAAAGTGCGGTACTGTACATGATGAATGTTGCATTTGTTTATTCGATGGAGGCTTTTCTTTCTCGAAATCTGTGAAAAATATTCCAGAGTTTGTACCAGAGACCTTCGAGTGGCTGAATAAAGCCAGTATGGACAGTTCCAGCTAGTTTTGGAAATTGTACAAGTTACATATAAATATGCACGATGTGTACTAGTGTACGACTGAACGTTTAGGCCAGACGACCGCGATCACCACACACTTTTCAACACAAAAATTTCAAAGTTTTGAAGCGGAATCATCCAAAGAAACTGCTTTCCAAAACTGATTCCTTTGCCTATTTGAAATTTCACATGGCTAGGTATAAATGCTGACTTTTCCAATGGTCTTTACCCTTTTTTACAGTGATTTAGGCCTACATTACATACAAAATAACAGGCAGGTGGCTACATAGTCGTCCAACGCCGGTAGTGCATACCTCAAAATAACCCTCTTTTGTAGAATAATGGTAGTTTATGAAACAGTAATGTGATTAATATCAATGTCACAACATACAACTTTAATAAAATGGCTTAGTAACAGTGTTATTATTACCAAAAGCCAAATTTTGGTGTGACTCTGTCGGTCACGGCATGTATTTGCACGTAGTTTGCCATCAGCTCAGATGATGTATTACCCACAATAGGTCACGTGATGACATGTAAACATTGGTTGCACAATCGGTCTACTGGCGGCTATGGCTATATTGTCTCGTCATCATCTGTTGAAGTATAGGACTTCCTTAGCAACACCCTTACCAACAGCCGTAGCCGCCAATTCGGATACAGCCATATTTTCAGCTACATGTAACATGGAAATGGAACACGGTTGAAGTGTCCAGTAAGTTAAGCTTGCTGCGAGAGAAAGTAACCTTCCAGTAAGGCAATATGCATTTTTTTTTCAACAACCCGACGTACATACATGTACATGTACTGTAAACAGTGAATGTACTGAGAGCCAAAACCACTGCGCTAACATGTTACAACATTACACTGCACAGACATACACTTCCTTGCATTCATTGCAATCAACTGTACACGATTAACCATTAACCAACAGCTTACACTGAGAAAAACTCAGAAAAAACCCAAATAGTTGCATCTTTAGACACTTCCCATTGTGACCTTTGTATAAAAATGGCTGTCATAAATGGAGGAAAAGATTTTTCATTACACATAATTTCAAAGATAAAGTGATGCAAAATATGAAAGCTGCACAGTGATGGACGTACATGTATTTGCTAAACACTGTTCTGTATCGTCATTTAGAAAAAAACTACTTGAATTTAAAATTTGTTGAGTCATTCCCTCCATCCTTTTCAGCTTTTAAGGAGGGTTCAGTCTCTGAATTCCTCCACCGAACACTGACAAACTTTGGCCACTCAAGTTTTGAAAATTGATAAATGGTGGAGGTTGTTCCCTGGTCTGAGCACAACTTCATGGCTCTGCTTCATGCAGAATTCTTTGCCTATAGTCACCATTCTCCACTGACGGGGTTTTTAAGTGCCGAATTTCTTTGAGCGAAGAATGGTAAGAAACACATATACAAAAGCAAAGATGTTTTGCTAACCCGTGGTTTCAAAAATGGCCTTTGAATGACAGCAAAAACATGGCTGCACAATGAGGTCTAAATATCAACTTTGAGTCTTTTTTTTTTCCCAGGATGGCACAGCCCATTCTCCCGACTTTAAGACTACTAGAATTGAACTCTACATGGGATCCTCTTGTAGCAGCACAAGGAACAAAGGTCAAGACCTGGGCAACAGATGCCAGGCCTCTTTAATTTCAGCCCTGGAAAGTAAAACTATCATTGTCTGGGCACTATATTACTGAATCCCTCAAAACCAGCTACTGAGCTTTTCACCTGACTTGTTGCCCACATTTCTTTCATGAAAATGTTCAAGAGATTCTTTAATACAACTTTAAGGACATTTTTACAGACCTTGAGCTTTATTTTTTTTTCAAATGGCACAGCAAGTTTTCCTTGTAGAGGGCACTTCTATAGACCAATCCGAGCAGCTTATTCATGGGCGTTTACACCACCGCAACTATGGCTGCCACACGCGCGCGTCGATACACACGCACTGTGAATCCTCCATGCTGATTGGTACATGCACGCGTGTCGTGTCACGCGCGCATGCGGAGGCCATAGCTGCGGTGGTGTAAAACACCATAAACGAGTGCTGTATTGGAACTTTACACCGGGCACCACGGCAAACCACAGGAAAAGCAAGGGGCATCCGGGGGCAATTATTGCAATTTACCATTGTTAATTTGAGGCTTGATGTTCCTGGTGAAAGTTCTGAATATTACACCTTTTTTTATTATTAAATACTGAGATTAACAAACCTGTCATTGTTAACCCCTGTTGGGACTACAAAGTTTGTTGATTACATAACCAAAAAAGAAAATAAAATAAAACAAGTAGTAAAGACAGACTTACATGTATACTGGGTAATGTAGAATATTTCTCATAAAAGAAAGAGAATGAAAGTTTGACGCAGCATTATAATGTAAATTCATACACACATTAACCAACCAATCACATGGCTTTTTTAATGTAAAAAAAAAATTACTTTAAAAATAGTTACTTCTGGAATTAGCATATCACAGAATTTGCACCAATATCTGGATCTTGTGAACAATTTAAAGGTCTTTGACTTCATTTTGAAACTGTTTTTGTTTCGACTTTTAATTTTATCCATTTTCTAGGCTTTTGGTTAATTTGTAAACATTTCAATTGTTGGCTGCGATGGTCGAATTTCAATAAACTATTTCAAATCAAATCAAATCAAAAGAGGTAGCTAATACAAGCCGACAATTTTGTACCAAAAATAAAAATTCACAAAAAAAGTTTAGAGATAAAAAGAAAATATGTTTAGAGATAAAAACCCAGATTGTTCTGATAAGTTTTAGAGGATTTCCCAGACTATACAAGTTACCGCAAATGAAAAACAAGAGGTTTGGACAAAAGGCGAAAAAAGTCTTTAAGTGATTGTAAGTTCATGTCTTTCAGAAAATCTGCAGGCAAAAGGGGATCAATGCAAAAACAAAATACTTACATCAGGAAAAAATCCTGAAAAATCACAGGCCTGCTTATCTAAAGAATCTTTGCAAACAACGATTGGAGACAGGACGTTCCTGTAAAACACATTTTGTTTTGAAACCGCAACAAGGTCGTACCTTACTATAGCATTTACAGTTTGTAATACTGGACTTGTACACACAGAAAAAAACAAACACGCCTGAAATACCATAATGCACTTCACCAAATACTTTTAATCATTTGTTTTTGGAATATTGAAGCAAGCGGAATGATCAACGGTGATTTTCGTGGGTCTTCAAATGCCATGTCTTTGACTTGGACAGTATTTCAGATGGAAATACAATTTATTTGAAGGATTGGTACTGGTACAAACTGTGAGCTTCAGATTGAATCTACCCTTACATGTATGTACATGTAATCAATTTTGTTTTTTTATAATTACATGTACAAACAAGAGGTTTGGACAAAAGACGAAAAAAGTCTTTAAAGTGATTGTAAGTTCATGTCTTTCAAAAAATCTGCAGGCAAAAGGGGATCAATGCAAAAAAAAAATCCTTACATCAGGAAAAAATCCTGACAAATCACAGGCCTGCTTATCTAAAGAATCTTTGGAAACAACGTACTTTGCCTTTAATTAATCAAAATAACATTCGAAAGTGATGTTGCCCCAACAATAGAAAAAAAAATAGTATGGTTACCATAGTGAGCATCGTACTGAGAAAACCTATGTATTCAAGGAATCAGACATAAAATGGTTGATCCGTGAATAATGTAAGTGGGTATAGCCTATTTGACATTATTCATAGTTAAAGAGATGACCTTGATATAAGATACGACCTTGACATAAGATATGACCTTGTCGCATAAAATGAGTTACGACCTCCTGAGAGGAAAACAATGGTTTGGGCATTGGGTAAGAGCCTGACAAAGCACTCACACAAAAATGGTCAAGAGCAGACGCAGCCCTTGCCTCTGCAAGTTAAAAAACCAGAATATTTATCTCAGCAAAAAAAAATTATAACAATGATTTGTTCACAATTCTCTTCAAGCCACTTCTGTCATAAATTTTTATTTTTTTTTGGTTAAAATTTACGATCAACTTAAAAACAAACTTTACAAACCCACAATTACAGTGTTTTTTTTTTTACAAGATTTACAATGAGATCTATTACATAAAAAAAAATGCCAACATAGATTCAGCGACCATCTTAAATATTTCTCAATGTCCACACATACATGTACTTCATTTGCATAAAAAACAAAATTAAAAATGAAACCTTATTTACATAAAAACCTAAAACTTATTATCTTGCCATATCCTCCAAGCTTGTGATCAGCATGTTAAGAAAGTTGTACTTGTGCCACTTACTGTCTTGGAAAAAGTTGTGTTTTGCAAAACGCAGGTTCTGTTAGAAAGTCAACCACTATCCTGTTGGCAAGTCAATGCATCAGACGGTTTTGACTGCTTCTGGCAATAGACCGATCCATTAAGCCCTGGCCCTAACATATTGACCAATCACAGCATTCATGGCATTAGCTCCATCACCACTGTACACGTTGGAAGCAAAATGTGCGTCTCTTCAATGCCACACTGCACGACATGAATGCGCACGCTACAAGTACGCACACACATGTGTACATTTTCTAATAGGATTTTATCGTGTCTGACTTTTTTCGGACTTTCGGTGGCATAGCCAAGGCTGTGATCGGTCAACACGTAAGGAAGGGGGGCTTAATGGATCGGTCTATAAAGCTGCTGTAAAAGAGTGTTTATCTTAACCTCAATTCCCTCTGTATCACACCGGATGACATAAACTTTGTATATTTTTGTGCAAATTCGGAAGACCGGAACAAAGGTCGCTCGGACATTCCATTCTGGAGTACTTACAGTGCAAGCACTCACCGTCCAATGCTTCGTTTCAACCAAACAAATAGGACAGATGGTACTGGAAATAATGCTGAAATTCTCCCTTTATGCAGGGGTTATTGTGTAATCCCGATTACAGACCTTTGTCTTTTTGTTATAAGAACAGGACTACAAGACATCCAGAGGCTTCCACCATTGTTTATCAAGGTATTTTGGTTCAATGGAGGGAAGTCTGAGTAAATCGAGATTCCAGCCTTGGTTCCAGCCGTGGGAACAATTATCAGCCGTGTCTCATGGCCAAGGTTTTGCAATTCATGCTAAATGAATCTGATATTTTCTCAAAAGAGAAACAACAAGTCCCAGTGCTTCAATGAGAATTTTTGTTCTCTTAACTTCGTTTAGTCAGGATTTCTTTGTGCCAGCCGTATTCTCAAAGACAAATTATTCTGGCCATTCCGAGAACTTAATCCTATCAGGTGGTATGGAAACATTTTGAAAATCCTGGCGCTAAGTGGCTAAAGATGATTCTGATGACATTGATGTTAAAAAGATACTCAACAATGCTCAAGAGTCATTGCAAGAAGTAAAGTGCATGTGAAGGGCAAGACCAGAGCTTCATAGTTTCTTGCATAAATCCAGACAAAACAAAAAAACAAAAAACAAAACTGCCCTACGGATATTTCAACAAGCTTTGTTGGATAGACCTAGTCTGAAGTGTGAAGTGGGCGTGGTTTACGATCTGTACATCATACTTACCAACAGGATTTGTTTTCTTGTACATTGTATATTCTAGTTTTTTAAATGGATATATGGGATGGTCTGAAAAATATATATATGTATATATATATAATTGTCAAAATCCTCATAGACCTCTTGTACGTGATGTCAAACAAATGCATGTAATGTTGAGGAGGGGGGGGGGGCGCAATAGGATATGTAGGTGGCTGCCGACATACTGTACCTGGTAACATTCCACTGCACACATACTTCTGACCATGCGCATATTTCTCCGAGAACAATGGATTTACCTAGTCAGTCTGCTGCCACCTAGTGTCCTCAAAAGTCTCCCACTGTTGTGGTGTGCATGATTTGCTTGCAGTTCGTTCCATTGAAACTCCCTGCAAGCTAGTCCTTAGTTTATTTCGAAACCCCCCTCAACCCTCCACCACCAGGCTGTGTGACATGTTTTCAAGAAGTTATTTTGAACATGGTTTTTTTTCTTTCCTTCTTTTTAAGCCGTTAACCAGTTTGTGCCGGCTGACATGTATCTACAGAAATATTTTTTGAGCCAGCAATTGGGCGATGTTGAAACACCCCACTGTGCAAAATCGGAATAACGGAAAAAAGGTCGCCGGGACATTCCACTGTTGAGCCTGCACAGAGCACGCACAGACCATGTAACACTTCCTTTCACCCACACAAACACCACACATGGCGCTGAATATTTCGCCAATCTTTTGCTATTGTGCAGGCATTATTGTGTAACTCCCGATTCCAGACAATTATTTTGTTCAAAGAAGAGGATTACAAGACATAGAGAGGCTTCCATCGTTGTTCATTCATTTTATTTCGGCTCAGCGGAGTTAAGTCAGAGTAAACCGGGGATCCAGCCTTGGTTCCGGACTTAGTACCAATTTAGTTGCGATTCACCGTGCATGTATTTGATATTTTCTTGATAGAGAAAACAAAAAATCACAGTGCAATAAAAAGAATCTTTGTCATGTTTGTTCTCTTGGCTTTGTCAAGTCAAGGTGGCAACTGGTTAAGGAAGGCTTTGCTGGGGTTGAAATTTAAGGCCAAACAAAATAAATTATGATTCCAGTTGGCTCAACCGACCCAATACAATTAGCAAAAGGTAGAGTCAGGATTTTTCCCTCAGAAATAATTCGGAGGTTTTTTCTTGCTGCCTTTAAACAGCAGCAACAATAAATCGAAGAAAACAAACCGATTCAAAAGCAAATTTTATGCATTAATTATTTTTTTTTACATTGCACATTACACACATTGCACCTGTGCATGCAACAAACCTATTAAAAATATCATAAATAAAAATCCCAACCTACATGTACCTCATTTTTGAGTCCATCTACAACAAAAAACACAGCATTTATTTTGTTTGGCCTAAGCAGATGATTTACATTATAACGTGTGTTCTGAATTTCACCCAGTGTACATCATGTACATTGTAAAAGCCTGCATTGTACACAAATGCACCATCTAAATTGAAGCCTTTAATAATTGAAAACATATTAACTTACTGTAGTTAATTACATCTAGATGAAACCAGAAGTTTGGTTTTCTTCAGTAGAAAAAAAAAAAACAGAGAAGAGATTTGCGGACTGAATATGATCAAGGGTGTAATGTTTACTCCACTGATGGTAGTTCCCTCATGTCCGTTTCACTCCAAGCAAGCTGTGGATTCAAGCAGACTTGGAATTTCAAATCCTGAAGGGGCAAGGTCACTTTTCTTTTTCTTGAGTAAAAGGGCACTTCCATTGAAATCTCAGAATATCTATGGCCAATACTACCGCTTCGATGAAAGACCAAGACTGCGATGTCCATTCCACCCCACTGAATCCGGGACTGACGGTTGACTTCACAGCCAAAAGGTGTGGTACCGAGCCTATAGCAGGTGGGGTGTGCCCCATCCCAGTACCATCTCATCCCGCTCAATGGTGTCGCTGCGTCTTCTATGGCATACCGTACACTTGAAGCTTGCTTTGTTACTTGTAAGAAGAGGCACAGACAGCTGATTGGTTGACAGGCAAGGTTACGCTTAACGTTACTGCAGCATGATTCCTTCCAGATTCTGTTTTAGAATCGTGTCCCTGACCGCGTAGAATACGTACTTAATGTTCTCTGTGTCGACGGCAGTGGTGAAGTGGTGGAAGAGCGATTTACTACGGTCGCGACGCCGCATGTCGAACATGAGAAGGATAAAGTTCTGCACTTGTTTCACGTCGGTGGGGTCGCCCTCGAATGCTGAGAAGTAGTCCTTGAGGTTTACTACTTTGACCTTTTGCTCCAGAAGGTCGGATTTATTAAGGAAGAGGATAATGGACACTTTGGAGAAGTACTTGTGGTTGACGATGGTATCGAAGATGTTGCAGGACTCTACCAGCCGGTTGGTGATGCGGTCCTCCATCAGGACCTGATCAAACTCGCTGGACGACACCAAGAATAGGATTGACGTGACACCTTCAAAGCACTGGAACCACTTCTGTCGTTGCGACCGCTGCCCGCCGACGTCGACAAAGCGAAACGGGACGCTCCTGATGTCAATGACGTGCTCAACGATACCTTTGGTTGCTTTCCGGGCGAAGAGGATGTCTTTCATTGTAGGGAGATAATCCTGCAAATTAATCACAAAGACACCCACAAATGATATTACGAAACAACGCTTAAGAAATGACATCCTAAAACACACACTACATGTCAGTACATGTAACTGAAATTGAAATGCATACACAATCAATTAAATTTTCTTTTCAACACTTAATTACAGAATCTACATTTCTGAAAAGTAAATTAAAACCGTAAGCTTTGATCATGGTAGTCTGTACTTTGTGCTTTGAAATTACAGCATAGTGGAAATAAATACAGCATTATGTAAACAATTGTCTTTGTTGGTCTACCAAGGCTCATAAATCCAGTGCAACATGCAGTCAAACACTCTCCATTAAATGCCACCTACACGTAAATTGATGACATTTTCACAGGCTGGTTGTATGGATTGTATGGTGTGTTTATTGTAAACTAGGTGAAGGAAATTAAATCACTCTTTCAATGATACTTTCCCATGTAGTTTGCATGCTCTGATTTCGCTTATAATACAGTAGATGAAGTTGCATCAAACTTGGTCTGTGTTGGCTCTCATTGCGGGGTCTGCGTTTCAGCATGAGACCGCGCAGTGACAGCCAAAATTGTTCAGGGCAATGAGGCAACGATAATGCCACCATGTGCAAACTATTCATAATATATATGGGTCAATATTTCCTCAAAACGGCTCGGTGGTGAGGTCTAGCAGTCTCAAGATATAGCTGTTTGAAATTTGCTTTGCTTAACAAAAAGTATGTAAAAAGGTGAACACCTGTCATAAAATTTTATATTTGAGATTTCTTCCACTTTCATAATTTTATGCATAAAAGTTTTTGTAAAAATCTGTTTGATATGGTTTTAGTGATTTGTTTTGTATTATGGACAAACGTCGCCAGATCTGGAAACAAAATAAAATGTTTCCTGATTTGGCATTGTACCGGACTGGAGGGGAGCGGGGGGTTGGGGAGGGTATGTTTGTCAAGAGTATCAACCATTTTGGCCAGGTTGTAGGTCTGTGTTTGACAGCGTCTTACCTTGTTTCCTATCCGATCCAACTCATTTAAGAAGTACTTGACTGAGTCCGCCTGTACAATAAATACAAACAAGAATTATTCAGACAATGCTAACCGCTGAACTGTTTCATTGAATACTGAACTGAAGAACTTCAGAAATTCATAAGCTTCAAAAAACTGAGAGAATATCTGGTTAGGAGCTGTTCACAATCCATCCAAATACTCCACTCTTTCGGTAACACAAGACTTTACTGTTTGGACTCTGTTAAGAGTGGAATGCTTGGTTTCATGGTAAGAGTGGTTGGTTTAGGGGAGGAGGTAGGGTACCATATCCATCAAATTCAAGCAAAATCATGAGAAGATTTTGAAGAAATCATGAGCAGATTTTGAAGGATTTGAAGAGACTGAATGGAACCAATGTTTACTGCAGCATTCTGTGTTTGCGTTCACCAGTCTCCACTTTATGGTTTTATTCATATGTGCTTTAAATCTTCATGTTCACATTACTGTTTACATTACGGGAGATTTGCAGACTACAAGCGAAGCAAAACTTTACAATGCAGCATACTGAAATTTGGCCTTAGGTCTGAGCACTGTAAAGAAACATACAATGTACAGTGTAATGGGTGTACATGTAGTGTACACAGTACAAAAGCAGCTGAGAATGTATAAATTTATTTGCTGGGCAAACGTCTGAGTGGAACCAGTCATAAGCAATACAACATCAAACAATATTTTAGCTGGTAGCCCCTCGTTTTTTTCCCCCCACATAGCAACACTTTTCTGTAAAGACCCAATTTGTTTGATTTAACGGCTTGATGATTTTTGATTCACTGGTGCCTGCCAATTCAATGATAGACTATGCATATAAAGAGGAGTACTATAGTACCATACACATTAAATATGCCCTGTACGACTAGAGTAGTGTATAGTACGTGTGTACATACATGTACATTGTACATGTACGTACATACAATGTATTACACGAGTGTAATTTCATCTTTGAGAGGGCATGGCAATTTTCATATTGAATAGGGTACTTCTAGAGGAAAATCTTCAAATAGGCCTACATGAACATGTATATGAGAACATTTTGAAGGGGCATCAAGGCCACGCTAAGGGCAATAGAGGCTAGGCCATGGCCTCCATGTAATTCCAGGCCTGAAGGCATTATACATTAACACTGTACTGCAATTATTATCCCACAAAATGGCCCATATGCATGTAGGTTTTTTATCATAACCAGACTTCTCTCCTGCAAGCTGTAACAGTACAATTGAGCATTTTAGAGCCCTAGTTTTCAATTTACAGCAGAGTTGTGCCGAGTCCGATCTGACGGCTTTAGTAGTGGCTATGACTGGACTGATGCAAAGACCTACGTGTATTAATGTGTATTCTTCATGTTGTAGCTGTAGCCAACTGCCATAGCCAAAGTTGCTCAGACAATGCCTTATAATCACCCAACCTCGTTCCTAGGGGTGATTGTTCTCGCCGCATCATTTTTTGCTTTGGTGCCGAGGTCGACTCGATCAAAACCCCTGGAATCTCCCAAAATATGGGAGGTTTTTAATTAGACCTGTGGCCGATCCACTCTACGCGCCCACTCAAATATGGTATCCCGCAAAAGAGTCATCAGATCACAGAGTAACTGGTCCCCTCTCAGGCTTCTCTGATTGCTTCAACACATTGTGTTGTATGGAAATTCTTAATTATCATTCATATGCAGTTTTCCTTTAAAAACAATCTGATTGACCATATTACCTTGTTTACAAAACGGGTGACCTTGTGCATTCTAGGGCGTTCCCTTACCGGCATGTTGATACAAGAGGTTTTTCATTCTACATTAATTACATCATGAGGTGTAACCCATTGAATAAGTCACTCTTCAATCCCTTGCATGTTATATGCATACCATTGAACATAATGTGAAGACTGAAGAAGCATTTTTTTATGTACTGTACGACCTATACTGTATAGACCTAAATGCATGTGATGTCATCACTACCATAGAGCAACACACAAAAACGCCCTCACTGAGGTCACAGCGGGCGTTAAATTTACTGTGGGAAAAGGGTGCTGCATAGGGTCAATTTGTACAAATTGTGGCCAAGTTCAGAAGGTTGACATGATACATGTATGCCCATCATGTCAACCTTGCTTGTATACCATTGTAAATATAATATCATTATGGAAGTATGTAGGCTACATGACATGATAGCAGCAATGTACGTGGCGCTATAATAACATACAAAATAAATGTTGTTCAAAAGAAGAAATTTGTACATCAAAGCAGGCACTGAAACAGTACCATGAAAGGGCGAGGCCATATTTTGTCAACAAACCGTAGACCTCCATCCAGTGGCTAATTTTTAAGTGAACACATTGAGGCCAAGAAACCAGTGACTTTTGGTACATCTCGACCCAATACAAACTGCTCCTACAATAAGGAAACAACACAGAGGTAAGAACATTAGTCCATAACTCTGAGCATAATGTACAATAAAATGTGCGTGATGATCTGTTTTTAATATCATTGCCTTAACTGCAATGGAATTGATACAAAAAAGGCATGTTTATTATGTTTCATTAGGGACGAAAACATACGTGCACGCGACATGACACACATTGCTCCACACTGTGAAACATTTAGTGTATATATGTACATATTTCGCTTGCCCAGGATGCCAAAATGTTGTTGACAAGATATTCGGCCTTATGGTTCCGATGCCCACTAGTTTTGCAAAACTGGCGTCATGTAAGCTTCCAACTCAACACGAACAATGTTTGTGCAACTGGTACTCGGCTTAGTCTGTACGAATATGACAACAGGGTGAGTCTGTATTCAATTCTTCATGAGGTAAACCATAACATAATGCTGTACATGTACGAAGGTTTGTATGTTGAGTTTCTTTTGTACATGTTTTCTGAGATAAAACTAGATTTGTTGGAGCATTACACACAATGTGTAGAATTAAAAAAATAAAAATTTAAGGTATAAATTATAAAACAAACCACCCCCCCTAAAAAAAAAACCAGCTGTGTGCACGCAGCTTCCATGTCCAAGGTTGAAAAACTGCATCGACCAGACAGTACTTTATAAATCTAAATAGTTTTTAGATTGTTTAAGAAGACTTTCACATGCCGTCTAATGCTCTATTCACCCGCAGAAGAACAAAAATGTCTTATAAATACTGCCTTTTTTTGGTAATTCAGAGGCGATTTTTGTGTAGTCCCTAATAACAGACTTTTGTCCTTTTGTTCCAAGAGGAGAATTATGAGACATCGAGAGGCCTCCACCATTGTTCATTCATTGTATTTTGGCTGAATAGAGGTAAGACAGAGTGAGCCGGCAATTGAGCCATGGTTCTGTGTTTAGTGCCACTTCTATGCCGCAGGTAACGGCCGATGTTTTGCAATTCACGCTGCCTGAATCTTACATTTTCACGGTCGAGAAACAAAACGATTCAACAAAGAAAATCTTTTTTCTCTTGGCATTGTCAAGTCAGGGTTTCTTTGTGCCCTCAAAGAAAAAAGAATCCCGCCAAGGGGACGGGAAAAAAACAACAACAAAAAAACAAAAAAAGAATTCCGGCGGCAATTGGTTAAAGACTCTTTCCCCAATTGTGGTTACTTTTATATTGTATTCTGAGGCTGGAAATCTGAATTTAATTCAACATCCTAAAAAAAAAACTGCCAAATTACTTCTCTTTATTAATCTTAAACATTTCTATGATTTTCTGTTTTTATTTATGTTAAATTTTATCCCTTTTCATAAGGAAAGGAATACAGTAAATGTGAAGTTTGTCAAATTTGATGTTCATGAAATGACTAAACTTTCAAATCTTTAAACTCAAGAAAAATAGTGCAAGACACTTGTTGAGGATGCGGTCAGCCACTCCTCTAACGACGCTGTCACTGACTCGCTGCTTGATGCACTTATCAATCAAGCGTGTCTATGAACTGGTAAGGACATCAGATAAGAAGGGACATCAAGCACCCTCTGGGGGTAAATATCTCTAATTGAAAAGAATAACACGGAAAGTTCCCGGGTCCGCTGAGTATCTGGAATGGGGAGTGTCACGACTTTATAAAAAGCCCATTTGGGAATAATGCTAGTCTTTTGGAATATCCTTTGACGAAGAGAGTATAGATGTATATTCTTTTTATTTGAACACTGAACAGAAATGATTTGACCACTGCACACTTTGTACAAAAGGCAATATATGTACATACTTTGAACCTTTCAGCTAGTTTCTTGGTCTTCCTCAGGATTTGTTCAAAGTAGGGTCTCTATAACACACATTTTGCAAGATCATCTAAAACTAATTGAAATTTCGTTTGAAAAAACAAGTTTTTCATTTGATTGTTAAGTTTAATTCATTAAATAATTTTACACCATTTTAAGTGCATCTTTGTTCAATTGATTTGTAACTACTTGTCCGTTTTGTTTTTCATAAATAATAAATGAAAACAAGTTTGTTTGGCTGTCAAGGTATGGGGGTGGGGTGGGGGGTGGGAGAAGTAGGAAGAGGTTTTGGAGTAGAGGTGTAGGCTGTGACCCAAGTGGCGGCTACAGGTGCAGCTACATGTAGGGCTGGATCCCGGTGTTATCATGCGTCGAAGTATAGGACATCCTCAGCAACGCAACATCCTTTGCAACAGTTACAGCCCTCAATTCTGATACTGCCCTTTGTTATCAACTACAGGTAGTTTGATTCATGCATCACCCCTCTCTCTCCCCCCTCTCTCCCTCTCTCTCGCACTAACAAGCTACATTACGGTGCCATGAAAAAGTAATAACAATTGGGGACATTAAGTCTACCATTTTAAAATGCAAGAAATTGATGCAGACTCCTAGTCATACGCACCATAATTACTGAATGTTGGAAAAATGTTTTCAGGAGGCCATAAATCTGAAGATGGAGCAGGTGGAGATTAGGAACTTTGGTGATTCAGTGAGTACTTAGAATCTAGAGTGAATGCTTGGTCCCCTTCCTGTACAATCAAGTCACTTGGACAGTTTGACAAGTGACCACAAGAATGACAAGATATATTGAGCCACACATGTGCAAAGTGCATGAATGCCTGGTAAATTTATTGACTCAGTGGTCTTATTTCTGGAAGGGTTTTCGTCTGACACCGTGAGAGTAATATTTCTTCTGCAAAGCCACTCTTCTGCTTTTTCATATGATTTGAAGAAAAATTCAAAAATTGTAGAACAACAGTGTTTTTTAAAAATGTGTAGTTTATTTCATTTCAACAATACAGTCAAGATGACAAGCCAGAGGCCCAGGGTAATGTGGGATTTGAAGAATCCAGGTGGCAGATGTAATGTAGTCATTTTCAATTGTTTACAAAAAATAAAACAAATCTGACCAGGGATCGTGTGCAACAAAGTATCCCTATGCTATCCATCCTGGAGTTGAACAGTCCAAGGATAAGGCCACTTTTCCTGGAAAAGGGCCATCCTGCACACACTAGGAATGTATCCAAACAACTTTTAGTGACCAAGTCCAAGCCAAAGGCAAGGGAGGCACCCCTGTAGGTAAATCAGTACTGGTATGTCACACTGCACATATGTCAGTGATTATGAATGCTGTAAGGGCAAATTTTCTCTACTTTCGAATCCAAGCTGGCCTATACTTCAAGTGTGTAGTTTTACAAGAAATCACCAATTCATAAATCACCAGTTAAACCAGTTTTATCATTCATACATGGTAGGCATTTCTTCCGACAGAAACTGGTCATTCTAATAAGGCATCGAGTCTTTACCAAAAATGTGAAAGGCAATAAAAAGATGGTGGTTTTCTTCCAAAAATCCTACCAGAAAAACCTTGCTCAGTGTATCTCCTACGCCTGTATGAAATTCTCACCGCTAAAATGAATTAGAGAATGAATCAAAAATTTGAGTTTTCAATACAGTGTGAAAAATGCTAATGGCTCCTTGTTTTTGCATGTCTCCAAAAGACTTCAAACATTCTGAGCTGATATAATACATCTAAATAAGTACATAGTTTTATTTTTACAGCAGATCGTTCAAAACATTTCAGTATAACACAAAAATCCTACAAGAAAAACTTGCTCAGTGTATCTTCTATGTGCTTCTCATAATCACCGGAGCCAAGTGGGTGTGGCCTAAGGTAGAATAACTTCAACAGGATAGCTTTTAGGAAAAGGAAGGCCTGTGAATAGATGGTAAATTATTGGGGATCCCCTCTCACTTTGGTCTTAAAGCTGTGGACCCATGATGCAGAGTGCTTGCTCCATGGCCTTGGCCGCATTACACAGTTCTGATTCTGTAATTTGCAATCACCTGCAGATTGTGGTTGTCACTGAAAGGTCACAGTGGACTAAGATGTGAAATTGGCTTACCAAGCTAAACTCTTGGAGGGTGACTTGAACAAGTCATTCCTTAGGAGTATTTACAAGTAAGATTTGAAGCTTTACATGGTGTGGGAAGTAACAACTAGTTTGCAGGCGACAGAAATGTGAATTAATCCTCCCAGGCAGAAATGTTGGTTGTCAGAAGAACCAGGGTTGGAGAACGAACATATTCCCAACCCTAGTTTTTTTTTAACCAACAGTTTCTTCCAGGACGAGATTAATTAACAATGCTGTTCAAACTAGTTGTGTTTCTTGCGAATGTTTGACAACAGGTGATGCATGGATTAGCCCATACTCCCTTAGGTGACTTATTAAGATCCTTCCTAACTCTAACGAAATACAACATCATGCAATAGTAACTTATATGTTTCACTGTACATCTAAACTGTTGGACTCTGATTATGGTGGTAATGCCTTGTACACAATGTGATGTGAAACATATCATATTAAATCAGTTTATTAGTGCAGTCCTCAGTCCAACAGAATTACAGAATCAAACAAAACATGATGTTTTGTTTGCTTTTGATGGGTTGGGGTGGTTAAGGGTAGAAAATGGCACCTCTATTATGAGAGAAATTTCAATTTCTACCAGAACATTTCAAGGGGAATCAAGGCAACGACCAGGGGCATGGAGGCAATGGGAGACTTTGGAATGCTAGGTGGCAGCAGACTTACCAGGTAAATTTCCATTATTTGCGTACATATGTAGTTCTGAGCATGTGCAACTTTTCAAGAACAATGGATTTACCTGGTAAGTCTGCTGCCACCTCGTGTCCTAAAAAGTCTCCCATTGCCGACACGAATGATATTATTATTAGCCCTTGGAATTTTATACAGAAAAGTTCTTGGAGTACAATTTGTACATTCAGCAGCTCAACACTTTTGTATTTATCCTGTTGGATTCAAAAACATATACAATGTACATGTACCTGTTAAATGCCTGAAGGGTGTAAGGTCCCTCATTGCTCAATGTTTACACTCTTATAATAGGACAAGTCCATGATTGTTCAATCATTGGTTATGGATCACCCATTTAATTGAAACTATCCGTGTACAACTCACAATTCATGACAGACCATATTAATGATCAATGCAGTCTGGAGATATTTTTTACAGTAAACAGGCAAAACAAAAATCCAACAGAATTACAAACAGTGTACTTTTAAGTGTGTTTTAAAAGCTTGTTTTCAACTTGACAGTTATCTTGTGACAATTTAAAAAACAATAGGACACTCGTACTGAACTGTCTGTTCAATATGATTGAGCTCTGCCCTATTCTCAGTTCTTTCCGGATCCTGTGAAAAACAACCCAGGCACCTCAGTGGGATTCGAACCCATGACCTTCCATTTTCTGTATTAGCCCATGCCCTATTATATGTCCCATTACTGCCCGGCCGGGCGGAAGTGGGACATGGCCGTAACTATCAAGTCCGGTCAATTTTACATCCCTGGCCAAGTCTCTGCTAGTGCTGGGTCCCCCAGGGTAGGACTACAATTAGCATTGTGCATTTTAATAGTTACACTAACAGTCACAATGACTCTGCAGGAAAAAGTTGCGATTCCAACAATTCAGATATTATAAAAATGAAAATAATATTATTAGACTGAGTAACAAATCTATTTCATATTCGATTGGTGAAACAAACCAACTGAGGCGTCAGCGTTGACAATCAACTGCGTCACGCGTCGATTTTTACTGTCTCGTGACCATCGCGCGGCCAACAATAAACCAGCCTTTGCACGTGCGCACCGGATGTGGTACTTTACTGACCAGTTTTACTGGGACAATACATCCGGACTTTTTAAAAAAAAATTATGGAAATCGCCAGACACACAAGGCCAGTAAACCACTCAAGGTGTGGGCTACAAATCAACTGTTTTTCCAGGGGCCGTTGCCACCTACTCCTGGGGCTGAAACAGGGTTACCCCCTTTACAGTCCGTAAGGATGTAGGCTTGGGTATCATCCATCAGAAGCTTGGCTGGTAGAGCACAAGGCTCTACCTCCCCAACTTTTACGAAGCAATCATGGTTAAGTGCCTTGCTCAAGTGTCATGACCGGGACTCGAACCCACACTCCGATGACTCAGCCACCAGAGCTCAAGTCCGACGCATTAACCACTCAGTCACGACACGCACTGGACTTTTTGGCTCAGTTAGTTTGACCAGGTTAGTTTACCTGGGCAGAAAGTGGCCTATTAAACTACCCATTGGACTCGGTTAAGTTATGGGCCCTATTTCATAAAGCCTGCAGATGTTTTCTGCTTACAGAGCGGCCATTAGCAGAATTTTTACTTCATAAACACTGCCCGTAGGCAAAGCAAAAGGTATGCAAATCCATTGTGACTGCCCACACGTGCTGTCAAATCTTGTCGATCGTTTATGAAATACACTTTTGTTTATAAATGCATGTTTTTCTGCTACAGTAAGAACAAAAATTTGATTACCCGTAAACAGCTTTAGGAAATTGGGATCTAGGTGAAATTTTCCTGGGCTATCCGCACTGGACATAAATTAATGAAGTTATCCATTTGCTCGGTTAGTTTACCCCCCCCCCCCAAACAAAAGTCCAATGCGAACACGGCTACACAATTTACAACATTAACAGCAACACCCTCACGAGCTCTACACATTTGGGGAATACCAAAGACCTGCTACTGCCTGAATGCAATAATACAGTGAACTAGTTTAATTAAATCCCCATGGTAAATACGATTAATAGTAGTACACACTCACCAATTGAAATTCCCGTCGTCTGTCGTATGCCCCCTGTATTCCGCTATCGGCCCATAACGCCCTACAGCTCCCTACAAACTGAACAAAACAAGAAGAATCTACCAGCTGAGTTGTATCACAAGACATAACATGTGTGGCGTGCTCCTCGTTCGACGGATCCCCCCACGGTATCTGCAGCTTATTCCGGGCGTCCTGTAACACTTTCAGCCCCTTGATAATGTTCGAGAATATGATGGTACGGTAATCGCGTAGATCTTCATCACTGAACTCCTGTCCGTGTATGATTTTCATCTGTTTGAGGAAAGTGCTCTTCCCACTCTCGCCGGCACCGAGCAGGAGGATCTTGATTTCTCTCCGGATATAGGATTTGTACTTATTTAACTCCTTGTCGATGGCTTTACTCCGAGATTTTGCCTCCATCTCCTGTGGAGAGAGGCAACACGTAAAAACATTGCCCGCCATGTTGGCTGTAATGTTCCTATACCACACCCATGACGTCACGAACCGGAAGTAATTCCCGCGTGCGTGCATGCACTCTGTTCTATGGGGCGGTCACCGCCCTGTCATTTTTCGTGTCAAAGCAATCTATCATCCCATTTTCTGAATTTGAACACCAACAAGACGACTTGCTTTATTAAAAAATACTTATTTTGTGTTTTATTATCCACCCCTGTTGAGATCTTTGCATATCGCTCATAATAAATTCACCATGCACTTTAAAAGGCGGTAGTTGCCACACTTAGTATTTGTTTCTCTGTGTGAGGCGTCAGGAGGCCTCTCATTTGCTGCTCATTTTTCTTCTTTCCCATTCCAAGTTCTATCTTTTTGGTAATGAAGACAACAAATTGACCTCTAAATTGCCCGGCACTGTAACCCGTAGGTTCTTCCTCCATGGTTTGGATAAACAATGTGTAGAACAGAAGGCGATGGAGAACTTTAGGTTTTCTAAGCAGACGGGAGGTTTCTCGGTTGCTTTTTGAAGTTACTTTAAGATTTCCTCTCAATGCTCTTATCTAAAAAAAAATTGTTTAAAAAGTTATCGCGTTGCCAAAGGAACCACTGAAACCATCTCTATGCTGGGCTATAGCTTGCCAACTTTAACTGAGGTCAGTGCCATGAGGTGTCACAGCTCTACGGTTGACTACAAGTTCCTCCCTCTATTGTCATATAATATTTTGCTTGTGATGACCTACAATAAAATTATTGCCAAGATCATAGATACTGATAATAAACTTGAGATGATTTGATAGGTGAGGTGGGCGGGTGCCTGAGGGGTGGACTTTGTACACTCCAACTCCACCAAGATTAAGTGCACTGTCCGGAGGGCCAGGACAGAGAATCACGATAAGTTCGTCTTGCTCAATTAATTGAGTTTTTATTATCGGGCATTGAACAATCAGGGTGCATGACTTTGTTATGATGCCTTCCCATCTCCGCCAAGAATGACCCCCCCCCCCCTCGCTTATTACGGTAGGCCTACGCGCGTACAACTGCAGTGTGCTGCACCTGCAAAGCCTGAAATTCCACAAAATGTCAAGTGTAATTTTCTGTTGTTGAAGACCAATCACACTGTGGTTTCTGAGGTGTGGTACGACTGTACCTCAGATCAAAACAATAGCCATTATTGTGGGAGGAATCTAGCGGAACATACAAGGGTCCACACTGCGGAGAACCTTTTGCTAGTCTATTGCTTGTTTATGTTGACTTCACGGGTAACAAAACTTCTAGCACGGTAGTCGGTACGTCTGAGCTGTGTAGAAAAAAGGAGGCGGGGCGGGTACCAGTGGGAAAATAAAATAGTGACTTCCTTCGAGTTCGAGTGAGAGACACGAACTGTCACTGTTCGGTTTAAGTTTTAAAAGCTCATTCCAGACGTATTGAATAATGAAATTTCTTCCACTGAGCTGTTGTTTCTGAACTTAGATACAATCATGGAAGACACTGTGCAAAAGATACAGGATATTGATGAGAAGTTGATAAAGGTAGGTGATTCCCGTTGTGTGTTACCTTGCATTTGCAAAAAGCAACTCTGTCGATTCTCACCACATGTCGAATTCACGCCTGTCACACCAGTCTGACCCATGAACTCCTGTGTAGTGTAGTGTTAATGTTTGTTAGTCATGCCAGTGCCCAGTGGATAGTGTAGTGGTGGTCACTAGTTGTCACCACTGGTCCAAAGTCTGATATCAAAAGGAAGACATTAGTCCAGGAAAGTTATGACAAAAAAATGGCTTGACCTACCTTAGTTGCGATAATCGTAACCCTCCATCCTCCCGACGGTCGGAGACCGGAGGGTTACAAGATAAGACTGATATTATCGGTGTAACTAGCAGTTTTGACCAGTTTTTGCCAGACTCGTGATCAGATTCGTCCTTTTTTTTCCACTTTCCAAAATCATGACAGACATTCGAAACACAAGGAGTTGATCTTTATTGTATGACAACGTCATCTGGAACCCTTAAAACAACATCATGAAAATATTTGGCAGAAAAAACGACAAAAACTTACCAAAAGACTGACCGAATATATCCATAATCCATAGCGGGGCCAACTAGTGATTTTGAACGTCGCACTTGCTTGGCAACAACCAATCAGCGTGACCCAACCAAACACGCATCTGGACGAGCCATGGCTGTCGTATGCGTATCGGCCATTCCAGCTTGCAAACTCACCGCCTGTGTGTGTAAGCACCGATCCCCCCCGGACCGAGTGCGCAGGATGCAGGCTATGTACACACACAGGCGGTGAGTTTGCAAGCTGGAATGGCCGATACGCATACGACAGCCATGGCTCGTCCAGATGCGTGTTTGGTTGGGTCACGCTGATTGGTTGTTGCCAAGCAAGTGCGACGTTCAAAATCACTAGTTGGCCCCGCTATGGATTATGGATATATTCGGTCAGTCTTTTGGTAAGTTTTTGTCGTTTTTTCTGCCAAATATTTTCATGATGTTGTTTTAAGGGTTCCAGATGACGTTGTCATACAATAAAGATCAACTCCTTGTGTTTCGAATGTCTGTCATGATTTTGGAAAGTGGAAAAAAAAGGACGAATCTGATCACGAGTCTGGCAAAAACTGGTCAAAACTGCTAGTTACACCGATAATATCAGTCTTATCTCGTAACCCTCCGGTCTCCGACCGTCGGGAGGATGGAGGGTTACGATTATCGCAACTAGACCTACCTAGGGTATATATGCACAGCTGTTTTCCTACAGTAAACTTACGGCCGTTTTGACCTCATTGAGGGTTGTACATATATCTACAGGACTCATGACGTCAGATGCATAACAAACTATTACAACAAACTTTATTATTAACACAGACCTTCATTATTCAAAGCAAAGGAAGTATCACTTATTTATAAACACACCTGAAAAGTCGTAGGCGATTGGTGGGAAGGTGAAATTTCCGGCCTAACACTAACATTACAGTGTAGTAGAAATAGAGAAGTACATGTACATGACGCAGACCCCCTTACACAATGGTTATTAGAGATCACCCAGGAAAGTAATATGGTTTTCAAGTGACACGGAATGTGGATTATCTGCACTTACACGTTGTGCATCCCCTGTGACTTAGAAAGCACTGAGTACACAGTGAATATAACATATCAGTGAAAGGGTTAAACCAATACTTTTTTTCCCTCAATGCACTTATTACATTTATAAAATATTAAATTTAAAATTCGAAGAGAAAGCCAATTGTCTTCAAAGGTTTTGCAACTCTTTATTTAACTCTTTGATCAACTTGTTGCGCATTTTGAATGGACCTTCACATTCCCACAAGAGAGATCGCAATGTCCATACTTGAAGGTGTTAGAAATACAGAACAAAGGTCAAAAGAGGGCGCCAAAGATATGAAACCCACAAAAGGATCTTAGGATCATGCACAGGGGGGGGGGGGGCGGCTGTTATAAAGAGCAATTGGAATGTAACACTGAAGCCATAACAGATTCTTTTACTTATAAAATTAATCTTTAAAACATTGACATTCATTTTATATAATTCACAAAGTTAAAATTGAAACTTATTTCAAAGAATTGTTGTGAACATTATCAAAGCTAAATATATAATGCGATGACACACAGAGCGGTCAAAGAGGGTGCGGGATGAAATCAGGCCGTCAAAAGAGGGCACACTTCATGGCTCGCTGTTCACAGACCCCATCTTGGAATTACATGTAGTCTTTGTTCGGGGCATCGCAAATCACTATGCCAAACCACCACTATACCGAACAAAATTAATGGATCCCACGTTGTTGGTTATAATGGAATTGTACTCTACTTTTCTTTTAATTAGCTTTGAAATTTGGTATGACATACTGATACAAATGTGAACTCTCTTGGTTTATAGATGTAATATTTGCATCAGCTATAAAGAATTATATTTTATTCCACGTGAGAGAGCGCAATAATAATATTTGCATCAGGGATAGAGAATTATATTTTATTACACAGTGCTTATCACACATCAGTGTTTGGTAAAACCAAAAAATTATAACACTTTTGTTCATACTTTTTGTTATTCATACTTTATAGGGAGCAGAGGATCTTGCCTTCCTCCAGGAAAGCCTTGGTAAAAGCAGTCAGATGACATCAAATATGGTAAAAATGTAACAGGGATAGTATTTGTACAACTGTGGTTTTGGAGCAAACATATGGTTAAGTGTCTTGCTCAAGGACACATGTGCCATGATTGGGAACCAAATAAAATGGAGTGTGGTGGCCGAGCGGTCTAGTGCACCGAACTCAAGCTTTGGTATTGTCAGAGTGTGGGTTCGGTTCCTGGCCATGGCACTTGTGACCTTGAGCGAGACACTGCATAAATGCTTCATCCATCGGATGGGACGTTAAGCCATGTGTTGTGTAATGCACATCAAAAAACACCCAGTACACTGGCATGGTTGGCTGCAGATTGCATCGCATCGCCTTGTAAACCCTTACAAGATGCTCTCTGAGTGGATCTTATAATTCTAACATAGCTCTGCATACCTGTCGGTTAAATAATGAGGGCTTTGAGATGCCCATCAGGTGTAATAAAGCACTTTATTAACCCTTACTCCTAGCAGTTTTTGCTAGAAACCATACCAAATCTGCCAAAATCAATCAACTGAGAGACAGTAAGTATGCAACAGTACTGAATCAATCATAATCAACCAATGCTTTTTTTGCTGAAGTACTGAATCAACCAGAATCAATCACTAACATTTGGAGTATTTTGACTGGTTTGGTACAGTAGGCTTCCAATTCGACCAACTCTACAGAAACCAACCAGTGGTTTTAAATTGCTGAAAGACCAACTCAATCAAAATCAACCAAATTTTCAATCTGGTAGTGTACTGAATCAATCGGAATCAAGCATATTCAGCGGATTGATTTTGATGGACTTGGGACAGTTAGGGTTAATGAACTGTGTATTAGGCCCCCTGTAGCAGGGTTATAACCAATACTGTGTAAATGGAGTGTCCAAAATTGTTTTAATTGTAAGTTTTTCCAAATTTTAGTATTTTTACATGCAAGAGAAAGATGACGTAGGGTTTTCAAATTCAAAACAGAGTGTCTGAAAGACACACAGACCCTCCCCCTTTGTCTAAGTAAATACAAACATGTCCATCACAAACATTTATTCTCCTTGTTGTAGACCAGCATTATGTTCTTCAGGGGCTAATGGTTTGCTTCTCTCTCACAACAGGTGACCATTCTAACATCGTTTGAAGACCGCTTGGCTCAGTTGGAGCAGAACATTCTCCCTGTGCACAAAGAGACGGTGTCCTTGCAGAAACTTCAAGAAAGTATCCTTTTATGACATGCTGGCGATGAATTGGAAAGAGTTTTTTTTTCATTGTTATTACTATTTGTGGTAATGAAACCGTGGGACCCCCCAAAAGCGGCTGGTGTGGAGAAGATGAATGTCAGTTTTGGTTGTGGGGAAAAAGTCTTACGGAAAACCCATGCAATCAGGTGGGGACTGAAAAACCCAATCCTCATGCAAGGCTCTGGTCCGGGTTTTAAACCAGGGTCCACAGAGGTGAAAGGCAGGGAAGAATCCACTAAGCCAACCTGAATGCCCTAAAGTAAAGTAAGCTGTCATTGAAATCAAAACAGAGTAATTTATATCAAGTATCATATCTTATATCTCAGAATTCCATAAGGATGGCTCAAAATTCTGAAAAACAGACAATCTTGTAATGGCAGATGCGTCAAATGTAACACCATAAGGAGACTGCTATCTGTATTGGATAATTTTTATTTGTTAAGGTGCATCACTGATTCTTCAGAGACTAAACATTTCAGTGTAAATTTTGTTTAGATTTGAAGTTGATAATTAAAGTATCTAAGTCTTCCAGGTGTCCCTTTTGAAAGGGAAGACGTCTGTTTTATTGTGTGCATATGCTCCAATTTTGTTTTATACAAATCCCAAGATGTTTCCTGAGCCTCTTAGATCTTTCCAACACATTGAATAACTTCGATGATGTCTTGAGTCACCACGATGCTGTCAGGGATCTTGAGCAACCAATCAAGGCAGGGTAAGTCTTCAGTTTTAGATGTGACTTCAGCTGAGAGTTCGTCTAGGAAATTTGCCTGGGGTGCCTTTTTGCAACCTTGACTATAAACATGTATGAGCTTTGGTCATTACGTTTGTGTTTTCATGGGTTCGGTTCGGCCTGGATGATGTAGCTGTTCTGACCAAACTGTAATGAAGTTGTTGACTCAGTTAGGATTGGTTTCAAGATGGCAGATTTTACAAACTAACAAAAAGTGTATGCTGAATTTATTTTAAAATTATGCTGAAGCAAACCAATCTAATAATGTTTTGAAAGTGACAAAGACTAAGTTCCATTGTTAGAAGAATAAAACAAAGCCTGTATATTTTCAAGAGATATACCTAAAACACAAATAATTTCTGTTCACAAACCCATTTTTGGCGAAGCTCTCATAAATTGTCTGAGTCTGAGTCAAAACACTCCCCTGAAGTAAATTTATGTTTATAGAAGTTTATAAAGTGCATTTTTTCCAAAGGTTGCTTTGCTCTAAGAAAAAGCAACTGTGGAAAAGTTAAGGTATAAAAGATGCTAAATAAAAGAGAAAGAGCTCTTAAATATGAAAAAAGGTATGATTTGAGTTTATATTTAGGCTGGCCTACAGTGTTGTAGTGAGCGAGTTCCTGCAGCTTGATCTAGCTGCAGAGAAAGCCTTGTCATTAACCTTGATTTAAAGGCTCTGCAGTAGCTTTTCTTACTAAACATAACCCCAGCCGCCGGAATGCGATGCAACCCCAGCCGCCCGAAAGACTGGAAAATAGGACATCCCACTCTCACCATGCACTCAAGCAACGCTAGCTCTGCGAGCCCACCCACACATACAGCAAGACTAATCATTCCCCCCAAAGAAAACCAAATGTACCATCCTTGAAGGAGCCGTGTCGTCATGATTGTAGCAGGCCTGTGGCTGTGCATGGAAAGATAAACTCGCACCCAGATACTGCGCACATGCGCTTGCGGTCAAATCACAAAGGGTGCCATCTTTGTCAAACTGTGATGTGACTGGCGGTGCGCATGCGCGGGTAGTAACTGGTTATTCCATTTACCATGTTTACTGCTATAATCATGACGACACTGCTCCCTTAAACCTTAAAATGATTTTGGATACAAATGTCCTTGTTGCAGGGCTGGCAATGGACTGGAGCAGTATTTGAGTCACATGCATCAGATTGAACAAGCCAAGTACTTCTTTGAAGAGCACAACCCGAGCAGTCCAGAGCTTGCCAAGGCAGTGAGTATTGTTTTATAGCAACTTTTTTGACAGCAGGTTGTCATGTCTGCAGTTTAAAACGGCAGTGCTGCGCCTGATTTCACAAATGGCTAACAGTTGAGATATCCGCCGTCACTATTTCTTGACATCAAACTTTGCTATGCAATAGACTGTAGGCTGGTTTATAGTTGGTGGCGTGATGGTCACAAGGAGGTAAAGTTGACGCATGACGCAGTTTATAGTCAACGCTGATGACTCAGCAACCTTAGACTGTAATGGAAAGGCTGAGCATCCAGCGAGCACAGCGTCTGGCGGTTATCATTGCTTGACCCACAATAAACTAGCCTTATTACACTAGCGCTTGGGAATAATCAGACACCAACGTTGCATACTGATCACATGCCTGCATTAACACACCATTTCTCAGACTGGAAGAAGCCAGATTTCAAGCTAAGTTGATCAAATTCAACCTGTATGAACTACTTCAGTTATGAAGTAGGGTCCCATCTCTGCAACTGATAGCCTGTGGAACTTTGTGTCAAGTTTGTTGCCAAAAAATATTGTGTTTATGTGAGACCAGTTTTTGTGGGTTAATTGGCGAATGTGCAGTTCGTGATAATTGCATGGTGTTCCACAGTCATTGACTTCAACTGCCTGTTTCATATTGCATTTAAGTTTTGGTATAACGTGGTAGTCAATCAAATACTGAGCTTTGTGACTGCTAGTTCATGTTCACTGATATTTGGCCGTGTAATGGTCTATTAAGATTAACTCATTGGTCAGCTCCTCTTACTGGCGGTGGCACATGAGGTAATTTACAGGCAACCAGGCCCAGGTAATCGCCAAGAAAAAAAATCACTTGCATTTCAATTACCTTATCTATTCAGTAAGACTCAGTTAATCATCCTAACCTCCCCCAACCCATTGAAATCCAACTGCATGTTTTGTTTGGTTCTGTTGGACCGAGGACTGCACTAGCAAACTGATAATGCTTTACATGAGACCACTATCAGAGTCCAACAGCTTGAATATTGAGTTACCATATGGTATTGGATTTTGTTAGAGTGAGGAAGCACTCTGGCAAATCACTCTCGGGAGACAGGGTAATGGTAAAAAGTGTGACTTGTGCGGCCAAAGACTTCCTTTTGCAGTGCTTCCACATTGCTAATAACCACAGTACAACATTGCAACATGTCAACTGCTACATAGTTAGTGGATAACGTATTTTGAATGGAGGGTGTCTGGTTGAATTCACTTAATGCATTATTTGGTGAAAATTGCTAACTTTATGCAAATAAAAATCAAGTCGGTTTGGTCAGGACACATTACTTTAATTGATATATGAAGTGTTTTTATTTGCCGCTGTTTTTTCTTCTTCTAGACATCATTGTTTAATACTGGCAAAGATTCCCTTCAGAATGAGTTCAGAGTGCTACTGAGCCGACATGGCCAACCTGTACCACCAGTCCTGATCCTTGATGCCATATCAGCTTATGATGAAGGTAGATTTGTTGGTCTGTCTGTCCGTCTGTCTGTCTATCTGTCTGTCTATCTGTCGATGAGTTAGACTGTGCCAACACGGTCAAAAACAAACGCCAAATATTTGTTGTTATTAAAGGTGAAATAAAGGATTGGTAAAGCTGATAGTGCAGTGTTCTTACTTTGTGTGATTCAATATATACATGAAAAAAACAAACCTGTGAAAATTTGGGCTCAATCCGTCGTCCGAGTCAGGAGAAAGTAGTGAAAACCCATGCACACTTTTCAGTATGTAAACACATTGTCTCTAACTTCGATTGTTATCACCAAATCGGGGTCTTCAAATTCTATTTTCTCAACTTTAACAGTATTTCAAACATAAATATTTCTATGGAAGATTTTTCATGGTGTGAACTTAATCATCAGTAAGCTTTCAAACTGATACTATTAAAGACTATTTGATGACTACCAAACCTGTATTTTACTTTTAAGCTACATTGTTCATGAATAATTCATATTACTTGCCTAACTTTTCCCCACAATTTTTTCCTTTTTTGCCAGATTTTGATTCGGATCATCTCTCGCTTTGTCAAATGCCAGGTAAGCAAAACACTACAAATCCTAACCTTTTTCAGTTGACGTTTATTTTTTTTTTGTAAGTGCAAATATTAGTTTTATAAAAAAAAACTTTTGAAAAAGATTTTTTGACTTATCGGTTGGTTTTTGTCAACTTAATGCTGATTTATAGGTAAAATTGTCCACAAAGTTAGAATAAAAGTCACCTGTGAAAGTTTTAGTTGAATACAGTCTGCTATTACCATCTTTATTAAGTAGGCTTTCAGATAAAAAATTACGCCATTTTGTAACAGGGGTCATTGCCAATGTATTACCCTACCTTCAAGTTTTCATTGTTGTTTCTCTCCATTTCAATTCATTGTAATGGAACTAAAGCCCAGAAATGGAATTATGGCCTGGTCCCCTTTTCAGTGTTGTATTACTCATGACTCAAACTCAGAATGGATTTCGATTCGAGTAACATTTTTGATGTCTCGGACTCGGACTCGAGTCACAATAGTCAGTGACTTCAAGTTGGACAAGAGCTAGTACTGACACAAAAATGTGAACCGATTTGACAGTTATTTAATCCATGACTGCATACGGTTGTGCTAACATATTATAAATGTTTACGCAAACGTTTGCGCTCATTATGAGAACGCAAAAGTGACAGAATAGACTTTTATCATGGTGCGGCCATCTTGATTTTTTCCCATTTGCTGGAAGGGCAAATAGTCTGGTTCCTTTTTGTACAATGAATATTAGCATATATTACTGTTATGGGATACAGGGAACATGAACAAGATGGTTGCAGCATGATAAAGGTCTGTCGGTGTCAATATGGTGGTCCTCAGTTAAAACAGTGCCATTAAATTTCATATTTGCTACTTGTTATTTATATACAAGAAGAAACTTCACCCAACTACTTATACCCACCACTGAACAATACATTCTAATTATTTATATAGTCTACTTGACTTTGTGCTGCCTGATATCACCTCAGAAATATGTTTCCTGTCTGTTTCTAATTTCGCCAGTGGTGGCGGCGCACAGCTCACTCCACCAGAAATGTTGGCATATGTTGGGGAGCATTGCAAGCAAGGGAAACGCTTCCCTAATATTTAAACTGAAATCGTTGCCAAACATGAATATGTCCACATAATTTAAAGTACTCTATGGGCCTTTTCACACTACGAAAAATCTCTCTGTTGGACGTGAGTCGGACCATCTAAGTTTGACTGACCTTTTTTACACGACAATATTTAAATCCGATGTTGACCTGTGTAGAGAGGTTGATCCGTGTGGAAACCAACCCTGCTCGGGAGGTGGTTGGAGGATTTATGACATGTGTAGAGAATTACACACTTGCAAAAAAAAGCTGGTTTCGCGTCAGGCAGTGTGAAAGCAGAGCGGATTTGAGCTAGGTTGAAATTTTTCTGAAATCAACTCTGATTGGAACCAGGTAGCTTTCAACATGGATCAGAGCTAGATAGTGTCAAAAGGCCTCTTACATTATTTTTTTGTCAAAGAGGTAGGTTGAACTCTTGTTTGATATTTTTGTCATTATTTGTGATTCTCACCACCAGAGTCAGCTATGGAAGACCTGATTGAGATAGCTAAATGGCTGAAGGACCACAGTAAGACCCTTGACTTCATCGACATCTACCACGCAACCCGATCCAGCATCCTCAAGAAGTCGTTGGAGTCTCTGAAGGACCACCTTGTTAAACGATCCGCAGCGCCCTCTGTAGGCACCTACTCCCCCATGGTGGTGAGACTTGGGAATGCCCTCATGTTTAAAGCTGTTCTTAACCCATGTCTGTCTTACTGGTCACAGTACCTTGTAAACAATGTTGCTTCTTTAAGCCCATGTAGCACTTGTTGCTGCACTACAAAAAACATTCATTATTTACTGCCCTGCAAATAAACGTATCCCAACAAACTGTGTACCAGTGGAAAGAGCACATCATCTTTTTAATATGATTCACGTTTTGCCATGTTTTGCATCTAATACCTCTGGTAACGAGAGTATAAACAAAGATACTAACTGATTGTCCATGTGTGACTGCGGCACAGAGCCGCAAACTATGGAACACCTGTTGAGATGCCCATTTATACAAGAACCATGCACATCTACTGCCCTTCGATAAGAAGGAGAATTGTTGATTTACATTTACCTCATTTTGTGTGTAATATGGGAAATCTTGTAGTTATACAGAAGTGGATCAATCTGTCAATTGATGTCTTCTATTCTGTTGAGTTCTAGAAAAGTAGATAATGGAAAGGCTTTTACACCAATTTCAGACTTGCTCTCCAGAGTCGTGCCAAACAAAATAGATTACAGGCATGCAACATTTCCTCGGATCAGCTGATTTCCTCGTTTCTCACCTCACACTCATGCCATTGGAAATTGAAAAACACTGTACGAAGTCTTGTAAAGATTGGAATTTCCTCGTTTTTTGTTGAATCCAAGTTGCATGCCTGAGATTAGGAGTGACTCTAGATTTCGGTTTCAGACAGGCGAACCTAATTTAACATGAATTTTCATTAGGTTCGGCTCATGACAAGATCGCTGTCTGAACCCAAGAAGCTCCAGAGTTGTTCCGATCGACTGCAACAGTCGATCTTTCGACTTAATGTACTTAATTCAATAATTTGGTTTTGGCGCGACTCTGGAGCGCCAGTCTGAAAAGGGTGTTACTCTTACACCAAGCAATGTTCTGTTATCCCCTTAACCCTTGAAAAAAGGCCTTCATTTAAAGAGGGACTCTAATGTCAATTTGAGTTTTGTGATGCACTCATTTTTTCAATATACAGAGTCCTAATGAAAACGGACAAAATATTACAAGCCTCATGTTGAAAATGATATTGTATTGGATACTCTTGCAGAACAAAATTTGAAACTTAAGGTCATTGGATGTCAATAATAAATTTTTGTTTTTTTTCCACACAGGATTTTTTTTGTCAGTCAAATAGGTCAAATTCAGTGCCGTTCCGAAAATCAGGAATGAACTAAAAAATTATCTCTACAAAAACAGACCCATAGACCCATATACTTGAATTGTGACATCATTGGATGATATCATTTTGATTGTTATGAAAAAATTTTGCACTGGAAGGATCAAATACAGTAGTATTTACACTGTTTCGGTGTGAGATTAGAAACTTGTAATGTTTTTGTCCACTTTTATAAGACTCTATCTACTGAAACACGAGTGCATCACAAAACTAAATTTAACATTTGAGCCCCTCTTTTAAAAGTAACTGGAGAAACTGGATATTTTTTCTTGTTTTTCCCTGCTGCTGCCTAGACTGCTGGCAAAGTTCACAGAAGCAAAGACACTCCTAAAGGACGAACAACTACTGCTCTCAGACCGTAAGTCATGTCTGATTTTATTTTGATAGTTTTCGATGATTCATATCAACTTTAAATAATTTGTAGGTTTTCAATGGGAGACTTTGGAACACTTGGTGGCAGCAGACTTACCTGGTAAATTTCCATTGTTTGCGTAGATCTGAGTGTGCACAAATTTCTGAGATCAGTGGATTTACCTGGTAAGTCTGCTGCCACCTAGTGTCCTCAAAATTCTCCCATTGAAAGGAGAGGGCTGAGCATTTGAATCAGGCAAGGGTTTTGTCAGGATTTTTACTGATTTCAAGATTTTTTCAATCTTTCATTGTCTTCAAACTGTCTTTAAGACGCGAACTTGCATGAACTCCAGGGAGAAGTTTTGGCCAAGTTTCATCTGTCTGCTTCCAAGCACAAAAACTAGCACAAAACAAATTTGCAGATCAGAAGATGGACAGCCAAAATGCCATGTCGCATGTATGGTCTCTGACCACTACTTCAGCATTTCTCATCCTGTTTTATGAAACAAAGTAGAATGTGTTTAAACTGACGTTACATTCTTCCGTACTAATCTGATTTCAACTATTTTACCCCTCTGAACAAAGTGAAATAGTATTTAAATAGCCTGAAAAGTCTATAAAAACATTGATCATTTGTAGGTCCCTAATATCATGCCTGATAACACCAAATGTAGTTTGCAGAGTTGAATTATATGTAAATTTATTTTCCTAGTATTTGTCAACTGAAGATTAGATCAGTTGAAATTTAAAGGAAGCCTTTTGATTTGGATTATTTTTATACCAATAACACCTGAACAGTGCTTGGTACAAAGGTTTTGTTTTGGATGAATACTTTTGCGATCGATTAAAATATAATCTCAAAAAGTATCATGGGAAAGTAGTTCTTTTTGTTTTGTTGACCCACAGTGTGGTAGCTCGGAAAGGCTCATCAGCAAGTCAGTCAAGCAGAGGAGAAGCATGTGAGTTAGACTTTATGTATAGTTCAGGAAATGTTAAAGATGTATGATCCATGTTCCTGTGATTTGTTGTCAAAGATGAATTGATTCCAGTGAACGAAATTGAAAAGAGCATGTTATTATAACAAAGAAAATTAGTAAATAATGTTTTGACCATGTACATGGCTATAGAAATGTTGTTTTTGAATCGATTATCCTGACCAACAACCCTACGTGAAAACATGTCTGGCCATGCCCACTGCTGGCACCCAGAATTTTTGGTTGGAATCATTACAAATGGTTTTTTGATGTTAAGGCTGATGTTTATACTTTGATGATTTTTATGTATTTTTGACCGCAATTCAGCTGTTTTTTTAATAAACCATTTCAAATCAAATCAAAAGAAGTCAATTATATTTCAACGTCATTTCGCCTGCATTTTGTCTCAGTGTCGCAAGGCACCCTGCTAACATTGAAGCAGACAGCCTGTGGAGTTTATTTATTGTGCTCCACACAAAAATTGATATTATTTTTCATTAGTTACTCTGTTATCACTCATTGATGGATTTTTTTGTTCGATATCTCATTTGAAAGTTAATAACTTTGGTCATCGTACAAAAATAGCAATTCATCATTTGGATTCATTTTTCAAGGTAAAATCGGCTTGAGCACGGATCATAACATCTTTAGAATATGTTTATACCAATGGGGAGGTGTATTGTAATACAGTTGGTAGGTCATTATGGTATTGAACACTGTCTTATGCTTAGACTTTTCTGTGGCATACATTGGTGTTTAATTTAAATTAATGTCGCTGCCACCAATTTGTCATTGATTTATGTAAACAATTCAATCAACAGATTTGAAACTGAAACACGGAACACTTTCTTTATACGTCTGATCAGGTCGAGACCAATTTACCAACTGAACATATACAATTATCTCTGTAGAGTTATCTTAATCAATGTTTACAAATCGGACGTATCATTACGCTTCTTTAACCAGTTGCCGGCTAAGGCTTGGGTTCCACCTCAGGCTCTGTCAGTTATTTTGAAAACGAGTGCTTTCAGTACAGGTCTTCAAACATTCAGATGGAACCTAAGCCGGAGCCCAAGCCTGGAGCCCAAGCCTGGAGCCCAAGCCAGAGCCCAAGCCCAAGCCGTAGTATCCAACAGGGGCAATGTTTTTACAGCACACATAGTGACATACACATGTAGATCAAAACAACACTATTCACAAGTATTACAGTTTGTTTATACATTGGAAAGGAATGATATTTACACTAAAGTCAACGGACATTTTTCTTCTAAAGTTTATCTAAAAGAGAGCATTATTAAGGTAAGAATAACGACACAAAAAAAATCATCATCTTTGGGCATCTTTGTCAAAATATTAACGTTACAACAAAATGATCTTACAATGTTCAGGTTTTTGTGTTTTTTTTCTTCTTCACAGCTCACAGGAAGTTTAACAGTCTGGCTCCAGACTCCCACATGGATATGGAATCTGAGATTGAGAACTATTTGTACAGCATCAGCGGTCTACTTAAACTCATGCAGGTAAAAATGATTTTATATTTTGGGTATTGCTTTTGTAATGTTTAGTGATAGATTCCCAATTCGTTGTTGCACATAGGGAACATGACAATGATAGTGCCTGCAGTGCTGACCTTGGCCTCTTTCACCGTCTCCAAATTCTCTAGTTTTCTGTACATTTTCGGGAGTAGTTTTATACCGATTCAAAATCAATGTTATCAAGCTGAGGCCACGTGTGCAATAGCCAGACCTCTTTTTTGTAATATGAGAACTTGTATTCATTGTTGTTATTGCACACTGGGAACATGACAATAAAAAATGTCTGCAATATTGACCTCAGCCTCAGTCAAAAACCCTGTCCCCCCATGATCTCTTAGAACTCTTGACTCCATCAGTTTCATCTCCGATGATGATCGAAGGCTAACTCTTTCAGGAATGAAAGGTTTTATATGACATGTCGAATATTCTGTTGCTAAGCCAGACAATGACTTGTAGGTCTGCAAACAGAATCATATATTCTTATCACTCATTGATGGGCAGCCAATGTAATTCATCAAGGGGAAATGGGGGCAGATTGCGCTTGTCATTCTCACCTGAAATTCTTCCACAGTCTCCAAATTCACAAGTTGTCTTGACATGTTTTCTAGAGTGAAGTACATCTAATGACTGGAATTATTCCAGGGGAGCATCAACGTAAGACGTTTGATAAGATCATCGAGAGATCCATGGAAATGATCTTCCAAGATGGAGAGGTTAGTCTTTTCATTGAAAGAAAAACTCCTTGTTAAATTTATTCCCCATTTTTTAGACACTGCACCCAAACTCTTTCTTGTATTAATCTGGCATTAAATCCAGGGCCCAAAAGTAACGATGGACCACTGGCACGGAGCCAGTGACTTTACTCAATAATCCCCAGAAAAAGGGAGACTTCGAGCATGAATTCCAGTACCCTTAGTCCCTCTTTCTACGGGGCAAGCAAAGAATAGATCTGTGAGTGCATGCACTGTGTACTCTACACAATTGAATGTCCGGGTATGTTACCACATCACCGGTTGTTTACCTGATACCAAAAGAAATTGTTCTTACGTGTATACACATCTGTTGGCGGCATCCCATGTACAACTTTAAACTGTGTTAATCAGTCATTCATTTTCTGGTTCGTGAAAGTTGTGGGTGTTTAAACGTCTTGCGGCATTAACTGGTCAATTGTCTTGCTCATCATGTCACGATACGAACCCACACTAAAATAACTCAGCCTCCACAGTGTGAATTTGATGTGCTAGGCCACTTGGCCATGACACGCTACAACACGCTTCCATCCAGAGCTCATATTCTCTCATTATGAAGGCATCTTTACTTCATCAAGTCCTATTTAATACAGGGCACTGCTAGGGATAAGAAATGCCTATGAAACAAAACATCAAAAATATGTATTAACAATAATAATAATAATAACAGTACGCAGTTCTTATATAGCTATGTTCAAATTATAAAGACCCATTTGTTTACATTGCACCATGTAATGGCTGACAAGATGCTGTGGGGCAATTTGCAACCAACCCTAACAGAAAACACCGCGGCAAACCCCTTTCCTTAACGAAATTGTACTGGGTTCTTTTACGTGCATTGCTCAACAAATAGGATCTACGGCTTTACGTCCCATCCGAAGGACGAAGCAATAATGGTTAAGTATCTTGCTTAAGGACACAAGTGTCAAGACCGGGACTCGAACCCACACTCTGCTGATCAGAAACACCAGAGTTTGAGTCCAGTGTGCTTGTCCGTTCGGCCATGGCACAATATTCCTTATTGCAAAATAATGCTCTGAAAAACCCAAATTGTATTTTACAGGCTATCTCTTCAGCAGCAAAGAGGGCAGTATTGAAGCATGACTACACCGCCGTCTTAACAGTGTTTCCTGTCGCCAAACATCTTAGCCAAATCAGACCAGAGTTTGAAGAGACGTTACAAGTAAGCCTCAAAAGACTATATAAGTTCCTTTCTTACTAAATTAGTAATTTTCTCTAAATTATTTTTTTTTTCATGAGAGATTTCAGACTTTGCATGGTGGTGGATTGATATAGGTTTTGGTTTACAGGGTCCAAATTCATTGAGCAGCTTAAGCAGAAAATATTGCTCAAAACGTTTCTGCTAAGCAAAAGTAAGCAGAATAACAGTCACAGATGGTGCATGTGAAATGGTATTTTGGCTGGTAACCTCAATTTGGTAAGCAACATTTTGATGCGCTCATTTTTAATCTCTATCTTTCTAATCACCATCATATCCACACCAACTAATCAACTTCTGCTTCAGTTTAAATTTTGTTATGAATAAAAACAAAAGAGTGAAATGGGTTGAAACAAAGATAAGCTGTTGTTACTTTTGAAGTTGAACCTTGCCTTGTAAGATATAAGAGTTATATATATGTATTTTTTTCTTGGAGGGTACGACGCCAACTACAAGAGGTAAATTGCCTACCCTTATATCTAGCCTGGAGAGTACTGGAGCTAAAGCCCTGGAAGAGTTCTTTGATGTTGTCAAGGTAAGCCAAGGCTAAGCCTTTAGTCAAGGTGCACGTGACGCTTCATACATCTAGCACAGAAAGAGACCAAATGGCGAAGCCTCGAGCGCCTCTACTGACTCACCAAAACAGGCTTAAGTTTCTCCCTGTTCATTGTGTCCGTTTAAAGCATTCTAGAAACCATCTCAACTCCTTAGGAGTATGGAGCACTGGCAGCCAAATGGGCAGACGGGTTGCTACTCGTTAGCCTCCACCCTTACAGATACCCATATACTCCTGGGTGATGAGAAGCAATTACGTTACGGTTAAGTGTCTTGCTCAAAGACAAAAGTGTCATTATTGGGACACATCCCAATGATTTTTCCACCAGGACTTGAGTTGGGTGCACCTCTTGGCCATGTCACAGCAACAAAGGACTACTGAATAAACAAGCCACCTGAACTATATAAACACAACAAACAACAGTGCTGTATGATGTAAATCCAGCGTCAGTTAATCAATAAGAATAATAATTATTATTATTTTTTTTTTTTTCTCAGAATGATCCAGACAAATCTAACATGCCAAGGGATGGTACAGTACATGAACTCACCAGCAATGTAAGTGTAATCATCTTCACAAATGCCAGTGTGTCAGGTTATTTCAACTGCAGCTGCAGGCGCAAGTTCCAAACTTGCACAAGCCAAATTTGCATGCTACCAATTTAAATTGGGCCATGCAAGTTGCGCATTCGTCTGATAGTGCCCTCTTTTGACTCACTTTCCTCAGGCCATGGTTAGTCACTTCTTATCGTATCTCCACCGCATGTTTAAACATGGCCACGTGATCTACTCTCGACCAATCAGAATGGATAAACTGTCTGGGGTATTTTTGAATGATCATTCATAAATACCTCGGACAGTTTATCCATTCTGATTGGTTGAGAGGAGATGATGTGGCCGTGTTTAAACGTGTAGTAGAGACTTTGTAAAAAGTTGTTGTAACACTGGTTAGCCGGTGCTCACATCCACATGCGTGTTGGTGTGCAAGCTTCCGCAGGTGCTAGTTAATGCGTCACATAACCAATACATACCGGTAATCAATGTCGAGGAGAACTTTTTCATTTCTATTGAAAACTAGAGGATTGTCATGTATTTACCCTTTGACTAACCCATGATGTGTCCTACATTGAAAGACTAACTTTAAAAACTCCAATCCGTTCTCTTGTTCTGTGCAGCCTTCAAATCAACTCGCAAGAGACATATTTAATGTCTGCCTTATTGTGTCGCAGCTGTGTGTATTTTTTATGGATTGTGTTTTCATTTAATGATACATTGGTTTTGTTCATACACACCAGGCCCTGACTTTCTTGGAGCACCTGCTTGATTATGTTCACACAACCGCGGCAATGCTGACGGGACATAAAGGTTAGTCACCATCCGTTGTTTTCCCCGGTACACCGATGTGTGATTTCAAGTCCTGTGGTGGAAAAACAAATCCACAGCGATACATGTGTCTTAACCCATGGACCTCCGAGCGTGCCCGGTGACAAGATGTCAGTTTGAAACCTGTAGTTAGCAGTGGGTACCGGGACAATTGAGTAGATGTAATAACTGCAAATAAGGGGGTAAAGAATATTACTTTGGTTTTACCCTTACACCGATGTGTAATAAACACTCTATACTCGGTGCTTTCCCAGTCCTGCGGGGAAAAATACACAGGCTACTTGGGTGGGATTCGAACCCACAACCCCCCATTTTGGCAAGAGCAGAAATCTTAACCGCTAGACCTCCGAGGATGCCCAGTGACAGAGGCCAGTTTGAATCCTGTAATTGGCAGCCGTTACCGCAAACAATTTAATCGATGTAGTAAATAAATTGTATTGTAGAGTTGTAAATAAATTGTATTGTAGAATTTCCTTTTTGCATTATTATTCGTAAAAACACTATTGAGTATTACTGACTTGGCTTTCTCAGTTCTCCTGAAGTATAAAGCATGCCGTTATCAAATCCAGTCCCCTATTAGGCCGGTGAAAGTGTTCAATTGTTTTTTGACCCATTCAGACAATTTTTATCATTTCAGACCATTTATCAAGGAGCCACGATGTTGAAGCTGAGAAGAAAAAAGTTGCAATCTATGTTGGTGAGTGCCAGCCAAGGATTGTCATGAACTCTTTCACTACAGCGTGCTGCTCACAGCGGCTCGGTGAATTACTTAATACGCCGGAGAGTCGCTACCAGCGGCTCAAAATCAACAAAATAGGAAATAATTCCGTCACAGCTGTACATTATATTTCGTAGTGAAAGAGTTAACCTTGATGCTCTGGGGCTAATTTCATAAAGAACTTACCAGCAAATTTTTATGCTTACTTATAACAGAGAAACAAGCGTAAGAAAACTTGTATATAAACGATCCTGACGATGTGACAGCGTGTTTGCACGTTCACAATAGATTTGCATTGTTACATCACTCATCTGATTACAAGAACCGCTGGTTAGCAGTGTTTTCAAAATAGAAACTGTGTTATAGGTTGTTTCGTAGGCATAAAACGTCAGCTTACAGGCTTTATGAAATTTACTGCATATAGAGCAGTGCCCATTTTCATAGAGATGCTTAGGCAGAAAATACTGCTTAACAGTTTTCTGCTCAGTAAAAATGAACGGGATACCAGTTACAAATGGTACATGTGACATGATATTTTGGCTGGTAACCTTATTCTTAATAAACTCACCCCGCGGCAGTGAAGTTATCCGAGAAGTCCCCACTAAGCAGAAGTAGTAGTTGTAGTCCCGGCCGATTTCCTACCTCCCCAGGATCTCTCGATCATTTATAAATTACACTTTTGCTTAGGCACATTTTCTTCTGCTACAATAAGCACAAAAATGTGCTTACCGGTAAACAGTTTTATGAAATTGAGCTCTGTTCATTTCATGTTTTATCAAGCAGACCCTGCCTGAGATCAAAACAGCTGATCAAAGTATTCTCTGTGTTTGTTTTATCTTCATAATAGCCAAGGTGCTGGGAGCTCTGAGTCTAAACCTGGACCAGAAGGCTAAGACCTACTCGGACCAGTATCTTGGAGCTATCTTCCTCCTCAACAACTACCACTACATCCTCAAGTCACTGGAGAGGTGAGTCCTTCAAAGCAGTCTCTTGCTCTTGAGTTTTGTCTCAGTAGATTTGCCGATTTACAGCCAATATTCAACATTAGTTCAAAAGTTCATTTAGTTCTTATACCAAGTAACACAAATATTACGCTGCAAATGCAAATTAATTTCAATCGAGACAGGGCAAAATGAACACAGTACAGTGCAGTAAAAAAGGTAGAATTTTGCTCATAAAACAATAATAGTGTGTATTTATGAGGTGCTTTTTCCAGCCTAGTAGGCCTATCAATACATGGGACAATTTCGTTCATATGGACCCTGGATGAAGTGCTGCTCATGCAATTTCCATTCTCTTCTCCTTGCTATTCTAGGCCATGCTGTCATGCTCGTGTATGTTTGGATTTCATCTCTTCTGTTTGGATTTCTCTTCTGTCTTCCTCTTCTTCTTTTTCCATTTCTAGGTTGCCATTCAGTTTTAGTCTCTTGGTCCACCTATTGTCATGTCTTCTTGACAAGTGTCCAGCCCATCTCCATTTCATTTCCTTGATCTTTGCCACGATGTCTTCGATCCTAGTTTTATGCCTTATGTTGGCGTGTCGTGGCTGAGCGGATGAGATCACCGGACTCAAGCTCTGGTGTTTCTAATCACCAGAGTGTGGGTTCGAGTCCCGGTCTTGACATTTGTGTCCTTAACCCTCGGAGCATCCACATTAATCAACAACTTCCCTGTATCCAGGAGGTTAAAAAATCGTCCACCCTGTCTTTAAGGTCAATAACCCGCCCTGCAAGCCCAAAACCATTGTAAATCACTGTGGGGGGTGAATTGGAGTGCCAGTCAAGACTTAGACTTGTGTTATTTACGACCAGTATGCGGCGCAAGTTGTTTTCACAAAGTGCATACCACCCTGTCCCAAGGGAATACTTGACACAGGGTCAATCAATTACTACACTGAGACAGGTGGCTGCTGTCTTTCAACACTCCTTACTCCGCACTGGTTAGGGTCTGTCCAATGGGAGTCTACAAGCTTGTGGGGTATACCAGGGGTGAGGACTACATGGAATCTTGGCCTTATTGGCCCATTGAAAAAAAAATTATGACCATAATTATTTGGTAACCATTGGATTATTTTTTAACCTCCCGGCTGCTCCGAGAGTTTAAGCAAGACACTTAACCATTATTGCTGCGTCCTTCAGATGGGACGTAAAGCCGTAGGTCCCGTGTGTTGTGTAATGCACATAAAAGAACCCAGTGCACTTATCGCAAACAGAAGGGGTTCGCCCCGGTGTTCCTGGTTTGATCAGCTGCAGATTGCGCCACAGCACCTTGAAAACCATTACATGGTGCTATGTAAAGGAACAGGTCTCGTACTTCAAAATGTAACTCACATATCTTAAAGGAAAAAATACTGAGTGCTTTGAGATGCCCATCGCGTGATAAAGCGCTATGTATAGGAACGCATTATTATTATTATTATTATTATGTCTGACATTATTTCTTTCTTATATTGCTACAGATCTGAGTTGATGAAACTTGTGATCATCAGCACCCCAGATATTGAGTCTCACTATGCAGACATCATCCGAGAACAGAAGAAAGAATATTCAAAGAGGTACATAGGTCTCCTCCAAATGATATGGGTCAATACAACATCAACATACTGTTCAAAAGTAAAAAAAAACACAAAATGGATCTACCCCTGAATGCACACCTGACATTATGGAGCATCTGACATTTGAAACAATTTCTCTGACTCAAAGAAATAAGTTTTTGAAACGTAATGTTGTCGTTGTGCTTTCTTTACAATTTAATATTTGCAGTACCCACTTATCCCACAATGTGCCCCCCATCATATTTTTGCCTTTAACCTTTTAATGCCTAGTCTGATCACAGTGAAATTGTCTGACTTTTCTCAAAATATGTCAAGGATAACGTTGGCAAAGCAGGGAGTGTACAGTATCTATCACACATCGATGCTGGGTAAAAACCCAAACATAACATTGTTCGTTACCCCCAACGCAATGGTTACATCAATTGAAACAATGCATTTTCACCGGGTGCATTTTTACTTGCCTTTTCAGTTGGAACAAAGTCTTGTCTCACATCTTAGAAGTAAACAAGCCGATGTCCACCCAGCGTGTGACCCAAGACGCTAGCAAACTCAAAGACAGGGAACGCCAGCAAATCAAAGATAAATTCAAGGTAAGAAAAAGAGCTGTTTGTGGCTTTTCAGTAGTCATACTAAAAACCCTTAACTAGTTGAAAGCAGGAAAGCTTGTCTTTACAGCAGGTTTTTGGTGGTAACTCTATCTGATTTGCAGTCTTAGCTTATGTCTAAAAAATATTGTCATATATCATGTATATCACGTCAGTGTTTCTGTATGCAGTATATACCATAAATGCTTCGTCAAATATTGAACTAGTTGTTTTGACCCCTTGCACTGACGTCAGACGCAGCTACAGTTTGCCCATGGTCAGCCATTTTGAGGATCAAATTGCATATAAAGAAAAGTGCACGTTGAAATGTAAGTGTGCGGTGAGTCGCTTAAAATCTGCACTCCCAAGTAACACGTGGGGAGTACTGACTCCCAGAAAAGATTTCGCATGTGATGGCGTCAAGTGAACTGGGTCAGTTCAATTATTAGAGAACTTGGGATTTGAAATTCTTCGTTGACATTTTGATGAAGGTATTTTCTAAGTTGAGTCAGTTACACACATTACATTTGATCACCAAACCAACATGACCAACCTGTGTCATAATGCTGTATTCACAATTGCTAAAACTCTCAGATTCAGAATATATAGACAGGTATTCAAAACAATTTTTTTTGGGAATGTTGGGTTCAAAAGTTTAGGGTTTATTGTAAATAATCAGTGAATTGCTACAAAAAAAATTCATTGTATTGATATGTGAATCAACTTTGAAAGTTGGGCCAAATCCTGGGCTGACAAGTTGCGATGCTTGAGTCTTTTAGCATAGCACGTAACCGTAATTGCGTGACCTTTAGAGATGGCCGCATGAGCAGTAGATCCTAGTGTACAAGGTTTGTAGTGCATTAACCTTCTTCCTGTGTGCTGTACAGTCCTAGTAGGGAAGGGTCTGGCGCAGAGCGGACAATTTAAGCTCGCTGTAATTTCAATCTTACATAAGAAGCTACCAATTTCATCTCATGAGCATTCTATGACCAAGTACATTAAGCTTCAGCTCTTACCATTAAACATTCAGCAAACTTTAACCGGTTGCTGTCGGGATTGTTTCGTTTTTTTCCTGGCCCCCCTGGCGGGATTATTTTGTCGGAATTGCCGGAATAATTTTTCTTTGAGAGAAACCCTGACTGGACAAAGCAATGTGAGTTTTGTTTTCTCTACTGAGAAAATGTCATATTCATTCACCGTGAATTGCAAAACCTCGGCCGTAACCTATGGCATAGGATTGGTACTAAACCCGGAACCATGGCTGGATTCCCGTTTTACTCGGACTAACCTCCATTGAGCCGAAATACAACGAATAAGCAATGGTAGGAGCCTCTTGATGTCTCGTAATGCTCTCTTGGAACAAAAGGACGAAGATCTGGAATTGGGGATTACACAAAAAACACCACGCCAATAGCCAGAAAACGGCGAAAAATTCAAGACCATGTTTTCTCATTGTGTGGGTGAAACGAAGCATTAGATGACGTGTGCATGCTCTTTGCGCACTCAGCAGTGAAAAGTCCAGGCAACCTTTGTTTCAGAAAATATTTGCACTGATGCACGGCATTCGGCGCCTACTGGTTAAACACCATTCGTCACTTGAACCCAGTCTGCACAAACCTATCATGCGTGTATTTGCGCAGGTGTCGATAACGCGCACCACAGCATCTTACAGTGAAAATGCATCGCAAAATCTGCTCCATCAAGCGCTGTGCGATCATTTTTACAAAAGGAAATTAAGAGGTGATCAGAGCTAATATTTGTAACATATAGTGTCAGATTATTTTAACAAAAATGAAATTCTGACGTCCAAACCTCAGCGCCCCAGAATGTATTTACCATGAAATGTTCAGATGATGAAATCCACAGCATTAATAAGCTAAGATTCAAATGATGGATGGAACAAAGTTTCCCAGCATGAAAAAAATGCCTGGTATCCAAGATGTCATTGTAGTATTTCAACAAAAATGAAAGTCCTCCAGTACTATGTAGTGTATATAAAAGAATCCAGAACACTCTTTCTGGTCGATATCAAGATCCTTTATTGACAGGTTTCCTCAAGCTTTGGAGCTATCAGCGTTGAAGGTTGCCCTTTAGGCATCCTTGGTTTCATTATCAGAACTATATATAATAATCAAAACTCCACTTAACCAGGAGTCAACGGGCAGGCTGAAGGACAAAAAGGAGCGGCAACAAATCAAGGACAGATTCAAGGTCAGAGGTCATGTCACAGGTCACACATCACATGTCATCCTCCCCTGGCCACCATTCATGAAAATAAAAAGCGCACAAGCTTATCAGTTGAAGCATCATTATACGCCTGGATGCCCTGCACGTTTTAATGTGAACCAACACATAACAAAAAGGCTCCTCCATCCAATGTCAAAGAGAGCATCTCTGAAACGTGTCACTTCGATTAAGGGAGCAGCTCAAAAGTCAGAACCGCAAGAACGTTCTAATAGACCTTTATCATGGTGCAGCCATCTTGATTTTCTCCCATTCAAACCAATGTAACCAAACCGAGGCTGGAAGGGCAAATAGTCTGGTTCCTTTTTGTGCAATGAATATTAGCATCTATTACTGTTATTGGATACAGGGAACATGATCAAGATGGTGGCAGCATGATAAAGGTCTATTGGATGGGTTTGTGGGGCACATGTGGCCGATCTGTTGGACTGCCGGAGCGTTCTGTTGAAACGTTAAAAATGCCAACGTGTAAATTCTCTCGTGCAGGAAATGTTCCCGTAGTTTGGCACAATGTCGCAGTCCAGGAGAACGTTCTGGCGGTCCACTGGATTGCGGGCGCATGCCTACAGGATTGTTCCTTCGTGCCTTGAATGTGCCTGACTTTTGAGATGCTCCCTAAATATCATGTGAAACTTAGCGTGTTTTTCCTCATTTTTCAGAGAATCTGAATATCAAAATGTCCACCTCAGAGATGCGCAGTCTTTATCCAAACTAAAGTCATGTGAACCGAATTCTCCTGGCTGCCGAGGGTTCCCATGACAAACCTGCCCCTTTCCCGCCACCCACAACATTTGATTGTTTACATCAAGCATATGACCTCATTTATTGAATGATGTACTTTAATCCATTATTAATACTAACTAGCACTTCTTCAAGATGCAGTGCACGAGTCATTTTCATTTTGCGAAAAAAATAAGAAGAAAATGTGAATAAATATTTTGTTTGAACCATTTGTAGAATAGACCAATTAATTAAGCCCAGCGCAATCATGATCTGGTCAATTCCAGCTTGACCGCACAGCCAAAAAGCTTGCCATAAGAATGCCAGCCTCATTCCCATGTGACGTATCGATTGTTCTTGTCGCTGACCCCCCGGAAGGGAGACACTGACAGACAATTTTGATTGGCTCCCAAAAGTGACTGCTTTATGTGTGTGCTTTTTGGGAACTTTAGAGCGCTTGTTGGGTGCTTAGCATGAACATGTCAAAAATGCACGTATTTTGACACTTTTGCACTCTGAAAGTAGTTATGTGGAACTTCATGCAGTTAAAGGGGCTGTGTCGTCATGATTTTAGCAGGCCTGTGGCTGTGCTTGGAAAGATGAACTCTCACCCAGATACCGCACACGCGCACGCTTCCGGTCAAATCACAAAGGGGGCTGTCTTTGTCAAACTGTGATGTGACTGCTGGCGTGCACGCGCAAGTAGTAACTGGGTTATTCCATTTACTGCTGTGATCATGACGACACAGCCCCTTCAAACATATATCAAGATATATTTGCACACTTAAATCAGGCGATTGCTGGGTTATGATCGAGCAAGGCAACCTGGGAAAGAATGGTCCCCCAATCTTGATACATCCATGAGAATGAGGTTGTGAGAATGCGATTGACCAGTGCATGTAGGTCCCCATTGGAGAAGCTCACATGTCATTCCTCGTGTGCGTAAGGAAGGGTGGGGCGTAAAGGATCAGTCGCAATGTTTCTCGGATTTTAAAGTTTTAGTTGGTAGTCAGCGATAAATACATTTATTTATTAAAATTGTAATGGTTTTACCGAGCAGCTGAAGGTAAGTCATGCTATATTGCAGTAGATACGCATTAACTTACAAGGCCAGAAGGCTGTATCATAAAATTTGTTGTATGCTCTGCTACAATGTCAAGTATGTTTTTGCCAAAGGCGCATTTCGTTGCCAAAATTGATAGACAGACTTTGTTTATGTTAAGAATTTCTTTTGTGTAGAATAGCTCAATGCTGGCCTGCATTTGTAGTCAAAACTGGGCACAAATTACATGCACTGCTTACTGTGGGAATTCTGCACTAATGGCCCACAGAGTCCTGTACTTTACAGGGCGCCGTAAAAGCAGAATTCTTTGGTAAGCAGCGCAATGACATTAGGCCAAGATCATTAAGTAGGGCCAATGTCATTTAAATACACAACTTGTGTTTCATTCAACTGACCCATGAACTTTGACATGGGTCAGAATGAGGTCATCGTATTGAAAAGAGGAGTGCTCCCCCTGGAGTGAATGTTGTTTATTTGATAGGCTTGACAAAAGATTACCAAATAGAGTGTCACCTTTGACCCTGATGAACTTTGACATGCGTCACAATGGAGGTCATTGTATTAAAATAGGAAGGGTTCCCCACTGCAGTAACTATCTTTATGGTCATTACCTTGGTAATGGATTACTAGGTAGTTTGGAAGAATGTAACCTTTGACCCTATTGAACTTTGACAGGGGTCACAATGGGGTCGTATTGAAAAAGGAGGGGACAGACCTAGAGTGAACATCTAACATCACATTGTAATCAAATGGGCAAAAGATTATCAGGTAGTTTGGTAGAATGTAACCTTTGACCCCATTGAACTTTAACACAGGACACAATGGGGTCATTGTATTTAAAAGAGAGTGGTGGGGTCTGATGTCAAAGTCTGTAATCGCATAGGCCTACATGTAGTAGGCTTGGCAAAAGATTGTCAGTTGCTCTTGGTTTACTTCTACCTTTGAGTTTCACCCTTACAGTGTACTGCAGATCTATGGGTTTCTTAAAGCGCATGGAAAACATTGGTCAATCTCAGAGACGGGTATCCGCAGTTTATGTGACCCAAAATATACATGAAATAACAAACCTGTAAAATGTTAAACTCACTCAGTCATCGGAGTCACAAGTATATTGTGAAAAAAAAAACCTGAACTGTTTTCAGTTGTTTCAAACAGTATTTCTGGACCCCCACGATCAAAACTAATCGTTTCACGTATTTCTAAAAAAAAAAAGGGAAGTTTTCCATCAGGACCATCTGTGTACACCAGTGTGAGCAGAGCTTGTTAATAGTGTTTGACACCACTGCAGCCAGTGCGTCCGCATGCTCACGTGACATGAAACGCGCCTTAGCGCGCATTTGTACCAATCAGCATGGAGGATTCACAGTGTGTGTGCGTCGACGCACACGTGCGGCGGCCATAATTGCGGTGGTGTAAACGCCCATGAACAAGCTGCTCGCATTGGTCTATACCATGTAATGATGTGTAAATCTGTTTACTCATATCCAATGGTGTGCGCATCCTTACATACTCATTTTATTTTCAGGAACATATACCAGCATCTACATCAAGAGCAAAAGCAATATTACAATGTCTATACTGATGGACACAAACATCAGAAATAAACGCTTAATTTGAAATGGATTGACTGGTAGAGTCCAGATTAAAACCCTTAAGTTCTAATAATAATAATCTATTAATTTTTATTGTGCAACTTACATAACTTGCAAAAGTAACAGTACAGATATTAACAATTTGGCCTATCTAAAAATATTGACCAAGTATACTTTTTTGAAAACTCTGACCAATTGATAAAAAATATGCTGTAAAATACATGTTACATCATTTTTAAAAAGATCAAAAGTGACACCAGACAAAGACTACATAATAGCTTCAAACAAGTCTGTCAAGATGAATGGGTCTCAAGCGAGTTTTGAAGTTGTTAGTGTTCTTGGCGTTCCTATTGCCTTGTGAGATGGGATTCCAGAGTCTAGGGGCAATGCACTGAAAATCATGTCTCCCAAAGTAGTTTAAGTTTTACAGAGTGGGTGATAAAGAAGGGAAGTGTCATTTAAACCATGAATACAATATTTGGTCAAAGACCCACCAGTTAAAAATTTTACACAATTTTTTTGAAGAAGCTTTCCCATTACAAACTTAAAAAAAAAGAAAATCTGCCAAATTTCAAAAAGTGATTCTTAACCGAACAGGAAGCCAATGTAATGTAGATCAATTATACATGAGACTATTTCGCCCCCACCACAATATCCTGCTAATGCCGTAATCACGGACACATTCAGAAGTTGGCTGGTGGGTGCTGTTTTTGTACACACAACTTCATCAAGTTAACCTATTTCCTGAGTGGAAAACCTGTGTGTGGGCAGATTATGCATTACTTTCTCTTAGAATATGCAGATGCACACTGTATATTCTTCAGACGTTTTTCTTTCTATGTGGCAATACAAATAATGAATGTTCAGGAGTGCATGCAATGGTGAGAATATCTTCATGAGTTGAAAGATGGAACGATCACCCCGTCGAATGGAACACTCAATCTTTCAACGGATGAAAATATTGTCTCCATTGCACGAGTGCAAAGCATTCGGTATTTGTTTTGTATGACATCCAAGTAGATCTTTGTCATTTGGAGGAAAACATGTATCAACAAAATGTACAAGACTGTGTTCTGGCATCCACTGTGAGGGCGTTTTTTCACTGCTGTGTACATCGTGTGCGCGCGCGTGGGGTTGTCTAGCATGCAAAGTATGGGACGAGCACAGTTTATAACGTAGGCCATGTAATGGTTTGAATAATGAATGCCGCCTGAACAGCAATCCACCATTCAAATGACAAGGATCTACTTGGGTGTTATATAAAATCAAGTTATTCTTTTAATGGTGTGATAGTTACCATAAAACACATTCCCCCGTACCCCATTTTTCGTTCTTTTTCTTCCCCTTGAATTCCTCGGACTCCCCGCAGTACTCTTTCATCTGCGTGTCATTTGGACACGGCTCACGGCGTCGGTGTTCAATTTCCTGGTATCCCGCAGGGGCCCCGGGGGCTGGTCGACATTGGAATAATACAAACAGTGCCGCTCGCTGCTCGGTGAAATGACAACGTTTGACCACTATGATTGTAACGCACCGTCGCTCCCAGCTGTGTGAGTCTAGTTCCCCCCCCCCATGTTGCGCTCGCTCCTGGTCAAGGTAGATTGCAAATTGCACTCTATGGTGTATTAAAGCAGGCCAATAATTTAGATAATCATCAGAAATGTAAACTGACATTTTTGGGGGCATTCTCCCCCAAAGGAGAATAATTTATTAAATCAACGTGAGGGAGCTGGCAGTGGAGGCAGTGTAGCATTATAGACCATTTATCGCGTTTCAGGCGTCGGAATTAACCCACAAAGCCCAGAGTAATTGCTCTCTTTGCCCCCTTGCTTTTTGCCGCGCAGCGCTCTTTGTAAAATTCCCATGGTTAAAAAAGAAATAGCTGTTGCAAACTGCTTACCAATCAGAATGAACTGTGGAATGAATGGAAAAAGGTGGTAATGACCCCATGTTGTGGACCCCAGCAGAGTCTTTCTCAAAAGCTTAATGACAACACAACACACAAATTCATGGGACAAGTATATTAGTGTAGCAGAAGCAATCGGGTGGAAAAGTTGCAAGGAGCAGAGAATGAAGAGAAGGTGAACAAAGGAAAGTAACCAGCCATGAAACAAAGGGGGAAGGGGTTGAAGGAGTTGTTGAAAAAAAAGCAAGTGAATAAGAAAGATACAGTCATGTACAATGATGCATGGGGGGCTTTCTTTGGAAAAAACTAAAGCAAAACAAAGTAGTATTTCCCACAGAAATTCACGTTTTCCCTTTTACCTGGCTGAAATAACCACACCCCGAAAAGAACAAAGCATTACAAAACATAAGACCTGGTCAAGACGTTCTTACATTTTTAGTTGTACTACATTCGCGGTGTGACATTCCTACACAACGTCGCATTATTTCTGTCAATAGAGGGCATATCCTCTGCGATCAGTTTGTTTCTGAGTTGAGCGATAGTGGTTTGTTGAGAAACTCAGGTTTTCGGGTAAGCGCCTTCTGTTGTTCTATTTGCAAAAGGGATGATGTGAGATATTGCAAGTGGCGGTGTGGTGGGATCGTGATGCAGTGAAAAATGAGCAACAACGTTTTGAGCCAAGACTATACAAAACAATAAAAAGGTTCCCATTTTTGATTAATCTTAACATCTATTCTGTTTTCCCTTTCAACAACGGTATATACCCTGTGCTTTAAAATCCCGGCTTTATAAAAAAAAGTCCACAGGCACATCAGGTGGCTGTCAAACCTACATTCCAGGCCCCAATTTCATCTACCATAAGTGAAAAATCCACGCTTATGATAAATTCTGTGCATACATAAACAGATTTCACAGACTAGCAAGGACGTTTTCTTTTTGCATGTGCAGTCTTCATACTACGTAGCATTCTTTTGTTTGCACAGCTCGTGCGAACATTTTGGGCTAACACTGTAAACAGAAAATGGTGGCTGTGAGCAAAAAATGCCACGGCACGAAATTGAGCTAATAGATGTCTCATTGAAACTGCTGAACCGCTGAGCTACCTCGAATTCCTATAATTAGAACATGGTTACCACAATCTTGATTGTGAAGAGTAAGGAAATTGGCAAAGTACTGTCGCTGGAACGGCGTCAGAAGTGTTGTTTTGCCAGGCATGGAGGGGGAAGTTGCTGGAAAGAACAAGCCTGGTCGCCCTGCCACAAAAGGGGACAGACAACCTGAAAACTTGGCTTAGAGGAGGACTGAGTGTCCTTCAAAAATGTGCAATCTATCAGCAATGGCCACCTCTGTCCTCTGGCGGCTATAGGGTTTCTTAAAAACTGAACCAGATTTTAATTCCTGGATCAATGATAATGACCCACAAATTGGAGTTCTGCTCTTGTGTGTCGTTTTTTATTTCCGTCTGAAATTTTTTGAGACATTTTGTTTCATACGGTGCCCTGTTTTTGTTTGATTTTTATTATTATTGTTAATTTTGGGGGGCAGGGGAGAGTTAGAGCGACAGCCCTCTTTTGAATTTTGAATTTTGTTAAAGGTGACTCTACATCGTGACCTGAAGGTCAAATTACGTAGTCATGTACAAATAACGATATAGAAAATGTTATGAAAGAGGTAAATGTCAATAGGAGACTTTGGACTGCTAGGTGGCAGCAGACATACGAGGTAAATTTCAATTGTTTATTCCGAGAACAATGGATTACCTGGTAAGTCTGCTGCCACCTAGAGTCCCATTGCATATACAGGGATTAACAAAAAAAAACTAACGAAAAGGAATAAAAGTTGCACACGCACACAAAAAAGACTTGCAAAAAAAAAAAAGAAGATGAATAGTCTGCTCCCCTTTTTCCCTATTGTAACCGATTTTTCAGGCCTGTTTATCCACTGCTCATTAATGAACACATTTACTAGAGTGGTTGTTAATTAGTACACAAGCACCTTCTCATTTAATGTGGACTTGAGGTAGATTACCTGTGTATAATGACAAACCATCAGATTGTTTTCTGTTGTATTATGTAAATAATGATTGGCTTGATGTAAATTTTAAACGCAATAGACTCCTATACTGATGATGTAACACTGTATTTACATAATGTACTTTCCTATCTATGACAGCTTTAAGTTCGTAGCCCCCGTCATTCCCTGGTCCCCACCATAAGAAAGCACACAGGTATACAAAGCGTGACGTCATCATTACATGGGTTCATTCAGTCTGATGATTTGTGATGTCTTTTTTAAGTTTGAAATAAACCATTTATCAATTATCATCGTCATCATCATCATCATCATCTTTGTGTTCTTGATGCATTGCGATAGATTTTTTTTCCCAGGACAATGGTTATATATTGTTTACATATCTGTGGTGTATTGGGGCCGAGTGGTTAGTGCGTCAGACTCAAGCTCTGGTGGCTCGGAGTGTGGGTTCGAGTCCCAGTCATGACACTTGTGTCCTTGAGCAAGGCACTTAACCATAATTGCTCCGTAAAAGTTGGGGAGGTAGAGCCTTCTGCTCTACCAGCCAGGCTTCTGATGGATGATACCCAAGCCTACATCCTTATGGACTGTAAAGGGGGTAACCCTGTTTCAGCCGCGGGAGTAGGTGGCAACGGCCCCTGGGAAAACAGTTGATTTGTAGCCCACACCTTGATTGGCTTACTGGCCTGGTGTGTCTGGCAACTTCCATAAAAAACAAAAACAAACATTAGGTTGTGCACTGTTCAAAATTGGTATTGATACCATTGAACTGTTGAAATCGTATGGTGTAGACCTGGCTTGGCAGTTCTTGTAAAGCATTAAAGATGTGTGCAAAAATCTTGTGGACAAAAGCATTAAGATTCTGTTCTCTTCAAAACAGGATGAGATACTAAAAGGAACTTTGCGCTGGGTCCAATGTTTCATGAAAACTGAGGCGATTTGAATGAATGGACTCTTTCCTGAAACAAATAATGTACATGTCCAAGTACCAAGGTCATGGAGAAGTGAGGGGTCATTGGGAAGGGGTGCCCCTCTGCAATTTCCCCACCCCTAAGTAGACCAATGGTAAGACCAGGGCCCAATGTCTCTTTATTCCTGGTGATTGGGGAGGGGGGGGGGTTTGATGTGTTCAATTGAAGAGGGTTGAGTAGGATGGCCACCACTCCAGTAAGTCATCAACTAAGTAGTCTTTGGACCAATTTTGTAAGGTGAGGGGGTGGGGAGAAGAGAGGTGGTACCCCCTCGGCACCCCCGCCCCCTCATGCACCAAGGGCCAACTGCACTAAGTCTGTATTAATTGATCACTGATGTAGAGTATTTAGAAGTCTTTAGTGTACTCTATGATATGCAGTGGGCTTCAGCCCCAGACCGAGGGGAACCCGCAAACCATTTTTTTCTCTGCTGGATTTTTAAAAATGTGCAAACCATAACCTTGACCTGATAAATTGTATCAGTCATAAATTGGAAAGTGAATTGTAGGTAATGAACTCGATATTAAAAAATCAGCCGCTCGAATGTAGAACCCATTCATTTATTACACTCTTCACTTTAGGACCTTCATGTCGAGTCTGTCGAATTAAAACCCAGTTCAGATATCCTTTGTGCTGCATCTGTCTCTTCTAATGAGGTCTGTGGTCCTTTTTTTAGATTTTATTCATCAGTTTGATGGATGAATTGATGAGATTTTAAATCTAGACAAAACTTTTTTTGACCAAATTGTGATTACAAATTAAAGGACTCCCTCTAGGGAACTTCCTCAATCGAGTCCTGACGTTGTAAACAAAATAAGTCCACAGAATCTGCCCTTGTGTGTTTTACTTTGAAGGCACAAAATTGCTTAGCAGAAATGGGTTACCAGCTAAAATACAATGTACTATTATCACAGCTTTCGACTGGTTCTCTGCTAACTGTTGATAATACGATAAAGTTTTGTAACTGAAAATTTCCAAATAATCTTAACATTTATACATTTTCGAACTACCAAACGGAAAGACCATCTCCTTCTGTGGGTTTTCCCAACCAAAAATGGAGAAATAAATCAAAATAATGTAAAACGCTGGTAGAAATGTGGTAGGATAAAAAAAAAAAAAAAAAAAAATGGGGAAAACCCATGCAGTCAGGAAGGGATTTAAAATCCAATCCACATGCAAGGCTCCAGTCTAAAGCGGGATTTGAACCGGGGTCTTCAAAGATAAAAGGCAAGAACGAAACCCCGAAGCCAACGTGAATTCCCAAATGTGCAACATGTCGATGAGGTCACGAACGACCTTACCCATATATTATATTAAGAATGACAAGCGGTATGCAACAGCAGCAAACTCATCATTTTAAAATCTTATTAAAAATTAGGGGTGATGTGAAGAATGCATATATCTTGTAAAAGAAATATTCCCCTCACCTAACTTGTTAAAATTCGGAGTAAAATATTATTGATGCTGGCGTCAAACACTGCATAATGCAGAGCCTGACCCAGTTTATTAACCCAATAAAAAATTCGCAGTCATAATCTGATACCAAGTCTGCCCTTGAATTACTGGCCAGGCAAAGATGAGATTCGACACAGAAATCAGGACAGAAAATCAAGGAAGGACTCTCTATAATAATGGGGTATTTAAATGAGCAATTGTAAACGCTGTAGACACTGTGTGACGAGCGAGATACACACACGCTGGCTGTGCGTGTTCTCTATCACAGCCATCAAATATTCAGAGGGATTATATGAACGTTTTACTGCGGTGATTGTCACTGATGCTAACAATATGAACCCTTGGTTATTCTGTAAAAGATTTTTTTATAGTATTGTTGTAATTGTTATTATTTATTTGGCCAGGATTGCAACAAACAAGAAACTGACATGGCACGCTTAGCTTAAAATCTTATGATAAGTTGAACAACTGTAAACCAAAAGGCATTTTCTGATGTTGGAATAGAACAGCAACAGATCAAGGCATGAACTATTGGGATCAGACGACAAGACAAACCCATTCTAAGATGGCCAGACTTAATCAAAGTAAACCTAACCACTGTGACTCGAAAGTCTATTAATCCATTCTTAAAAATTGGAATTGAATCCCCGTGCTGCCGCTTCTCAGGTTGTATCCATTGAGCTAGCTCAATGGTTGTATCCTATATTAGGGGGTGTGATCCCTGGCTACACGGCAGTAACCAGTTGAATGGCTTCTGACTGGCACCTCCCAAACAAAGATATTGACAAAATAGGGAGACCAAACATAAGGGCTGGATAGCTCAGTTGGTAGAGCGTCGGTACGTTAATCCGGGAGTTACTGGTTCAAATCCCGCTCCAGTCAATTTCTCTTTGTTCATCCAAAAATTGGTTGAAAAAATTTACCCAGTCAGTTTCCCTTGTGGTTTATTGCTTGATATATAAAACTAGTAAGGAAAACTTTTTAAAGTTAAAACAAACATGAAATCATAGACAGAAAAAATAGTTTATTAAACTCATCACAAGTTCACAACACTCGGGCTGAATTACCAAAGATATTACAATTAAAAAGTAAAAACTAATCATGTAAATATATTTATATATTTTTTAGGATTTATTTGTGGTTTTATTTATCACAACTGCTATCCCTGAGGACCCTGTATACCAACAGTAAAAAGTAAAATAATCAAATACAGCAATGCAATACTGCCATGAATCATAAACAGAAAACTGAGTTGAAAACCAAAAAGGTCTAAACATACATTAAGGAGAAAAGTAGAAAAAATGTAAAACACATTGCTGAACATGGTGCATAAAAATAAACAAATAAAACTGTACTATATGTAAAAAGGAATGCACCATATGTACTGCAGTATTGAAGAGTTTAGTTAACTTCAAAACAAGTAAAGATAAACAGAAGCCAGTAACTGTCAAAACGGTGAGATACAGGGCTAATCAACACACACTAGAATCGGCACTAATAAAAATTGAACAGTTCATTAACAAAAATAAATAAAGTATAACAGGCAGGCCTGATACTTCACGGAGACAGCGGATGCAATTGCCTCCGTTGCCCCTGGTCATTGCCTTGGTGCCCTTGAAATGTACCAGTACAAATTTACAGTTTCCTCATAGAGGTGCCCTTTGTCTAGAAGAAAATGCCATGGTGCCCTTGGCCCTTTCAAGAACAATGCAATTGGGCCTGGGCTGGTCAAAAAACAAAGATAAAAACAAAAAACACAAACCTAACCCAAAGAAACAAATCTAAAACTATCTTTATAATTATATTATTATTATTTCTGGTTTATTAAAACACAATTTATTTGTAGCCCATAGGCTAAATTGTTACATTGTTTACAAATTAAAAACAAGGAGCTGTACAAAAATTACATTAATGATTAACCAATTTAAACATGAATAAGAAACACATAAAAAACCATAATCTTTTCCCTAGACTTATACACACAGTGTACCCTTCCAATAATCCTATTTCTAAATACTCCACCCTTCACAAACTCTGTAAAAGAGGTGGTTTTAGACCAAGAATGCCAAGTAAGCCATTTTTGATGGTAAAATTTGGTCTACCAAGGGTTGAAACCACTTTAGGGCAGTACCAAATTGTCGTCCTGATATGGTGTGTCTCCTTAACTATTTTTTTTTGGATGGAATGTGGCGTGTCATGACTGAGCGGACTAGTGCACTTGAACTCAAGTTCTATTGCTAAAGTCATCGGGGTGTGGGTTTGAGTCCCAATCATGACACTTGTGTCCTTGAGCAAGTTGCTGTACAATAATTGCTTCTCTTCACCCAGGGGTATAAATGGCTACTTGCGAGGGTAGAGGTTGATATTGTGTTTGGAAAAGCTTTGGACGGCCACGGCAGCTCAGGGCTGTATACTCCCCAGGGAGCTGAGGGTGATTACAGGAATGTTACTGTCCGAATGACCAGGGCATTAATGTAAAGTGCATTGATACGTTATTGTAAAATGCACTTTATAAGAACTATTTGTTATAATCATTATTATCAAGCTTAGCTAAAGCCCTCTTTAATGTTAGAAATTGACAACAATTTAGATTTTGTTGCCGTGCTATCTTTTCTTGTGATAACCGCTGAGGGCCATATCTATGAGCATTTTTATTTCTGACTGGAATGTGTACTACAGTTGTAATTTTGTGGAAATTGCTTTCTTTAGTTTTGGATTGGAGATCAAAAACTGATTGCCTTTTTTTTGGGGGGTGGCTGAATCGCCACTTCACTGTTGAGAACTTTATGAGCTTTTTTTCTTCCGGTCTATGTTGTCTACCTCTCCTGACTTCAAATAAAGAATCATTTAAGATTTATTGTGCAATGAGAATGGTGTCATCACCGCACTGATTGTTTGTGCGGCTGAGGACTTTATGAGCTGCTCTAGGGGAAATGAAGAACATGGGTTGATATTGGCTGAATCACTTCTTTGGGGTTTTATTTTGTCTTCTGTCTTTGTACAGACATCAACAACATGTGACAGTTATGTCGCTACTTCAGCAACTTCCACCTCTTTTTGAGACATTTATGAGTACAGAGTTGCATTAGATGAGAGTTTGAGCAATTAGATGTCTACTTTATCCACTCTCCATACTGATTTTATATGAAAGCTGAAAAAATGTGTTGTGGCCGAGGGGTCTAGGGCACCAGACTCTCGGTCTGGTGGCCCCAGTCATCAGTGTATCGGTTCAAATCCTTGTGGCGGCACTGACGTGTGTTCTTGGGGCAAGACACTTGACTACAGTGTATAAGTCCTCATAACTCGGCAGTAAAGGGGCACCTTGAGCGGGTAGAGATTGCTGATGTGAATGATTAGCAACCAGTGTGCTCATTTGGCTGCCGGTGCTGCATACTCATAAGGAGTTGAGATAGTTTTGGGAATACCTAAGGCCCGATCAACAGGGGTAGTTATAAATAGAAGGGGCGACATTTTGATCCAGTGTACTTGATTTAATGTTAATAATAATAGATTATTGCTTCCCAAAGTGTGCTGTCTTTTTGCGATTTTCTTTAGTTGTTTAGGCTTAAAATTCTTCCATTTGATGCACTCGGGAGCTTTCATGTCATGAACTTTGCAAATACTCACCTGCACCCCTGTTTAGAAATGTGCACAACCATTAACAGCTTTGACTTTACTAAAGGAAATGAGCAGCAGTCAGGTCAAAGGTTAAAGTTTATCTTTAAAATAAATAGTTTGAAAAAAGTGCTTTCCCTTTAAAGAGTAAATTGTAGATTTAGTCAGGACATTAAGATTTTGCGACGTGCACATTTTGTTTGAGATAATAGTCAAAAATAATTTTAGTGTTTATTTCCATACAAATGCGAAATATTATACAGATGTTTTATGTAATTTAACATTCCCCCCCTTTTTTTTTATTAATTTGTAATAATGCACAAAGCTGAGCAATATTATCTTGATATTTTATTAAACTAAAATTATTTCAGTGCCGGAACTTAATATCAAATTCACCTTTGGTATAAATCAGGTTGACTGATCATCAATCCAAACCTTACGATTGCAGGGTTTTGAATAGTGTTGATGAATGAGCAGTGGGGGCAAATAGATTTCATAGTGCTGACAAGCAGGGCCAGTGTTCATGAAATTGCTTAGCACAGAAAAATTGTGCTTAGCAGAAACAGGTTACCAGCCAAAATACCACGCAGTGTTTAAGTTTTTTGGCTGGTTTCCTGCTAATTTCTGCTTTGCTTAGCACAATTTTATGAAATTTTGTATGCAAAGCAAACTTTGCCAGGCAACCAGTCCTAAACAATGAACAACACATGGCATCTTTGCTGGTAACCCTTTTTTTGCTTGGCAAAACTGTTTTCCGCACTCAACCATGTCAACACGTGTGCTTAGGAACCCAGTGGAATTGGTTATTACTCGTACTTGACATAATACATAATTAAAATGCCCTAACAGACCATAGAACCCGAAGAGTGTTTGTGCATCAAAAATATATTACTCCTCCATATATACATGTACATTGTAGGTCTAAAATAACTTTTATATCAGCAAGTCAGTATTAAGGCATCTTTCTTTTAAAATACATGACAGCTGTTCACTTGGAAAAGTTTTAAAGCCCCCGCTCAACATTTGTAAGAAGAAAAACATAAATGTTCACAGATTTACATAAACCTTACATGGCTTAAAGATAATGATGGTAGAAAACTTCCCTTGAAATGTTTCTGCCTGAAGTGTTATCGTTTTTAAATAATAAATGAAATTAGATCCAAATTTAGATTTCATCTCAGTGAGACGAAAATTCTGCCTATAGGAATGGGTACAAAAATGCTGAATGTATTTTTACCGTTTTCTCGCAAATGAAACAACCAAATGAGCTGACATTTTCACAGGTTAATTTTATTACATATATCTTGATTTGTGCAAAGAATGGAAGCATTTACAGTCAGTTTACCAATGTTGAATTGGGGCTTTAAAAAGGATTTTTATCTTGGTTTTTTTTTGTTTCTTGTTTTTAATGCTGTGATGGAAAATGATGAAAAATGATCATCATCAGATTTCCTACTGTTTGCTAAGGATATTACCTACAAGTATATTTGATGAACTAACATTCTGCAGCTTCTATGGTCTTTAAATTATAATCAATGGAAGGGTTGCATTTTACGTTTCACTCTACAGCACTTAAACCCTATCTGTTTTGCTCTCTCCGTATCCTCCTCTCCTCCACCCCAGGGTTTTAACCAAGACTTTGAGGAGCTGTACAAGACACAGAAGAGTTACGCCATCCCCCACGCTGAGTTACGGCAGTCGCTACGCCGTGAGAACAAAGATCACATTGTGCAACCGTACCAAGTCTTCAGGGACAAGTGAGTGTTTGATTGCCTCTCTCACATCTATCTCACCCCCTCCCTCCCACACACCCACACACCCCCTGCCTCACCCCTTTCTCTCTCCCTCGGTCATTTATTTCAGCAGCTTGGGTTGAATAGGATAATTTGAATTGAATAGGATAAATTGATTTTGTGAGTACTCTATAATTTCATTCAAAAAATGGACGGACATTTTTCCGCCCAATCATGATGAAGATTTGCGGGTCATTGAAAAAACAACACAAAAACAAACAAGCAAACAAAAAACCATACAATATCAAATGAATCAACTCAAATTATTTTCAGTATAAGCCTGCATGTCTATTCACAATTTGAACATTTTTGGTTGGTTTCAAGTCCTTAAAACAAGCAGCAACCTCTGCAAAAGCAGCTAACATGACGGTAGAAAAGTAGTCCCTTTATTGTGTTTCCTGACGATATACCAGTGTAATGTCCATAGATACCATGCAACGATACTTGGTCAGGCATGACACTCACAGAGGGAACGGGGGGCAACTGCCTCTATTGCCCCTCACCATTGCCTTTGTGCCCCTTGAAATGTTCCAATCTAAAGTTTAGATTTCCTTTGTAGAGATGCCCTTTAACGAAGAAAAACTGCCTTGCCTTTACATTAACACAGTATCAGGGCTGCTTGTTTATTTGAAGGCCTCCCTCATCGAGAAGTGAGGCTCTACATTGATTTTCATTTAACCTGCTTGTCATTAGTCCCTTTTATCCCACCGTATTATTCTCAATGATCATCCCCTACCTCTGGTGAATCACTTCAATCCGTGCATCATTTTTTTTCTTCTTCTTAAAAACAAAACCTGATAAATACATTTAAATCAGTATTGATCCATGGTTTACAATCTCCCTGCACCAAATGACGTCAATGGATGACGTAAAAAAATAATGTCAGAATGGATTTTTCCTCCCACCGTCTTCATTAGCCGGTGATAAATTTGAAGGACAATCAGAGCGAGTCAACAGGGTGGGGAAAAAAACCCACAAAACCCGCTCACGATGTTTGATACTTCGCGTCAACAACAGCACGGCGTTGTTGACACTGTGATTTATTTCAAGCGTTTCCTGTGCTGATTAAGGCATTTACATGTAGCCTTCCGGAACTCAGAAGTTTTGCTGGCAAGTGTTTCCTTGTAAGAGGGGGATGGCGTCATCCCATCATAGTGGGAATGAGAATTTGTTTTTGTTTGTGGTGATGTTGAGAGTCGATAAATCTTGTGTAACTAGGCTGTGTAACAACTCCTAGGTCTGAGGGGCTTCATCTTGTAGACAGCGGAGGAGGGGCGGGGGTGGGATGTATGACTGCTGTAACTCAGCATGTGGGATGGTATAACTCCATTTGGTGTTGGTAGATCCTGTCCTTTTACTTTTTTAAGGTGTTGGGGGGGGGGGGAAACCCAGACCTGTTATCAGGGGGGGGGGGGGCAGACCTGTTACCTTAGTGGGGGAGGGGCACAGACTTGTTACTTGGTGGGGGAGGACTTGGACCCTGTTACCCTAGGAGGGTGGGGGGGGGGGACCCAGTCCTATATATTATTGCGGTTGGGGATCTAGACATTTTACCTTAGTCAGCTAGAGGGGGGAACCCAGACATGTTACTATAGTGGGGGTTGGGGGACACCTAGAGCTGGGAAATAGGCGGCACCCAGACCTGTTGCCTAAATGAGGTATGGGGACCCTGTTACCTTCGTGCGTTGAGTGGGATCCAGACCTACTGTAGTCAGGAGGAGGGGGTGGGAAGACACAGACCTGATAAATGTACCTTAGTCAGGAGGTAGGACCCAGATCTGTATATTGGGGGGGGGGAGGGGGGGGGCACCCAAACTTGTTACCTTAGTCAGGGAGAGAGGAGACCCAAACCAGTTATCATAGTGGGGTGGGGACCAAGACCCTGCTACCTTAGTGGGGGTTTGAGGGACCCAGAAATGTTACCTTAATGAGGTATGTGGACCCAGACCTGTTACTGTAGTAGTGGGTGGAGGGGGGCAGGTGGTACCCAGACCCGTTAACGTTGACATGGTTTGAGAAAGATGTGCTTGAAGTTAAACATATTCGAATCACTGTTTTGGGAGATTTCATGTTTTTTTGTTATCCCACTTTAAAGTCTTCAAAAACAATTTGCCAGTGAACAGTCCCAAAACCAAATAACACTAACAGTACCTGACAGTGATAGCTTTTGAATCTTGCTGACAAACAATGCCAACTTACTGCTTGCACTTACATCAACTTCACTTTACAAACACAAGTTTTGCTTACAAAGCACAGGTTACCATCAAAAATGACCATGTGATGTACATGTACGTTGTGCCAGACTTGGTCCCTTCCGAACCTAGCACTAAAATTTGCAGCTCGAGAGCATCGGTTAGAACTGTCGGAAGGATTTTTGAAATCAAAGTTATCACAAACCATTGCACTTTCCCTTTGAATGAAAGGTTATTTATGTATTTATTTATTTATTGATACTTTTTTTAATGAGAAACATCAGGATCCTTTATGTTTAATGCATCGTCAAGGTGAATTAATCCTGTATCAATTAACTAAAGGTCACTGTATAAAAAAAGGTGCTATAAATATCACAGGGGATGTCAGGGAGAAAAAAAAACAAGGTCTTTTAATAATTTGATTCTCATGTATTGGGTTTGTGAACTTCAGAGCTCTGGTTTTTGTCCAGATCCAAATGAATCTCGATTTAAAGAGAAGCCTGCTGTTTGTCCAAACAAAACAAAAACTGAAAATTGTGAACTTTTTCAAAGTGACTATTTTTATTATGTGAAAACTACACATTTATAACTCGATGCTGGGACCAATATGGGCAATTTACAATACAGCCTGTCCCCCACAGCAGGGCCCAATTTCATAGAGTTGCTTAAGCAGAAAATATTGCTTAAAAATCTTCTGCTAAGCAGAAATGAGCAGGATACCAGTCACAAATTGTACATATGACATGGTAGTTTGGCCGGTAACCTTATTCTGGTAAGCATGACTTTATTGTGCTTAGCTACTTTTTGTGCTTAAACAGCTGTATGAAATTGGGCCCAGGTCGGATGCTTTGTTTTTGAAAGGGCAAGGGCACCGGGACATTTTCTCCTTTGTAAGGGGCACCTCTATGAGGAAATTGTAAATTTCTATTAGAAGTTTCAAGGGGCACCAAGGCAATGACCAAGAGCAATGGAGGCAATTGCCTCTGTTGCCTGTCTGCAGTTTACCCAGGAGAGGCCAGGCATGCCAGGGGTGGATTTCACAAATGGCTAGGACTAGTCTTATCTCGAGTTAGGACGAGTAACTAGTCCTAACTTATAGCACTAGTCATAATTTAGGACTAGTCCTAAGTTAGGACTAGTTTTGTGAAATCCACCCCCAGGAGAGTTACAGATTATGGGTCATAAAGCCGTTGGTCCAGTGTGTTGTGTAATGCACGTTAAAGAACCCAGTACCCTTATTCATAACCAGGGCCCAATTTCATAAAGCTGTTAAGCAGAAAATACTGCTTGGCAAATTTCGGGTATTTATGAACCGATGTTGATGTGTGGTTTTAAAAGCTCTACTGTGCAATCTGGAGCATATTAAATGGTTCTGTTTCATGACTTTTGTGAATTTGATTGTAATTAAAAAAAAAGACCCACATTTGTTCTTATCGTCCCGCTAGCTTGTGCATAGGGAGAACCTTTCTGTTTACACTATAAATCCATACTGTAAGCAGTTAATAATGGTCTGCTATGATCGATGTCCCATGTCAGGATGCTATCCACAGGGTCCTTTCCTGCCAAACAGCCATCTCTGTATACAGCAGCCAGTGTAGCACACATAGATAGAGTCTATGCCCGTAACCTCCCAAATCATTATTTTCAAAGACCCCCTACTGTACATTAACTAAAGAAAACTTCAATGCCAATAAAGACCTCGTTATTTGCTCGTGAATTTTAAAAGAAAGTATGGTCTCTACAAATAATAAATAACAACAATTAAAGCCTCCTGTTTTTTCAAAATTGTTCGGACAGTGATCGAGAACCCCTTTGAATTCTCATATTTTGCTCGGAGTCACGTGTTCTTTGTCAAGTTGTTCAATATTTCAGAGTGAGCAGGGCTCCAATCTGAAGGAGAAATCCACAAGACCACAGGGCTTGTAGCTCAAGATGTTTATCTAGACCAGAATTTGTACTGCAAGACCAGAAATGAGATTTTAAAAAAATACCTACACAGTTTTGCATTTGAACTGTTTTAATTTATCAAGCACTAAGAGAAGCTGTATCTCCTTTTTTTTAAATTTGTATCATTTGAACATTTGAACAATAATACAACAAGACCGTCGGACTTGACCGGCTGTGAGTTTACAGGTTCGATGCTAAAATCACTGGCCTTGGGCCTGCTGTCCAGTGTAAAATATCCAGCCCTGGTGAGGACAGACATTCCTGCGTTGAATCTGTTTATCATATATGTGTCATACCCTCTCCCCCATCCTTTGTGTCATCATGTCAGTTGGATGAACAGCAACTGGTCGGAGCACCTGTTCACATCATGTGATATTTACTACTTTACACTTTGAAGTGTCTGTGTATTTGTTGTGAAGTCGGCTGAAACTTTCATGAAATGGTTCCTGTCCAGGAAATCTCCAGGGATGCACCTTACTGAATACAAGTCTCATAGTTAAACCATAAAAAAATGTTAAATAAAACATATCATTTTGCCATACACGTGTATCACAGGGTATCCTTTCGCCATGCGCATGTAAAAATATGGCATGATTAAATGGGAGTGCGTGTCCGTAGAATGGACTCATAACTGAGACGTGCAGGGCACTATTTCACAGAGCTGTTTTTAAAGCAGAACATTTTGCTTCAACATTTTCTGCTAAGCAAAACTAAGCAGGAAACCAGTCAAAGACGGTGTTTGTGATACATGGTATTTTGGACGGTAACCTGATACTCTGGTAAGCACAGTTGCTTAGTGCTTAGCTACTTTTTGTGCTAAAGCAGCGCTATGAAATAGCACTCTGTACTAATGACGTCACTTTTGCTTAAAAATACCCGGATGTCAGACAAACATTCCACCACGCACGCAATCACCGCATCAGCTCGCCAGACCGCAGCAGTGCAGTATACAGCACATATTGTGTGTACGATCGGAGTACACGCCCATCAGTGAAATTTCACACGTTGTCTGAAATCCGGGTACTTGTGTGACCTATTTTTAGCATTAGTGCGGAGTGCTATTGGGCCCTGATAAAGACTTAGCGTTCTCCGGGTTCTATGCCTGTGAACCAATAGCACTGGTGAGGATTCTCTTGGTACCAAAAATGACACCAGACTATTAATTTGTCCTTCAAGCCTCAGTTTTGTTACATTAATTGCAGGCTTTGAATGCCATCTTTTCACTGACTAATGGGTGCCCTTCATTCTGCAGCATGAAGTCTTTTCATACCAATTTAATTACTGTGACAATGCCAGACCGAGTTGTTACATTAAACAAGGGTGAGAAATTTCAGACTTTTGTCTGAATTCAGACTTTTCTTTGACTTCTTCTTCATATGCCTTGCCAGAGTCTGACCATATGCCTGAAACCAATCCGATCTCTAGCCCCACGTACGATGTCCACCATTGTAGTGCCAGTTGCCCATGCCAAACCCTCCATCAACCTCTCTGACGCCCTCTTGCTCTGGTTCTATTGATTCGCCCATCAAAGCCAGTCTCACCAGTCCATCCTTCCTGATGACATTACCAACAAAATCCAGTTGCTGCCTTGTCCAGTATTTGCATATTTGAGATCTACTTGATCCACGGTACCCTCAACATCTGTCTGTAGCACCACATTTCTACGACTTCTTGGTGACAAAAAAAATGTTGTTCTTTTCTTCAAATATGACACAATCCTGCTCTTTGATCTACTTCTCTAGCATTTAGGATACTATTCCTAGAAACTCCTTGAAATCTACAACTCCAGGGGTTACCAAAAGGTGGAAATGTCATCATCTCATCGTACCTCCTGAATTATAGTTTCAGACATTATTGTAAGCAATGACTCTCACCACTGATTATAGTCATTGTATAGCATACCACTTTTCTTAATGAGGATTTATGTATAAAAAACAGTATTTGGACTGGCCTTTCAGATTTGTTTTGTCTGAAAGTCCCCTCTCAGAATGATTAGGTTCTGTCATAAGGAATGCCTCTGAACGATGAAGTGAGTGATTTTCTGTTGAGGTCGCACACAAACATATGCAGAGTTGGAGCCGAAACAAGCAATAACTTTACACGCATACAACAGATGTGCGGGAATGTGTCTTGTAATTATTTATCAACTGGATAATCCTAAACTATCTTCTATCAGCCAACAGCAGAACCGTTTATCAAAGTACCACAGTGAATTTGTTTTTAATTGTCTTTTTGTTACGTGTGGTCAATGCAGGTACATGCTGATAAACTTCACCAAGAACCCAGCCAAGTACATGAAGCTAACTCCAGAGCAGGTTGCTTCTACTATTGAAAAGTTCTTTGACATTACCGCCTAGAGGGCAAAGGGGAGAGCCTCCAAGCTCCAGTTGAAGACCAAGGTAAGTCCTGTCACTCAGTTGATGTGCCTTCTCCTAGATACTGCTATGTAGACCTATGTCATGGAGCGGCCATTTGGATTTCTTCCATTTGCGATCAGTGTATCCAAACTGAGGCTGGATGTAAAATAGTTCTGGTGCCTGAATATTAGTGTGTTCGTTCTTGTATTAAAAGCACGCTGGAAACATGTCAAAGATGGCGGCAGTGTGATGCAGGTCTATATACCCAGTGAACTGATTTCAAATCATTTGGCTTACTGTCTGCCCGTGCTCCACCATTTTAGGAGTCAAAACGCACGTAAGATAATGGTGTGTATCTAACTGCAGGCGCATCGCCTAAAATGTGCGCTGCATATGAATAGCACTCAGGGAACCTGACTCCATAAAATTATGCAACCAAGATTTTTTTTTGGTGATGACGTTGGATGAATTAGGACAATAGACCTTCCTTTTGCAACGTCACAGCCTGAGTTTTTGCCAACCAAGATGGAGAAATTACAGGGAGCAATCAATGCAAAGCAAAAACAGATCAATCACAGTTTGCAAAAAATGTTACACGGATATTCACAAATTGTTTGAAACAAACCATCCGATAATGGGATGTACTTTCTTTAAAAAGATGGTTTGCAAATTCGTTGACTTTGGTCACAACATCTGTCAACAAGACTTGAAATGTTTTGCTTCATTTGGCCATCCATACCAACCAGCGTTTGTTTATCAACAATGAAAGGTCTATGCCTTGATAAAAGACATATACCGAAGGTCAACGATTTTGTGCTGTAGTTAATTGACCAATGGTTGAGTCCAGAAGTTTTGACATTAAATCAACAAGTTGGAGCAGTAGAATGGCAAGGCTTATTTGCATAATTCCCAACAGTCTCATGTAAGATGCATTACCTTTAAATTTCTAATCAGGTGGAACATAATAGACGTTTGTTCAAAATGTTAATTCAGGCTTGCGCTGTGTTTAATTAGCCTTCGTAATTCATTTTTGGGGGGGCGTTTTAATCTGTCACTTTCAATTACTATGGTAAGAGTGGTGTTGTTTGCATCTGTAGGCATTTTAAGAAGTCATCACTGCTTGAGTTACAAATGTACATGTGTGAGCTCTTCATATTGTGGCTGCCTGTGAAGGCCGAAAAAACTGCAGTCTGCTTGTCAGGGGAGCTTGCTTGGTGGCCACATGGTTGAGGTGTTGGGTTTGAATCCAGCCAAGTCGCCAAGTATATCTGTTTTCATGCAGAATTCAAGTAAAACATGCCATGAGGACTTCTCTGTTTTTTTCCCCCATTGTTTTCATTCCTTTTTTTTTTTTAGCGACGTCCCCAATAGTTTTGTACACGAAAGCCAAGTGAGGACTCAAAACGCCCAGATTTCTTTTGTGTAGACACCCCTAATTACCCCCATTGTAGGCTGAATTAACATCCAGTTTGCAGCATCCAACGCTCTTGAATGCGCTTTAAAGAAACTACAACATCAAACCATAAGGCCTTATACTGTTCAAAGAATTTCACACCATTCCACAGGACAAAGTTTCACCTACATTTTTGTACATGCAGTTTTCTGTGAAACTCATCAACTGATTTGATACCAAAAGATATGGTTACTTCGTCCATGTATTGATGGCTCTTTGGTAACGTGAGTGGCCAAACAGAAACCCCAGGAAAAAGGGAATGTAGTGTTGAGGCTGCCGTTTGCACCATGGAGGTATTTTCACATATTAGTTGGGGGGGGGGGGGGAGGGGAGTGCAATCTAAGCCATGCAGTATTGAAATAAAAGCACATGTGAGCAACATGTAACCCGATCTGAGACTTCAATGTAGAAGACAAACTGTTCCTAAAGAGATATTAATCTCGTGACAATGACATCCGACTGTCTCTGGATGTTCCCAGTCCCCTTGTCCTGTGCCTAATCATCATACAAACGAAACAAATGGCCCCAGTTCTAAATTTAATTTAGCTTGTCAGAAGTTCAGCGTGTACCGTTCTGTCAGATGCGCACCGGTTCCCAGAGTTTTTGTCTCTTCCGCACCATTGAGTTTAACTGTCAGATTAATGATGGGGACCAGCTGTTGTTGAATTGTCGGTAGCCTGTGTAGAGTTGTGTTTAACTTCTGTTTTTTTTTTTGGGGGGGGGGTGGCGTGGTTGGGGAGGGCAGGGAAGCATAAATTGATTAAATATTTTATGAAGAGCTGAAGCTTATTGCAGGTATGTCTTTTCTGTGCAAGGAAATGACAAAATGACCTTCAAAATGCAAATCATTTTGAAGGTCTTGGGATTTATTAATATTGCTTTGCTTCCTTTTTTCCTGTTGAATTACCCTTCAAGAGCCAGCTTGATGAAGTGTCCCTGTAAATCATCACGCATTCAAAGTGAAAACTCATCTTTGGCTGAACAAAGACAAATTGACTTGAACTGGTTTTGAGTGTGACCTCTGGATTAACATACCGGTGCTCTACCAACTGAGCTTTATAAACAGCCCTATGATGACAGTCTCCCTATTTGGTCAATATCTTTGTTCAGGGTTGTCAGTCAGAAACCATTCAAGCTGAAACTGCCGTATAATCAGAGATCACATCCAAGTTCACGATGCAACCTGGGAAGTGGCAGAACAGGGATCAGCTGAAGGGGATGCGACTTTCCTTTCAAAATGCAACTAATAATCTTTCAGACAGTTGTCTTCACTTTCTTTTCATCTCAGAAAAACATTTTTTTTTGAGTGAATGATTTGAACACACGTATCTTTTAACCACAAGGGTCACTACATGTACGTTAGATACATTTTTAATGTTGATTTATCTTAAAACTTGTCCTTTGATGCTGTAACATTAAACACAGTGCTTGGCAACCATTCAAAACCAAATTTGCTTTATACTGACCATGTGCCGGCCATGCTCATTAAAATAGCAGCCAAATATTCAGCAACTTTCAGACTGGTACACAAGATTTTGAGAAATTTTTCTTCTCATTCGGGGGATATTCTGCGGATGTAACCAAGGGTAGAGTGACCAGGGGGTGTTTGGGTGTGTAAGCGATCTGCTGTGCAAGATTGTTGCTTTTGACATAATTGAATATGAATGCAGTTCTTATATAGCGCCTTTCACACCCGAAGGGTGTCCCAAAGCGCTCATTATTTTTCTACCACTATGTTCAGGATTATTAGACCCATGCAAGTAGCACCGTGTAATGATTTACAAGGTGTTGTGGCGCAAACTTAGTGCCAACCTTGCCAAGGCTGACCTCTTCCCTTAAGTGTGCTGGGTTCTTTTACGGACATTACACAACACACGGGACCTTCGGCTTTACCTCCCATCCAAAGGACGCAGCAATAATGGTTGAGTGTCTTGCTTAAGGACACAAGTGCCGAGACTGGGACTCAAACCCACACTCTGCTGATCAGAAACACCAGAGCTTGAGTCCGGTGCTCTTGACCGCTCAGCTACGACACAATCCATATCCCCCCCTGACCATGAGAATATGCCAGTCGGCAATTAGGCTTCCAACACCTTCCCAAAGAAAATGCCATTTCTACACCCCTGGTTGTAACAGGATAGTTAGTAAAACACTTTATAATACAACATCTTATAAAAGCTACATCTGGTGAACTGTGGTAAAGGCTGTCATTCACTTTAGTGTGACTTCTGGGACCTGTAAATGTTATACATTTTTACTTTAACTTGAACTTTGGTGAAAAAAGACTTTCCGTATGGGCAATCATAACCTTCAGCTTGACTTCTGGTAACCACTTAATGCAGGATGACGTGTATTGACCCCTTGCACGCACGTCACACGCGCCGACTGTGCCACGCTCACCATTTTGGTGGTCAATAGGTTAACGTGTAAACGCCGCGTCTCCTAAAATGCGCTCTTCACTGAATAACTCAGTGACATTGACCACCAAAATGGCGCAACCAAGATTATTGTGATGATGACGTCAGGTGAATGGGTTAATACACAACATTGTTCTCAGTGCCAGAAATCGAGTGGCGCGAGTGTTGCATTTGTTTGTGAAATTCAAAGCCTGGAATAAAGGTCACCGAGCATTCCACTATGGAGCGTGCACAGAGCATGCACTCACCGTTTGACGCTTCGTTTCACCCACACAAAGAGGACAAGTGGTACTGGAAGTTATGCTGTAATTTGCCCATTATGTGGGGGTTATTGTTGTAATCCCTGATTCCAGACCTTTGTCCTTTTTTTTCAAAGAAGAGGTGTTATGAGACATTGAGAGGCTTCCCCTATTGTATATCATTGTATTTCGGCTCAATAGATGTAAGTCCGAATGAACCGAGTCACCAGCCTTAGTTCCGGTCTTAGGACCAATCCTCGTCCATGTCTCACGGCTGAGGTTTTGCTATTCACGGTGCTGAATATGATATTTTCTTGATAGAGAAACAAATCATCCCAGTGCTTCAAAGAGAATCTCTGTTTTCTTAGCTTTGTCAAGTCGGGGTTTCTTTGTGCCGGCGGTACTCTCAAAGAAAAATGATTCTGTAATTCAAGAAGGTAATCCTGTCCGGCTGGATGGTAAAAAAATAGAAGATCCCGGCACAAACTGGGTGATGGGTTCTTGCAAAGGCTGTTGTAGAATATGACTTCTGCAGGCCCGATACTGATGTAGGTCTTGTAGAGGGCAAGGCAGTTCTTCATTGATAAAGGCCACCTCTACGAGAGAGATTTCAATTTCTACAAGGATATTTCAAGGGGGCACCAGGGGCAATGACCAAAGGCATGGAGGCAGTTGCCCTCCATGAAGTATCAGTCCTACTTCCGGTAAATGTTAACACTGCCGCTATCCTTCAATATACTAAATGTCTGTTCTGTCTTTTGGTAAAAGGCTATCAGCTTTGAATTGACTTTTGGTAAAAGCTATCAATCATGCATGTAGCTTTTAACTTGACTTCAAGTACAATACTAGGCAATCATAACCTTTTTAACTTGACTTTCAAGCACTGTAAAAGCAATCTAGCCTTTTGTCTTGACTTTTGATAAAAGCTTAACACTGCAGAGAATAAAAATTGTTGTTATCGAAAGGGTCTGTAAATGGTCATTATTGGCTCGTGTTGAAGTACCTCGCACTGTGATTGATGATAAGCTGGGCTTATTATGCCACGTTGAGCTTTGTCAAAATGCTATTATCGTTATGGATGGGTACTATTATCGTGGGTGTATGACGGTCTTTGTTGGTGTCAACAAGTCAGGTTGTTGTTTCATTTTCACCGGCAAAGCCATAGTGATGGAATTATATAAATGGGGCATCATAAAATAGGATTTAAAGCTGTGCACTGTAGGGAAAACAGTCTTGTAACCAATGGCCTCATCACACAGGGCAATTTTTTCAGGGAACTTGGAGGCAACCAACTGCACTGCATGCAAAAGGAAAAACTTGGCAGCACAAGAAACAAGCTTTTAGCTTTTAACTCACTATCCCCAAAAAAGTAATGAGCAAACTGAAATGTGAGTGACTGTTCTTCTTGGAGATGGCCTGGAACTGGTTGCCTGTAAACCGCCTCGCGTGACATGACCTTAAGTTTTGTGGTGACACCATGTGATAAACTCTCTCAAGAGATGTGGTGGTTTTTAAAAGAACCAGTATGTAACAATTTCAGGTCTTTTCACACGTTGACAAATCTTGAGTGTTGGACATGGGTCTGACCCGTGTAAGTTTGACTGAGCTTTTCACACTACAACATCTCAATCTGGCATTGACCCGGTGCTCGAATCTGTGGTGGAGGGGGGGGGGGGAATCCACAAGACCGCAGGGCTCGTAGCTCAAACTATTTACTGGACCAAACATGTTTTTGACAAGTCCGGAATCAAAATTAGGAAAAAATGGCTGAAGCTGTTCCATTTATCTGTTTTTATTTGAACAAGCACTGAAGACATGAAGTTCAGATTGGTCTCACTTGTATTTATGGATATTAAGTATGGACATCATAACTCCACAGAATTGAAAGGTATTTATTAAACTCAAAGTCAATATTTGAACGTAATTTGTTTCTGCACAAGATATTACAGAGTTAGTTTTCAATTGAAAAACACAAAACAGTTGGACTTGTTTGATCGTGAGTTTACTGGCCCGACACTGGCCTCAGGGCTGCGGTCCAGTGTAAAACTTGAGCCATGTGACCCTAGCTCGGGAAGTGGGTTGAGGGCTTTTTGACCCGTGTAGAAAATTTCCTGACTAGCAAAAAATTACTGATTTGTGGCGGGCAGTGTGAAAGCAAAGCACGCTTGAAATGTGTTTGAATTTTGTGAAGTCAGACTGGATTGGAACCGTGTTAGCGTTGGACATGGATTGGAGCTTGATAGTGTGAGCAGGCCTTTGGCCTTTGGATCTGTTTGCTCTGAATGTCTTCAGGAGTTTCTCCTGAAGACGAACCGAGCACACTGATCGAAACATCAAGTTGTTACACCGTCAGTTCTTTTCAGAACCACCACAGCTCATTAGAGATCTTATCACATGGTGTCACAGCGGACCTTATTTTCAATAAACATCAAGTTATTTACCAGGTATGACCAACATGTACGACTGTAAACTACCCCCTCCTTTTTTTGCATGGGATTTCACAAAACGACCTTTTGAACACTAAAGTCGGCTTGTCTTGGGGAGGAAAACTCCTGGGAATACATTTTGTTATTCCAACCTGTCCTTGACAGAGCAGCCCAAAATATCAGCATATTTTTGAAATAAAGCCATCTTATCAATTCCAATAGAAGATTGTGATATCATCTGAACGCAAAGTAAAGAAGAAGAAAAAAAAACGAGCTCATGTTGTGTTTAGTTCACTTCTACTTCAGATTCCTCTAACTCACAGCAGGGCTGCACTTGGAATTTCAATAAATCTATACATGCTGTAAATCAATGTTGAAGAAGATGTTTTTATTTCGATATTTTTTTTCTTCTCTTCTCGTACATGTAAAGTAAATGCTTACATTCTGTCCATCCACTTTTCAGTCGAGTGCGGTTTACTGCACTCAAAAAATCTGCGATAGAGATTTTTGAGATGTTTTATACACGTAGACCCACAGGCTTGGAATTTGGAGTAGCTGTTTTAGAACACCCTACGCCATAAATTTTAATTGGGAAAACTTCAATGTGTTGTTAGTTTTCTTTATGTGTTTTTGTTTAGGTTCTTTCAGGTCATCATCAGTTCAGTTGAATGAAGTTGAAGTTCAGTTTGGTTGAGATGTTCTTAAAGGTGTCATGCATCATTTCATTTCATTTTTTTTTTTTTTTCATTATCACCAACCAACAGCGGTATAAACCGCCAATGATTGGAAGGGTATTTATTATTCATCAAACTTTACATTAAAGATTTACAAGTGAAAAAAAAAAAACAAGACAAGCAAGCAAAGAAAAAGCAAAACCCTGACAAGGTGGATTAATAAAAACAAATTAAATGCAAGAAAGAAGGCATTGATTCATATCAACTGGAAAGGAGATATAAAGAAAAGGAGTGAAAAGTCACCAATATGATAAATAAATAAATACACGTATTGGCTTTGCATCGTTGAGAGGGCAAGGCCATTTTCATTTTGCAAACGGGAACACTTCCATTTGGAAAACCATAAAGTCTACGGGAAGCTGTGGACCAGGGCAACAGAGACCATGGCCTCCGTGGCCTCCGTGTAATTCCAGTGCCCGGACATGCTAGATAAATAAGTCTAAATAAATAAATCAGAAAAATGAAAAGCATAATCGACGAAAAATAAAAACAAAAATTGCTGTAGTCTTTGATTTATATACACCAAGAGGATTACTGTTGCCAAAAGCTCCTTGCAGTCCATAACTTCTAGGGAGTTACCAGAAGGTGGAAATGCCATCATTTCAACATACCTTCTGAGATCTGGATCCAAGTTTTGGATCTTTATGTCAGCAGTGACCCTCACTAAAAAATATTATTTTTGAACATGTATACATACCTTTAATTGTACCTTATGGCAAGGAATTTGAAGAGGCCTTATGTTTAGCCGTGCCGTAAATTAATATTGAAAATATCACTGTATCTTATATTTTTTTATTATCTGGCCCATTTGTGTACTGGTATGTTATGTCAGTACATTATCAGTTTAGTGCAAATATTTTACTTGGACCAGATGTCTCTATTCATTGTAAGCCATTTGCCTTTGTATTCCTGGACCATATTTTAAAGAACTGTTCGTATGAAAGCATGTACACATCAACGTTTTCACGAAGTGTAGAAAATCACAAAATTTGGCAAATCGGTTTTTGTACAAATTCTTCACATACTCAATGCTGTTAAGATTTTCAGCAAGTTTCAGGACCTAACACTTAATAATTTTGTAAGTACACTAGTTAGCATGACCAACGAATCAACAGATTTGCCATTCTGCATTTTCACTATATCCATTAAAATACATAGTGCTGGTGAGACTTTTGCATTTTCACAAAGTGACAATGATTTGTCACGTTGACCTGTTTAAGTTTAGATAATTTTCACGAAGTGACGAATCTCAATAATTTGCATTGGTTTGTACACAACACTCTGCATGGATGTCTCATTTTTATTTATTTTTTCACGAAGTGACGACTGTGTTCAGGAAGTAATAACACGTCGAAACAGTTGCAAGATTGAAATGGTATTGACAATTCTGTATAGATGAAGATGTCAGCTTTATTTTGGTAGTATTATTTAAAATAAAAAAATAAAAAGCAGTCTCTGAAACAGCAGTTTCAAAAATTAATTAGTTCAACTTCAAATACGATTTTCTCCACACACAAAATTTGGGCCGTGGGTCACATTCATCACTTTGTGATTGCCGTTTTCAAGAAGTTTTTCCAACTTAAAACTTGTAAATTCGCAGTAACAAAACACTTTTTGAACTTTAAGTGCCCCCTTACATTTCATTAAAAAGTTGAACCTTCTCTTTTTACTCATAAAAAACACTTTAACCATTGGCTAATATCTATAAATAACAAGCCAATTGCGTGTTAGATTTTGAATGTCTGGTACAATGACTTGATCGGTCACAAGTGTTGCTACATCGCGTGGTTCAGGGCAAGCTTTTGTACAGCAACCTTCTACAGCCTACTACCATTTGTGCCTTGCACATTTTATCCAGAATTGTGTGTGGGTCTCTTACATTCTGCGCAAAAGCTTGCCCTGAACCACATGACTTAGGAACTGTCTCTAGTCTGAGGAACTTAAATTTAAGTGGTTACTTGTGACGAAGCAAGTCAAACATTATTCAATTCTTACTCGCAAATGACTTCATTCTCTTAACATATATTTCGTTGTAAAAACAGATTAACATAATGATCTTCATTGATCTCATTTGTGATATGTGTTTTGATACAGTGGATGTAATCTGCCTCCAAAAACAAACGCAGTGGCGTCCCTTTAATGTTTTAGAAGCTCAAATGATGGTGTGCCTCCAAAAACAAACGCAGTGACATCCCTTTAATGTTTTAGAAGCTCAAATGATGGTGTGCCTCCAAAAACAAACGCAGTGGCATCCCTTTAATGTTTTAGAAGCTCAAATGATGGTGTGCCTCCAAAAACAAACGCAGTGGCATCCCTTTAATGTTTTAGAAGCTCAAATGATGGTGTGCCTCCAAAAACAACCGCAGTGGCATCCCTTTAATGTTTTAGAAGCTCAAATGATGGTGTGCCTCCAAAAACAAACGCAGTGGCATCCCTTTAATGTTTTAGAAGCTCAAATGATGGTGTGCCTCCAAAAACAAACGCAGTGGCATCCCTTTAATGTTTTAGAAGCTCAAATGATGGTGTGCCTCAAAAAAACAAACGCAGTGGCATCCCTTTAATGTTTTAGAAGCTCAAATGATGGTGTTATTTTCGCCCACCTGTTTCTGATCACCAGCACTGTTCTGGAAACGGATTCTTTGATGATTGCCGACTGTGCACGACAATTCCTCTACACACAAATCAAGTTTGCAATTTTGTGTTCTTTATTTTCCAGCGAGTATAGACAATTTTAATGTTGTCATTTGTCTCCTTCAGAATTTATTCTCAAAAATATGGGGGTTGTTAGTTCACCCGCTGGGGTTACTCTTTAAAATGATTGCTATCGCGATGAACTTGTGATTTTTTGCTCAGGACGAAGAACAAAAAAAAGTGTGTGAAGTAGAAAGTTATGCTTCAACTAATATAGGATTAGAGATCTTAGTTGAATCTTGTGTTGATACACCATGAAATGTACCTCTTTTTGAAGAGACGGCTCTGAAAACAACTTGTTAGTATATTCTTGATGTTTCGGCTAGTTTAGTCTTGCTCATGGCACTCAAAAATTATTTACCCTGGTCACTGGGCCATTTATTTCATTCCTTAAACCATCTCAGCTTCCTTGGGGAGTATGCAGCCTGTGCTGCCATCAAGCTAAATCAATCACAAGAACCATCTCTGCCCTCACAGGTACCCATTTACCCCCTGGGTGATGAGAAGCAATCATAGTTAGGTGTCATGCTCAAGGACACATGTGTCGTGAGTGGGATTCGAACCCACACCCTGGTGACTTAGCCACCAGAACTTGAGTCAGATGCACTAAACCACTCGGCCACGACACCCCCACAGTTACTCCAGTTGTTTTAAGTCCTGGGTCAAGTCCAAATCTGAGTCACGAGTCACATTGGGTCGAGACTGAGTCCAAGTCCTGAGTCCTTAGGGTCAAGACTGAGTCTGTGTAACGAGTCACAAAGGTTGATTCCCCAGTCCGAGTCACGAGTCATAAAACACTGTCGACATCTACTTATGGTGACTAAAGCACCCTAATAAAATAAATTACATGTAGTTGCTCAGAGTCAACTACTCAGAGTCAACTACTGTGTAATTTCTAGTTATCCTGTTTAACTTTTCTTTGATTTTACTCTTTATAAACTGAATATTTTTAGTCTCCAGACTTTTTATTTGGTATTTTGAATAAATCCGAAATTGAATTGAATTGAATTGAATTGAAGAGTCACCATACTATAACAGAGCTTTGGCCTAGCTTAGACATTTTTAGAGGCATCTGATTTTAATAAAAAGTAATAACTGAAATTGTCCACATTAGGCTATTTGTTGAAAAATGATCAAAGCTTGAGTACGGAATTTCAAAACACTAAGTCCAAATTTATAAAAATAAGTACATTCTTTCAGAGAAGTGCTTATACGATTAACCCGCTTTTATTATGGACCTGGTTTTTCCCTCAGCTTTCTGGGGTTGTTTTGTCAGTGAGTTTGATGTCAGAAACAATGTTTGTGGTCAGGATCTTCAAACAGGCCTCTTATAAATTTTTTTGTATATGTTTTTATTGGATTGGTACTGGTACCATACCTTCCCTATAAATCATGTGTGTGTGTCAGATTGAAACACTCATGTTATTAGAAACAAATGCCATTCAATCTGTCCCAGTTTTTTTTCCATTTAAATTTCCTTTTTTGTTGTTCAATTTGGTGAGGAAGACTTCAGATTTAGGTTTAATTTGTTGTTGAGGTCAGCAGCATAATGAGATGGTTAATCCCAGGGGAGTTTGGGGTGGGGTGGGTGGTGGGGGGTGAAGTAAAGATATAAGTTTCTTAGGACCACTGTTCAACTTAATAATTGTGTGGAAGTTCAGTCATTATAAGCAGCCCAAGTTTGGTCCTTTGTTGATGGAAGGATATAGTCTGACTGTTCAAATGAGGGGAAAGAGTATAATATATGTCAAAGCGTCAGGAATGACGTAGTTCTGAGTTAAAATTAGAGTTCTTTACTCCTCAGACCTCAGTCTGCCGCAGTATTGACTTGGCTATTGGAAAAATGCCAGGAAGTAAAGACTGCGGTTTCCATTCAGTTCCATTTTGATTTGTATTTCACCTGAACTACAGTAAATCCTCACTCTGAAAATGACCGCAGTTTTGTTCACACATGAATGTCGGCTTGCTTAAGCAGACGGTAGGCTGTGTGAGTGATTTATTCACCTGATGTGTGAAACTTAACAAAGCACCCCCGGAATCGGATATGTGGTGTGTGTGTGGGCGACGGGGGGTTGAACGGAAAGTTGACCAAGCTGTTTTCTTCCGTACTCTGTCTGACCACTATTGGATGTTCATTCCCCTCAACGCCACCCCTAAATCTCACTTGTGGAGCAGATTGTTCACCCGACGATTTTGACGGGATGCAACCTAAGAGAGAACAAATTCTAATCAATATTTATGCACGTTGGTAAATGTCAAAATATTCCACATGTTTGTCAGGCGTTCTGTACGATTAGTCTCAGGTTGTCGGGGGGAGGGGGGGGGGAGAACTTATTCATTTGCCTGTACAGGTTAGGCTTCAAGTAATCAAGGCATGAAATGTTGTCACAATCACTCATTCAGATAACATTTCCAGGGAATGTTTTCAGCCAAAGCATTCACTGCTCTATGGTCACATGATGTGGCTTTAGTTATCTTCCCCCCCCCCAAAAAAAAGCCAACAAGTCAACAGAGTACAATGTTTATGTTAAGTGAAAGTGATAATACAGTAATGTTTTTTGGAAGAGTGAACTCATTCCTATCCTCTACATGCAATTTTCCATAAAAACACAATAAAAAAAAATAAAAAAAAATAATAATATTAATAATAATGATAATAATGCAAATTTGTGTTAGCCATCTATCTACATGTACGCCCAAACATATTCTAAGGCGCAGGAAAAAAGGGAAAAAATGCGCACAACAAAATAGTTAGAACTACAAGTACATATGTAGTCTACAAGGTATGTAATTAAGAGCACATTGAAGACGGATTTACATGCACTGTCAATATCAAGTGGATAAACACAAGTAGCTATTAGCAATGCTGAGCAAGTGTGTTGTAAGCATGTTTTTGACAAAAGTCCAGCGATTCTGTAGTTCGGATATATAATGGTAGAGGGCCAGAGTTTGGGAGTGGATAGACAAAAAGGAATGATGGCCGTAGATGTGGTTATTTTATGAACGAGAAGTTTGTTTGTAGATCAGAGATTACGATTTGGATAAAGAGAAGTGTCTTGAGATACGGAGGCGGTGTCTTGTCATTCATAACTTACCAGGCAAGCAACACAATTTTAAAGTTAATTCTTTGACAGACTGGAAGCTAGTGGAGCTGTTTAAAGGCAAGGGATACCTTTGGTATTTGGAACTGGACGGTTGTTTCAATCCAATATAATTGTAGCTATATACCACAAATCTAACCTGTGAAAAATAGTTTTCAAAAGATGGTAACGGTTTTTGAGATATCGGAGCGGTTATTTCCACGCAGAAGGATACGGAGATGCTGAAACTGCATGTTTTCCATTACGTGAGAACCGATTCATGCATGAATCGGTTCTTAGATTCAAATTTTGGAGCAGAAAATTCTCTCTTTCTCTAAAACTACATTATTTCAAAGGGACTCGTTTCTCACAGTGTTTTATACTATCAACAGCTCTCCAGTGCTTACCAAGTAAGCTTTTATGGTCATTGTTTTGTGGAGTTATTACCAAAGGTATACCCTGCCCTTAATGACGGGTGTGATGTGATCATGTTTACTTGGTTTTGTTAATACACGACCGCAGCGTTCTGAACATTTTTTTATTTTTTTGGTGAGATTGTTCTTGATTGCATCGAGCAATGAATTTCCGTTATCCAGTCTGGATGTAGTGAAATCGTGAATAAGGATAGAGGCAGACTCTTGACCGAGGATCCTACGAATGCTGTTGATGTTTCTTATATGATAGACAGCTGACTGACAAATTTTCTTCACCTGGGATTCCATGGATATGGTGCTGTCAAACATGATGCCAAGATTGCGAGCTTTAGCAGATGATGTAATGGTAGCAGTGCCAGTTTGCATCTGTTGACCATACAACCAACCTGTGAAAGTGGATGTCGTCAAATTTGATGGTCACATTTAAGTGAAGCAATGTAAAGCTGTTTATGTTCTGTCAGGGATTCAGCGTGCACATTCATATCGAGCTTATTTTAATTGTGCCAACCAAAATAAGAAACAGCGGTCTTGAAATGCTGTTTTGATTGATTGGTGCTAACTAGAATGAACTTAATCAGGGAGCTTTTTTCAGATCGGAGCTAACTACTTTTTATTTTTTTACTGATAATTTCCACTCCTGCACTTCGTCTTTAAAGGTGCCATGTCATTGCACTTTCCCTGAACAGTTTGGTGCAACAAATGCTTACCTTTGACCTTCTCTTCAACTAGCTGCACGAATAATCGACATTGCAAGCACTCATGCATGTCCAGTAGTCCTTAATGCATAGATGTCATCCTGCCAACATCTAAGAGGTAAAATGATGAGGAAAATGGACCAGGGTGGCCACATTCAAACAAGAGACAGTCAACCTCCCTACTTTCAGTGACCGACTCGCTCTTTTTTTTTTTTGGTCAGTATCCCCACTCACTGTGAAGAATTGCCATGAAGGAATACTAATAGAAAACAAATTCATGTTGTGTCATTTACGAGCTTTTTTAAGAACTCACATTTTGGATGCGTGCCCAAATCATGAGGCACTTGTGTGAACGGTGCATTCTTGTCAGTTTGCAGAATGCCTAAAATTTGCTTCAGTCATCCCTTTGAGTTGTTACCACCTCACTCAGTTCATTTGCCAGGAGTAACAATGCAGTGGAAATAAAATGCACGGCTTTGTGCACAGGGCGCACAGGATGGGCCAATGAGCAGTGTTGTAGTTGAGACCTGATAGTCCAAGAATGTGACTGTGACCATGAAGGTCCAAGACTGAGACCTAAAGGTCCGAGACGGAGACCAGAAGGTCAGGACCAAGACCAAGACCATGAAGATCCAAGACCGAGACCTTAACGAATAAATGCCTTATAAAAATAGTCGAGCAAAGTCGTTGAACTGTATGAGTGATTGTGTGTACAATTTTATTCTCCTGAAAACAAGTAAACAACAATGTGACAAGAATTGTAAAAACCAAACTACTAACAAAGGATGTACTCCCCAACTCCTGTCTCCATGTCATATCAAAAAGAAAACTGCTGAAATATAAGCAGTTTCAAAAAGCGTTTGACGTTTCAGCTGACCCAAATAAAATCAATCAATCAACTAACTTCAAGGGTTGCATAATGGTAAATCGAGACGAGACCGGTCAAATATGCAAGATCGGAAGGGTCCGAGACCGAGACCAAGACCACAGGGTATCGAGTCCGAGACCGAGACCCGAGACCAGCAAAACCAGAGTCTCAAGACTGAGACAAGTCTCGAGACCTACAACACTGCCAATGAGCAATCATACTTTTGATCTCAACAAGAGGGCGCCCTACTCCAGTGTCATCATGTGCATAATGTTTATAGGAAGGTGTACATCAGCTATTTTCCTGCTTTGGCTTGAATATATTGAGCCACTAGTAGTTTGAAAGGAGGAAATGTTTAGAGTAATGCAAGGAGATATGTGAGGCTCCATGGCAAAAACCAGACACATCCTGCCAAAATTTTAAAACTTTATTTATTTATTCTTGTACATGTACATGCAAGTCTAATTCCCTTCCGACATGTCAGAAAAGGGCAATTCCATTATGATATATAGGAATGTCGAAGGGTTCATCAGGGGCCCTTCTCATAAAGCTTGTAAGCAGATGGTTTATGCTAATGGAGCAGCCCTTAGCACATTTCCCATTGCATAACCACTGCTTGCTGTCAAGAGTAAAGCAACTAGCGGTTCTTGTAAGCATGAGTGATGCAGCAATGCAAATCCATTGTGAACACTCACACGCACTGTCAGATCTGCTTGATCATTTATGAATTCATAGTTTTCTTATGCATGTTTTTTTTCTGCCATAGTCAGCACAAAAATGTGTTTACCAGTAAATAGCTTTGGGAAATTTGGTCAAGACCTGAGGGGCACCAAGGCCAAGACCTGGGCAGTAGAAGTAAAGGCCTACATGAGTTAAGTGGATTGATTTATCTCGTTTACCAGATGGACGCACATCTCAGAGAAATGCGTTCAAGGCAAAGACAAAGACGAAATTGAGCAACAAAGCTTTAATTTACTTCATGTAAAAACCAGTAATTGCTCCATCTACTGAAGGAGTTTCCAACACAGTTTCGCACAATTATGGAGTAGCACCATTTGCCATTAAGACAGGGATCTGTAAGCATGTGTTCATGAAATAGCAGTAGACTGCCCTCCTGGCAGTGCCAAGTGTTCACCAGATGTGGAAATGAAGAACTTATCGTCGCTATGCATTAATTGGTAATTGTAACATCCTTGTGTAGTACATGTCCACTGAATAATAAAACATTCTCACACCACAGTAATCATGCTTTCCAAATGTCATTTAGAGGGCTCTTTGAATCCTAGAGATTTAATTCGCTGGAATTACAGCACGATCAGTTTCAAGATTGATTTAAAAGGGCATTGGCTAATGCCAGCAACATGTTCTAATATCCAGTTAATTGCCATTTTTAACATGTACGTGTGTATGACATATGCATGATGCAAACATACAGGTATCACAACGGACTCATAAACTCAAGCTTCTTGTACACATAGATTTGAGATGTCAGAAATTTTCTTGGAAAGAGTGGAAGGTGCGACTCTTGGAAAAAAAACAAGATGTTGCCCATGCTGTGTCAAAACCTCTTAATATAGTTTGCATTTTTAATAATGTAGAGAGTCTGTAACTCCTTGAGACTGTGGCAACCAGGAGGCTCATGCATGTCATGGGGCGTCATCCTCTAGACCAAGGGTAGAGCCAGACCAACTACCCTAGTAAACTTTGTAGATACCCTGTCATTCTTCTCAGGCAAGCATGTTTTTTACTAGCCGATCAGCTGATTTTAGTGGTTTTAGCGGTCTTTTGTTTTTAAACTGAATAATAATAATAATACGTTACTATAAAAACTAAGTTAAAATGTTGACTTTCAGCCTGATAAATATCTTTCAATTCTGTTGAGTGTTGAAGTATACTTACCCATTATAGACAAAGTGAGAACTCTTCTCTTAAAAAGAGAAGATTTGAACAAACACTGAAGTAATATTTTTTCAATAACAAGTTTATGTATTAATCTTTTTCATTTTGATTCTGGTGTTGCAAAAACATTTGTGGTCCAGTAAAAAGTTTGAAGTGCAAGCTCCGTGGTCTTATGAACTGTTCACCCAAATTCGAGCCCTGCACAGTACAAAGTCTTTCTCAGTGTGCCTGTGGTGGATTTTACATAGCGCTAGGACTAGTCTTATCTCGAGTTAGGATGAGTAACTAGTCCTAACTTATAGGACTAGTCCTAATTTAGGACTAGTCCTAAGTTAGGACTAGTTTTGTGAAATCCACCCCGGCACTTTCCTCTTTTTTTGACAAACTGCAGTTGTATGCCTGTTCTTCTCAGTGCAGCGTCACGCTGTAGAGTTTTAGGGGTCGAGGGTGGTGGGGGGGGGGGGGGGGTGTTCTTTTTGACCATTGGTCTCTGGACTCCAACTAAACTCTAAGACTAAAACCATGTAAACCAAACCCAGCTACCCCCATTTTTAGGACTTAGTTTGTGAAATCTCCTGCCTGGGTATTTTGTCCTTAACAACAGGGCCCAATTTCATAGAGCTGCTTAAGCACAAGTAGCTTAGCACACACACAAAATTGCTCACCAGAATAAGGTTACCAGCCAGATCACCATGTCTTAACTATTGCCATTGACCGGTTTCCCTGCTTGTTTTTGCTCAGCAGAAAATTTGTAACCATTTTTGTTCTGCTGAAGCAGCTCAATGAAATTAGTCCCTGCTGGCAGCCCACGCTGTTTCTTACCATGACACCAAGTCATTTCTGCTTCAGATATTTATATTACATCAAGCAGTACATAGCACATGATATCTTTACAATTGCACAAGTTTACCTTCTCCCTGTCATAGTCATGCCCAGATCCAAAGACCAGGAAATCACAGATTCATTACATGCATGTGTCCACAAACAACACAGTCTAATCCACTGTGGAAAAAGGTCTCAGAGGTCATCCTTTTTTTTTCGTTTTCTTTTCCTGACAAATGATCATCACATGCAACAGCGATTGTTCACGTTTGTCATGATTATGAATATCGGAGAGTTGTCTTGATTAGCCAGATGTGATGTTTTTTTATTTGTGGAGAATTTTATCAAGACAAGATTGCTTTCGTTCTTGAGATGAGGAGAAAGTGTAATTTGTCAAAGTTCATTTGAGCATGAATTCATCTTGATGCATTGCGAGTTGCAATTACTGCGATGAATATTGATATGGTATACGTTCTTGACGGCATCATTATTCTTTGCTGACATAATTTAGGACTGTTTCTGAACCTCTGTTTTGACTCAGGCTCTGTTAACCCCGGCAGTGCCTTGTGTCGATGTATTGTCATGCATTTTAAGCTGTAAATGTCTATTTATTTTTTGAAATTGCAACTAAAAATGACTGAAATCAAGGCAGACACATTCAAAGCTGACATCCCAAAGTTTATTTTGGTCACATCTTGAACTCTCACAACGCAAATTTTCAGGTTCCCTCAGTATGTTGTAACTAATACAAAAGCGTTAGAAATTGTCCCTGTCAATACACGGTCCGAAAGTTGAGGGCGCTTTCAATGGCGCAGGACACCGCTAGGTTAAGCTCAAATGGATTCTGATGCTTCTGATGACACTGGCTTCAGATTCAAGGGCAGAGCCCAAGGCTTTGGTGTTTCTCCTCGGCTTGACATGGGGAAGTCCCTTTTATTTGGCCTTCCAGAATAGCTCTCACGCCTCCAACATGTGCAACGTACAGCAGCTCGCATGGTCCCTTTTACTTAGAAAAAGCCCAACATATAAAAAATGTGGACACACTGTGCCCAGAGTTTGGTGTTAGTAGTGGTGGTTATGGGATGGGGGTAACATTGTTGTGTTATGCATTCTCTTTGTTATGCATTTCGAGCATTTTGTCTTCAACCACCTATGCACTACTTGCCCCCATCCATCCCCTGCCCCAGCACCACCCCCAATGCCTAATATTGAACACTGCAAGTCAGGCCTGTGATTTTTCAGGAATTTTCCTGATTTTAGGATTTGTCATCGACCTCCATCTGGCTTAAGATTTTCTAGAAAAAGCATATCAATTTGTATATGGCCTAAACCGCTCCTTTTTTTAAAAACTTGTTTTTACTGAATTTTGAGCGTGGTTTGATTGCAACAATCAGTCCATAATCCATTTGCATGTGCGAGCTGTGTGGAAGGGAGCATGTACCATACATTATAACATTCATGCACTATGTATAACTTGAATGCTCATGACGTATGTGAGCGGGATTATGATTGGCGATCATCTTCTTCAATCCTAAAATTATGAGCCTCAGCAAGGTCCAATCAGAAACAGTTTGAGTTAATTAGTTAAACCAGACCCTTCCTTAAAAGCACATTTTTAAAGAAGATCTCACGGTGGCGCTGTTTGTACGTACGGTGAGTTGAGGAGACTCAGGTTACTGAAAACCGTGATTATACACACAAAATGGTGATAAATTCTGCTAAAACAATAATATAAATCCTAAAAAGTATGGGCTTCTTCTTTAATAAAAGTTAACTATTTATACCAGTGTGATGTAGAATTATGTTGTCTTCCTTATACTCTGTTAAGAAGTCAAAGCGTTGCTCCTCTTTTTAGTTTTGTACAACAAATTACATTGAGGCACAGTTTTTTGACGGCAGTTCCCATAATGGAAAAATCAGCGACTGTGTGATCACTTGAAAAGGAGCCGTCCAAAAGACGGTAGACTCAGCTCTTGTTATGATCAACCCTGTAAATTTCTATTAGCGGTGATGTAAAGAGTCTATAAACCTCTGAGATATAACATCTTATTTATTCGGGAAGCTTCATCTCCAGACCAGGAGGAATATTGTTATCCAATTTTCAGGATTTTTTCATTGCGTACAATCTCACTCCTGGCTAGTGGACATGTCCAAGTTGATTCACAATGCAACAACAAGAGGTCTGATACATGTATCGTCAACTGAAATTTATTTTATCATCTACTCTTCACATCTCTAAGATTACAAAATGAAGTGCCTGAGGCACTCTTTAGATACCCTGGGGTTCAATTTACCTGAATAAAAATTGAAAATATATTAACCTTAACTCTGGAGGTTAAATGGCGGTCTACATGATATCAAAAATCCCCCCCCCCCACCACCCCATGAACCAATCGCGGAGAGAATTCTTTTGCCATGTTATGAATCTGCACCAGATTGGCTGGAAATATATGGCTCCGGTACCCAGGAGATCACATTGTTGGACATTATCAAATATATGGTTTACATGGTAATGTGAGAGTGCATCAACCCGGGCACGCGGAGCGTCGGGTTACTCCAGCCCTGTGTTGAAGAGGGTGTAGACCATGACTCCTGATGTCGGGCTCTTGTATCGAGCACTCTGACATTTCCAATTCTTTGATTCCCATGGAAACAAAAAACCCTCGTTCTGTTTTTTTCTGATGGTTCAGGGAGTACACACTTGGAGATAGTGTTTGAGTACATTTTGTTTTTCTTAAAATGCAAAATGTTAGGCGTGTTGGGTTTCTGCATTTACATCCGAAGACAGAAAAAAAAAAAAAAAAAAAAAAAATTGTTTTTAGTTGTGATATTTTATGGATACGTGTATTTTAAAGTACAAAATGTGTAGTTATTGGGGAAAACAAATTATTTGTTTCAATGTGAAAGCTTGCTAATTATCAGCTTGCTATTTATACCAGAACCAATCCTCCATAGAAATATTTTCATGTGATATGCAGTCAGAGATGAGTAAATTGCATATGGAGACCCCCACCAATCACCGTAGCTTATTTTGATTGCTGCAATCAAAATAAGCCTAGCATGGATGAGAATATAATCCCTGAAAAAAACCTAAACTGTTTTTTTTTTATTATAGTTATTTGAGCAGGTTGGTTGCATGGTGTGTTAATATTTTTGAAAAAAAAAAGGAATGTAATTAATTTACTCTTCCAAAAATTAATGATGTCCCTTTGCTGTACTTTAGTTTCCTGCAATGAACTGTGTATATGTACAACTGGATGTAGTTGAGAGACTAATAGCATTCATAAGACATGGCATTTGCATTAATAGTGTGTGATGATTGTACCCTGCTGTCGTTCAGGCAAATTTAAGTCATTCCTCGATCCCTCGGGAAATCAACCAAGGCTGCTGCCGTAACTGGTCTCCTAATAAAAAAAAAACAACCTCCTGGGTTGTCATGTAACTCCTCCTGGCTGCAGAGGAGCGATTATGACTATTTGTCGTGCTCAAGGGCAGGTGTGCAGGGATGGGATTCCCCCAAGTTTTGCAGGATTTCCGGATTTTACTAACTTATTGTTGTGGAATTTTTTTATTTGTTTCTTTTTTTGTTTTTCTTTTCTAAATGTCATTTACTTACATCCAGGCCCTTGTAAAGCCTTACTTGTGCAGTATTTTGACTGCACCACGGTGCTTGCCCCATCTACATTTAAGCACAGAATGCTGCCATTGATACGGGTTATAAGTAGAATAAAATATTTTTTAAAATATTTTTTTATGGAAGTCGTCAGACACACAAGGCCTGTAAGCCTACAATTCAGCTGTTTTCCCAGGGGCCATTGCCACCTACTCCTGGGGCTGAAACAGGGTTACCCCCTTTACAGTCCATAAGGATGTAGGCTTGGGTATCATCCATCAGAAGCCTGGCTGGTAGAGCAGAAAGTTCTACCTCCCCGACTTTTACAAAGCAATTATGTTTAAGTGCCTTGCTCAAGGACACAAGTCTCATGACCGGGATTCGAACTCACACTCCGATGACTCAGCCACCAGAGCTTGAGTCCGAACGCACTAACCACTCGGCCACGACACGCCACAGAAGAAAGACGAAAGTTACCATCCAAAATATCATTACACATGTACTGTTTGTGACTGGTATTTTTTTTTTTTTTTTTGCTGAGCAGAAAATAATTAAGCAGTAGAGGCTGCTGAAGCAGCTCTATGAAATTGTGCCCAGTAATCTTCAAGGACTGGTTTTCTGTCTGTGATCCCCAACCTTCCCCCTTCCTGCTTCCCTTCCCCATCTGTTCTTCTATCCCCGTAGCCCCTTATCTATCCATCAAACATCACCCATTCGTTTGTCACTCATCGCTACGCAAGCTGCCGTGAGTTTACTTGCAATGGGGGCATGTCAAAGCGCCACCAGTGCGCCTGGGCAAACACGCTGGCCGTTGAGTGGCTTCAGCACATGTCATCTGGGCCAGAAGAAATCAGATTAGCTAATTGAATAGTCCCTTCAATTTGCCGTCAATTGGTCACACCTGGGACCTCCGCAGTGGTGGCTAGGGAGGAAAAGACATGTTTGGACCAGAAAATTTCAATAAAATTACGACGGTTTTCTTTTTTGACTGTGTTGGAAACGTAGCTTTAGATCTGGATTTCCAGGAGGGAGAAAAATTTAGGTCATTAAAGACTTTTATTTAGTCCTACGACAGAGTGGGAGTTGAAACTACCACACAGTGAAGGAGGGACAATTGGCCTTTAAATTCTTTTCCAAATATTAGACCGAGTGAGGTACAGTGGTTGATGAAAGAAAGCGTGAAATTTTGCAGATTTTTCCAACAACACTTTCACGAGTTTGTTGCTAAATTATAAAGGAATGCAGAAATTTAAAGCATAGGCCTATCTAATCACACAACTACACAAGTTGTTTTTTATTCGTTTAGCAACATGAAAAAAGGAGGGGCGGGGTTAAGAAGTTTGGAATTTGCTGCTTGTACCCTGCTTCTGCTTACTGGTAGATGTTTTTGCGAACAGAATTTGCACATCCACCATCATCACATTCAGAGAAGCCTATGTTCGCAGATCTCACTCACCACAGATTTGTAAAACAAAGCTAATTTGCCACAAGTGGTCTTCCAATGTACAGCACACCGCTCCCCCCCCCCCAAAAAAAAAAAAAAAAACATCAGGCGGAGATAAAAATTGAAAAATAACAAAAACAGACTAATAATCAGCCCTTTGTATTTATTTATTTTTGTCCTTATAGTATACGTTTTCAGGCAAAATTATATCTTTCATTGATCTGTTTATCATAACCTGTATCCAAATTATTTCAGTGTCAAATAGTCCCTTTTCACACTTGAATTCCAACCCTGGGAAATTCCTGGGAAGTAGCTTCTATGTTTTTTTTCCCCATGGAAATAGCTACCCCTACTGCAGGAGTACGGTTAAGTGAGATAACCCTGAGGTTAAGTGTGACTCTTTGCCCCAGAGGAAAGGCTGAGCGGAGCACATGGTAGCAATGGGGGAATTGGATCTTTTGTCAAACGGACTAAACATTGTTTGTGTTAAATTCTACAACAATACTCAGAAATAAATACTGCATAATTTGACAGGGGATTACATTTAGGGGAGAAGACTGCCTTTGTGTTCTATCCCACTTTCAGACAGAGAGACAAAAGGGCACAAAGGACCGTCCATAAGTAGTCAGGTGCTAAGAGACCAAATAGTAAGAAGTAGATAAACATGATTTAATGATATTCACTGCGAGTCAAGTTGGGGTTCATTCACTCCATGTACGTGTGTTCTGTCGGGACTGCAATAGACCTGCCACATTCAGCAGTGTCAGTCTGTCCAGGTGGCCGTAGCCGCAGGTTTTTTAACGATGGTTCTGACAACGATAAAAAAAAAAGAAGAGGCTTGTATCTGTTTAATCGATTCCGTGCACAACCTTCGAACACTGCCCGAGAGTAATCATAGGGCCTGCCACTTAATCTGGTGTGAGTGCACTTGTATCAGCGGACACTGCAAATGAAATTACACAAGAGTTGTTTTCCTTTGCTTTACTGAGTAGTTTACTGATTATAAAAGCGTGTTGAGGTCACACTCTGTATCAGTTGTCATTGTTTATCATAGTGATGTCATCCTCAAATTGTGTGAATTCTTCTTAACTGCCAGAAGAGTACATGTTACTCCATGTGTGTTGAGGTCACACTCTGAGCGTCGGATTTCCCGGTATCAGTTGTCATTATTAATCATAGTGATGTCTTTCTCAAATTGTGTAAATTCTTCTTAACTGCCAGATGAGTACATGTTCCTTTTTCCAGCAACTTGTACTTGTAAATGTAGCACAGTTCACCATGCAATAGACTCGTTGCACAGGCCCTCGCCTGAGGTCAAAGGAAACGCGTGGAAAGGCCCTACACAATTCTCGGCCAATGACAGGTCTTTTGTCATAAAAAATCTACCAAACTGTAGATGTTTCTTGGGATGTTTCCATCATAGAGTTATAGTGATTGGTGTATTAAAGGGCCCCCTGAAGCGAATATTTCTGATGAACATATTTCCAGCCACTTTCTAATTTCCTTAGGTGTATGAAAACTAATTTCCCTTAGTGAATCATTTTATTTAGAAGTGCACTTCTTTGAACATTTCTTTGAAGTTTCCAAGCTTTATTGGACAACTGAGGGCGCTGTTGCCGCATTTCTGTTGAAATTCATGAAAATGTGAACAAACAAAAAATGTGCTTATTGAAAGCATTTGTGAGAAAGGTTTGCTTAATGGCTCACTGCCATGAACTGACACAACAATTAATCACTAAAGAAAAGAAAGTTTATTGCAGATAAATATCCTCAATTTTGTGCGTAAACTAATTGCAACGTTGGGTTTTTGCCTGACATCACAGCTTTGCTCATGAATATGGAAATTTGCATTAAAGTAAAAACCAAAAAGGGACAAATGAAAATTGAAATAACGTTAAATGGAACTCAAAGGTGCATTTCCAAGGATTGCATTACACAAATTACATTTCATGTGCCCCTTTTAACTTGACTTACGTGTATAAACAAATGCTTAAACAGTTTTTACTGCTGTTTGCATATCTGTTTATAGAATTGATATGATAAGAAATTGAATGCTCAATCACTTAATATATGTAAATTTGGATCCGTGCAATTGTGTAAAAGCCACCCAAATGCATGTTCTGTGAAATGAAAATTCAATTTGGGGGTGAACAAAGAAAAACTGACAGGAGCAGGATTTGAACGTACCAACGCTCTACCAACTGAGCTATCCAGCCCTAATGTTGGCGGTCTCCCTATTTGGTCACTAGCTTTGTTCGGGTGAAAGTAAAATTGTACCTCCATCACACACACGCCACAAACACAATTTCTGCACCCAGTGGCTTCATAATTTGTGCATCTAAAATCAAGAGTTAGCACTACGGTGTCTACTCGTTCACAGAGGCACTTTGGAGAGTTAACAGTTTCAGATCCACTCCAGTCTCCATGTGTGCATTAGGAGGGTACCACAAGGAGAAATCCTGAATGCTTTCAGACACTCCATGCTGCCTCCCCAAGATGGTTCTTGACACTGGATGAGATAAAGGAGTGGAACACTCGATGCGACTCCTCCATCACAACTGTGTCCTTGTAGACCTCGCGCCTGTGTCTTGCCAAATGATTGCGTGTTGCTCTGTAGAAATGAAAGGGAACAGTTCAGTATTCTTAAAATGGAATACATTCTTGGTTTACACAGACATCTCTGCAAAAAGTAAAAAACCTGTAGAACTGTATCATAAAAGATGCAGAGTTAATTAAAGGTGAGGTCATACAAGGCCATTATGTAACCATCATGGAACACTACAGTCATATCTCGGCCGGTGCTCCTGCTCCACCATGCCTTCCTGAAAGAATCCAGCAGCGAGTTGTTAATTTGATAGGACTAGACTTGGCATCTTCTCTTGAACCTCTTTCTGTGAGATGCTCAGTCTATTCCCTGAGCCTCCTCTACAGGTACTTTCATGCTGTCCGAAGAAGGTCTCTTACTGTCCCATCTGTTCCAAAAACCAGTACTGTGAGATATTCTGATAGCTTTTTCCCTTGTACTGCTGCCCTTTGAACCTCCCTACCCATATCTTGTTTTCTAACGCAGTTGAAAAGAAATGTGAACAGATAATTTGTATGATATAGTTGATTTATTCTATATTTTCCATTTGAAGCCCTCACTTTGAGTTGCCTTCTGGTCTTGTGTTGGGCGATTTTCATTTGAATAAAAATTGTTTTAAAAAACAAATAATTAAATTAATTAAAATCGTCATTTAAAGATAACAAAAATTTTGTTTAAAACCTTCTTGCTGTCAGAGCTTCCAGTTTTAACCATAGATAAACTACGCAATCCTGCAATGTGATATCATGTGGTGAATGCATCTACACAGTACACAGTCAACCCTCCTACTGTCTGACCATTCAATCTCATCTGTGGTTTTGAATGATAGATAACATATGCCAGCCTGCAATTCAATAACATGTTGTGAATGGGTCTAATGTACACACAGTGGTACCACCATACACAATCTGTGCAGTTGAACGATTTCAAAGGGATGGTTAACCTGGAAAAGGAGGGTTTGAAATAGCCATAAAACTTGTCTTGCTTGCGAAACGTTTTAATAGCAGTTGCACATTCCTGCCACTCATCCTTTGATCAGAGCACTTTCAACCAAAACATTTCTCAACATAGTTTGTGCTGGTGCCAAGTTGATGTAAAGCGAGCTTCCAAATATTTATCTTTAAGTTGTGAAATAATTCTGAAGCTGATGCTCAAATTATTTCCAAGGGATCCAAAATAGAAAGTTAATCGTGTTTTTTAACCTTTAGAGACAGTGCAATCGTCTGTGTAGTCTTGGCGCGGAGCCCAGACTGTTTTTGAGTTTTTTGTACCATTCTTGAACGAGTTGATACTGAATGAAATAATGTCAAGTGTACAACGTTATTGCAATAAAAGCATAATTCAGATACACATGTACACAACAAATGATACATTAAAAAAAGAACTTAAATTACATGTGTGTGAAAAACAGAAGGAAAAAAAATACCCACATCAGCACAGTGGCCTGTAGTTTTAATTCTTGCAGAGTTATTCCCAGAGCTAACACTGAAGGAAATTAGATTTGTCTCTGAAGCTAAAATAAAATCTTTAAACATTCAAGAGAAACACTATTTACATGATTGTACTTGAGGCGGTTGATTTTGCAGATTAACCCTAACTCCTCCATAAGCCTCTGGAGGATTTGGAAGAATTTGGTTGATTGAGGCACATTCGAAAAAATCACCATTTGGAGGATTATGAAGGATTGAGGAAGGTCCTTAGTAATTAAAGCTAGGGAGTCAGGGTTAAGCAGTTAACCGTGTCCCTCAAAATATGAATACGGGAATAAAAGAGTGGTGACGAGGTCCTGAAGGGCAATGTAAGACTGGCAGGGTTGTAACCCTGCAACAAAGGACCAAGCCATCTAATGCCCTTATAGTTAAAAAGCGTAATAATAATAAAGGAAAGTCTTTAACTGTTTTGTGCTTACGCAAGCGTACTAATGGACTTACTTAGAGTACCGTTATGTATTGATTACGTGACGTGTTATTAGCACCCGTGTCAGCTTGTGTCTCAACACGCGTATGGCTATGAGCGCCTACCACGTTTTTGCCAACCGGTTCTAAAACAGCTGCAGCTATGTTTTTATCAACCGTTTAATACCAGGTAAAGATGGTCATGTGACCACCTTTCAATTAACTGTCTACTGTCCTTCCTAACTAACTGTCTATGGTATGTATGAATCACAAAGTGGTCACCAAGTCAAATACCATGTATAATCATCAATCCTTGTCAAAGACAATAAATAAAATAAACAGAATGAATTCCTTTCCTCTAAAGTCCCCTTCACACTGCAAAGTATTTCCTGGGAAATTCCCAGGAAAATTAGTTGACCTTTTCACACTTGAATTGCTAACCCTGGGGTGGATTTCACAAAACTAGTCCTAACTTAGGACTAGTCCTAACTTATGACTAGTCATATAAGTTAGGACCAGTTACTCATACTAACTCAAGATAAGACTAGTCCTAGGGCTTTGTGAAATCCACACCTGGCATAATCCCAGTAAAATGTCCATTTCCTGGGAAAGGGCAATACCCCCTGCTTGGGAGTAGGGTTAAGTGGAATAACCGCATCATTTGTTCTAGGAAAATTGCATCAAGTCTGAAATGAATTTGGGTTGGTGGTGGGGTTAAAATTCCCCAGGAGTGTCCTAGGGGTTTTACTTACTGGGAATTGGCTCTGTAGTGTGAAAGGCGTCTAAGGCTAGAAACAATTTAATGACTTTTCAAGGGGAATGTTATGGCGAAAGTATACATTACTGCTAGATGATTGAATTTATATTGATTTATAATGAAGTGCTGCAGAGTTGTAAAGCAATCTTTTCCCTTACATTAATTTAATGAGAAGCTTTAAGGTTCAATTGAGTTGTAACGTTCACAAGTCCGTCACCATCTATAGTTGTCAATAGTTATCAAAGATAGTGAAAAGATTAAAGTTAATGAGTTTTTTTCAAGAGAAATCATGCTTTATACTGTGATTATTGCATGACATTAAGTTAGCAGTTTGCTGCCCAATGGTGATGCTACGTTGCAGCAGACTTACCAGGTAAATCCATTGTGCTAGGTAAATCTAAGTGCTATTACTCACTGCTTTAGTGCTTTCTAAGTACTGTTACTCAGTTCTCTCTAAGCACTGTTGTTACTCAACACTTTCTAAGCACTCTTACTCAACACTTTCTAAGCACTGTTACTCTGTGCTTTCAAGTAGTATTAGTGTTTTCTAAGTACTGTTACTCAGTTCTCTCTAAGCACTGTTACTCAATGCTTTCTAAGTACTGTTACTCAACGCTTTCTAAGCACTGTTACTCAGTCTTCTAAGCACTGTTATACTCAGTGCTTTTTAAGTACTTTTACTCAATGCTTCTAAGTTCTGTTACTCAATGCTTTCTAAGTACTGTTACTCAGTGCTTTCAAGTAGTGTTAGTGCTTTCTAAGTACTGCTACTCAGTTCTCTCAAAGCACTGTTACTCAATGCTTTCTAAGTAGTTACTCAGTGCTTTCTAAGTACTAGTACTCAACGCTTTCTAAGAACTGTTACTCAATGCTGTCTAAGTACAGTTACTCAGTGCTTTCAAGTACTGTTAATCAGCGCTTTCTAAACACTTTTACTTATTTCTTTCTAACTACTTTCAGTGCTTTCTAAGTAGTATGGCAAAAAAAACATACATGACACCTCTGGTGGTTTGAACCCACAACCCACGCACTGTTATCTAATTGAATTCCACACGAATAGCTTGTGTGTTTTTCCTGCACGTCTCAGAAATCACGGAGTATACATTTGCTTAGCACACATTAGTGTACGGGGTAAGACCAAAATAATATCATCCTTTATCCAGATGTAGTTATGGCATCGATTAAAGTAGAACAAGTTAAAATTGAAATCAAGTATGTAATTTGCTCAGGATTTTCTCAAAATCTCCTTGATTCTTCAAATTTTCTTGAAAGAATGTAAAATCACTCACCAAAGGAAGAAAAAAAATTAAATACATATTGTGTCAAAAACCTGTAGTTTTGTGTTTCTGGTGATGCACAGAGTCTGTAAACCTCCTGAATTGTAGCATATTGGAGGTTCTGGGTCTAGAATAAGGGGAAACTCAGGCCCGCAAGCCATTTTTAAGAATGTTCACATTCGGCAAATCTCATCCCTGTAAAATGATGCAGTTAATGGTTAGTCTTAGAGTACCACCACTACCTTCTTCATTGAAATGAACTCATGTTTTTGGAAAAATAATAATAACATATATGTATGAAAACCATTAAGAGATTTATGGTAAGGACAAATCTTTGGACTGATACAATAACAAAACTTTCTCAGTTCAATCTTAATAGTACATCCATCAGTCCTCATCAAGAATGCATAGGTTCAGCCTTATTTCCCCAGTGGCATGTGTGACCTTTCAGAATCCAATTTTTTCAGCATTGAATTTCAGATATATTTATTTTTTTGCCGGTGGGGCTTTTGTTTTGTTTTTCGTAATTCTTTTTTTTTTTTTTTTTTTTTTTGAGGGCTGGTTCAGCAATAGACCACATGAGGTCATTTTATTGCCTTCAGCCAGATAGAGGTTAAAAGAAGGTTACTCATTGACCCATCCTGTGCACCATGGATGCATGCATAGATGTGTGTTTTCCACTCTTTCATCGTCGTTTCATCTCTAAGATGGCGGCGTGATGACGTCAATGCATAAGATCTATGGTCACATCATTTGAAAACCTGTTTTGATGTAGTATTTTTTCTTGTCACGTGTGTAGCTTATATCTATGCATCTAATGCATATGGAATGGCAGTCTTTCTAAGTATTGTGTTGGCATTTTTCCAGTAAGTTTTAAGATTTAAAAAAAAATAAAATTGAGTGTCACAACTAGTTAACCTTTTTAATTAAAAGATTCAACAAATACAACAATTGTTCAATCTGGCAAATTGTTCACTCTACTCAGATTTATTTACTACAAACCAGTTCACTACAGCCTCGTCTCGCAGACAGGCCGACCCTTTATGCAGACTTACAGGGTTACGCACTTTGCATTTTGGTTATTCTGAAGTTTTAAATTTAAAAATTGAGGATTACCAAAATGTATATGTGCAAAAATGAGTAATGGCCTCACGTTTCGACCCTAGCAGAGTCTTTTCAAAAAGGACTTTGAGAAAGACTCTTAATGCGAGGCCAGTAACCGTTTTTGCATTTAAACCATAGGTCATACTTGGTAGGCAGTTTGCAGTTCAGCTAATTTTCTTGCTTTAAAATGTTAATGTTTATGTGTAAATCCCTATTACATGCAGTTGTCCAAAATGCAGTGTCATTAAGACGAGACATGTTCCGCAAGTGCATGCACAATGTAGATCACTAAAACCAAAACTTACATATGGATCACTTGGACTAAAACTTACATCACTAAGACCAAAACATAAGGTGACTAGGACCAAAACTTAGATCACTAAGACCAAAACTTAGATCACTTAGACCAAAACTTAGATCACTAAGACCAAAACTTAGATCACTAAGACCAAAACTTAAGGTGACTAAGACTAAAACTTAGATCACTAAGACCAAAACTTAGATCAAAACTTAGATCACAAAGACCAAAACTTAAGACCAAAACTTATATCACTAAGACCAAAACTTAGATCAAAACTTAGATCACTAAGACCAAAACTTAGATCACTAAGACCAAAACTTAGATCACTAACACCAAAACTTAGATCACTAAGACCAAAACTTAGATCTCTAAGACCAAAACTTAGATCACTAAGACCAAAACTTAGATCTCTTAGACCAAAACTTAGATCACTAGGACCAAAACTTAGATCACTAACACCAAAACTTAGATCACTAAGACCAAAACTTAGATCTCTAAGACCAAAACTTAGATCACTAAGACCAAAACTTAGATCTCTTAGACCAAAACTTAGATCACTAAGACCAAAACTTAGATCTCTAAGACCAAAACTTAGATCACTAAGACCAAAACTTAAGGTCACTAAGACCAAAACTTAGATCACTAAGACCAAAACGTAGTGAAAAAGTCTGTAATAAATATTGTCAATCTATTCAGGAAATCTCAGAATATGAATTTTACTCGTTTCACAGTTGAGAGTTTCAATGTTCAACACCTTCCCAAATGCTATGAAAATCACTACTAGTCACAAAACCACAAACTCATATGCATAAATTTGTGTTTGGCAACGCTGGTGTGTCCCCCTTAAATGTTCCTTCACAGGTCAGACAAATTCCATCACAATAACCCGTGGTGCTTGTCTTTCATTTTTGATTTTTAAGTCCACTAAAGCACAAAAAAAAGTCCTCCTCTTTGTAACATGGGAAGAGGAAATCACAAGTGTTGAGTGTTTGTTGTGGACTCTAAGTGTTACCGTGGCAACGGTGTCTCTTGTCCCTTCTGTGATGGATCAAGTATGTATAGTGCGTGGCAGGTGCCTTAATAACGCTGGCATCTAACCTTTGAAATTGTCAGGAAGCATCTACAGCCTGAAAGATGTTACGGCTTTGTTTTAAAGGACAATTCCAACTATTCTTCTCTTTCTAACAATAGGTTACTTTTAATTTACCCCAAGGGGAAAATACAAAAATCCGCTAGGGGCCATTCATTTTTTCAAGCAGCACCGAACACTTTGGAATCAATTACCCTCTCACATTCAATCGATACAGTCCATTTCTGTTTTCCAGACTAAACAAGCTTTTTGCCTAATTATGCCCTACTTGTTTGTATAGAAAGGTTACGTGACCCCGGGAAAAGTTCGTTTCGCAGCCATGTTGGGTACAGCCATGTACAAACTCAATAGCTGGCGCGTCGTCTGCTGAATGATTTCCAGCATCTGTTTGTACACGTAGCATTCGAAAAAGGTCTTGGGTGACGTCACATGAAACCGCTCTATAATACTGTTATTTTTACTCTTTGAGTTTATACTTTTGTGACTGTTTTACTATGGACCTTTACTATAGACCGTCACAGAGTTTTTACAAGCCAAGATGGAAAAACTACAGGGAGCCATGAATGCAAAGCAATAACAGATAATCACAGTTTGCAAAAATGTTACACAAATATTCAACAATTGTTCAAATTTTGTTGGAAACAAACCAACCAATAATGCGATGTATTTTCTTTAAACAGAAAGTTGCAAAAATGTTGAATTTGGTCACAACGTCTGTCAACAAGACTAGAATGTTTTGCTGCATTTGGCCATCCATGCCAACCAGCGTGGTTTGTTTATCAACAATGGAAAGGTCTATAATGAGCTAATATTTACGATTGTATCTTATTGCAATGCGCTTTTCAACATCTTTACAGTGAAATGCGCACAATAGTATTAGTATTATTGTTATTAAAGGTACATGTATAGCAGCACATCATTAGTTTTTTTGGGACGAGTAAATCATTCCCATTCTCAAATTTTGCATTCCAACCAACCTGTCAAAGCTTAATCAAGATAGGTGGTTCTGTTTATAGTGGAAACAACAAAGAGCCGTCGCTATTTTGTCAGGGATTTTGTTCAAATCCATGGACGTGCTTGTGATGCGCAGTGATGATTTATGGGGGGGGGGGTGTTTCAAAGGCTGTTTTCTCGACTTTGACTGTAATTCAAGCCGGAAATGATTCTCTGGAGGATTGTTAATGGGATTTATAATCGGTGAGATTGCAGATTTAAAACAAATCAGTTTGTTTTACAATTACCACACTATGTACTGTGTCTCACCCCAAGCCCATCAAAATCCAACTGCATTCTGTGTTTGGTTCTGTCGGACTGCACCAATAAACTGAGTATGCTGTACATGGGATCAGGCATATGACCATAATGAGAGTCCAACAGTGTGGACGTTGAGCCATCATATAGTGTTGGATATTGTTAGAGGAGGAAGGATCCTAGTGAATCACTCAGGGATGACAGGGTTAATGACAGAGATGAGATTTGTCAGGATTTGTCAAGATATCCGGATTTTCAAGAAATCTTTCAAGAAGTCGTCCGGATTGTTCCAGCCTATCCGTTTTACATTTTCATATTTTTCAATGATGATCTACATTGTACACAGCGCACACATCCGAGCAAAAAAAACACAACAACAAACAAACAAACATTCACATAGATTCTGGTAGTCTTTGTTATATCGCTACTTTGCAGGCTAAATTCAAGGTAAGAACATTGAGCGCTAGAGGGCACTTTCAGAACAATGCAAAAGATTGAGAGCACACACCCAGTATTGTGGTGAAATGTACCAGATAGCATACAAAAGTGTCTTGACCTAAGACTGCACTTGTCTGCACATGCTCGGGAAAAACATTTTTCCCCAAAACTGTAATACAACATTATCGCTGCTGCGCATGTTAGTAGCAATATACAGCGTTGTTGACGCTGGTGAGCACGTGAAAGCAGTTGAGAGTATGGTGTTCCTCTAAAAATGTTTAGCTTGTGTACGAAAACTGCACAACATGTAGGCTTTATTTTGCTACAATGATAACATTTTAGGATGCTCTGGATAAACGAAAAGATTATTTTACAGCATAATGTAAGATTTATTTCTTCTTGTTATTTTTGTTGTTGTGCGGGAAAAGATGCAGTCAAAATGCTGTGAAGACGCAATGGTTTGGGTAATGCATGGTCTCATAAACCTTTTTTAAAATTCTAAATGAAAGTGTTTCTGAAACTGACCAGTTTAATCGTGTGACCATCGTTCCAGAAGCGTTACACATTAAAATTTGAAATTCTGTAAACGCTGACGCCTCGTCACCTTGCCCGAATTCTGGACAGTGACACGTTTCCTAAATTCCGGGCAAGCATTTTTGTACCATAACATTTTTGCCGGATTTTAAATTTTCACCCAACCTCTCATCCCTGTAATGAAGGATGGTGAGAGGAAAAAATGCATTCATTCTGGCATGGTGTTATCCATGCATTGGAAATTCGAATGATAATAATAGTTTTCCTAATACCACAGTTTTGAAGACCTAATTCCTTTATCTTGGTGAAGCCGTCTTGTTTTTGTCCCATCCTAATTGAATTGAGGCTGGAAGAAAAAGTCTGGTACCCTTTTTGGCCTCAAGAAAATGGGCATTCATAATCACTTTTGAACTACAGGGAACATGACAAGGCATGATATAGATCTTTGATATAAACCGCCATGAGACAGAATATTCATTATCTAAAAATAGTGTAAGGCAGTGTCAGAATTGATGGCTGAGGCTGTTGCTATGGCTATTGTTATGGCAGTTGCTAAGGGTAGGTAGCCTGGGCTTCAGTGCATGTTAACATGATGATACCATGCCCGATATGTGGCATAGGGAGGCCCCCCAAATGTTCCCATTCTCTAACACACTCTTCCCCTCTTGAACAGAAGCACTGCCCTCTAAAATCCTCAACAGAATTCCAGTGATTTCCAGAACAATGAAGTCACAATAGCAGGGAGGATACACCCTGCCACATATCAAGCTCCGAATGTTACCATCCTTTCGGATGGGAACCCTTCCTTGGGTTCCTTCAGGATTAGAACCCTTCCTTTAAATGAACCCTTGTTTCCTTAAGGATAGGAACCATTCCTTGAGTTCCTTTCTGATAGGAACCCTTCTTAGGGTTCCTTTTTGATAGGAACTCTTCTTTGAGTTCCTTTCTGATAGGAACCCTTCCTTGAGTTCCTTTTTGATAGGAACCCTTCCTTGAGTTCCTTTCTGATAGGAACCCTTCCTTGAGTTCCTTTCTGATAGGAACCCTTCCTTGAGTTCCTTTCTGATAGGAACCCTTTCTTGAATTCCTTTAGGATAGGAACCCTTCCTTGAGTTCCTTTCTGATAGGAACCCTTCCTTGAGTTCCTTTCTGATAGGAATCCTTTCTTGAATTCCTTTAGGATAGGAACCCTTCCTTGAGTTCCTTTAGGATAGGAACCCTTCCTTGAGTTCCTTTAGGATATGAACCCTTCCTTGAGTTCCTTTAGGATAGGAATCCTTCCTTGAGTTCCTTTAGGATAGGAACCCTTCCTTGAGTTCCTTTAGGATAGGAACCCTTCCTTGAGTTCCTTTAGGATAGGAACCCTTCCTTGAATTCCTTTAGGATAGGAACCCTTCCTTGAGTTCCTTTAGGATAGGAATCCTTCCTTGAGTTCCTTTAGGATAGGAACCCTTCCTTGAGTTCCTTTAGGATAGGAACCCTTCCTTGAGTTCCTTTAGGATAGGAACCCTTCCTTGAGTTCCTTTAGGATAGGAATCCTTCCTTGAGTTCCTTTAGGATAGGAATCCTTCCTTGAGTTCCTTTAGGATTCGAACCCTTCCTTGAGTTCCTTTAGGATATGAACCCTTCCTTGAGTTCCTTTAGGATAGGAACCCTTTCTTGAGTTCCTTTAGGATAGGAACCCTTCCTTGAGTTCCTTTAAGATAGGAACCCTTCCTTGAGTTCCTTTAGGATAGGAACCCTTTCTTGAATTCCTTTAGGATATGAACCCTTCCTTGAGTTCCTTTAGGATAGGAATCCTTCCTTGAGTTCCTTTAGGATAGGAACCCTTCCTTGAGTTCCTTTAGGATATGAACCCTTCCTTGAGTTCCTTTAGGATAGGAATCCTTCCGTGAGTTCCTTTAGGATAGGAACCCTTTCTTGGACATGCGTCGTATTATCTTTGTTTTTTGAGTATTTTCTGCTTTTGTACTAAGGTTAACCATAATATCCACTTCAGTACATTTCATATGTATTCTTTCTTGCTTCATTTCCATTTCCATTTCGTGTGTCTCTGGGTTCACTATTTGTAATATTTGGCATTCTTTGTTTCAATTTAGGGCTTTAACAAAGACAAATTAACCAGAACTGGATTTGAACCTGCGACTTCCAAAATAACGTGCAGGCACTCTTTCAACAGAGTGGTATAGCACCGGCACATCAATCCGGAGGTCACAGGTTCAAATCCCATCCTAGTCAATTTGTCTTTGTTCTCCCCCCAAAATTGAATTGACATATACCCAGTCAGTTTCCCTGGTGGTTTATTACTTATCATTCTTAGTTGATAATTAAAGATGTGAATCACACATTACATGTATTAGTATTAAAAAAAAAGGGGGAGAAACAATTATGGTTTGAATGCCCATGGATTTCCTCCTGTAACAACATTCTCTTTCCTTTTTTGTTTTTTTCCCCCCGACTGGGTAACGGCGCTATTTCAAAGGTCGTTAGTATTGATTAATGAGCGTCTGCAAGAGGAGTCAAGCCAATGTGGTTGTTGTCCAGACGACTTGAAGGCAACGTATAATATGAGCTCAGGTTAATTGGTAAACCAAACAAACGTCTTGCCGAGGGGTGCTAGGCAAACCTTAAAAGGTGTCAATAACTCATTGACAAAAGCAATTTAGGTTTTCTTTTAATGATACAGTTTTGCAAAATTATTTTTATTTTTTTTGTGGGGGGGGGGGTTGTCTCCTTGGGAGAAAAGGACATTGAGAGATTTTGGAAAGCCTGTTAATAAAAAGACCAACTAATGTTTCAGTTTTCTTCGGAGGGAACTTGATGATTGAAGTGATTTAGGAAAATGTGATAAGAAAAATAGTATTAAGATTAATGCATATGATTAAAAAAAGGGAATATAAAAAAACCTCAAACTGATTCGATGAATACAGCTCCTGCCAATATGCAAATATACTTTTTGAGAAAATAATTAGAAAGTATACTAAAAAATAATCTGATGTGCTTTAAACCTCTTCTGAAAATATGACATTATATTTAATCCTGCTGCACAGGATGACCCTAACAACTTAAAATCCTTCAAAGAAATCTCTCCCAGTTCTCCCCTTTTTATGGATTCAGTTTGTAACACAAAGGATCAGGCATACCAATTTATAGTTCAAGTTTTGTAGGTTTTGACTTTGCTGTATGGTTTTGCTTGATCAGAGGTAATTCCTAAATGAGGCAAAATGTTTTCTCTGTTGTTTATTACTGATTAAACATTAGTGATAACACCTCAGCATAAAGTGGTTTTTAAAAAGTACATGTAAAAGGTGTTTTACACCTTGTGTTTTGGGAAGAGTAGATTTGTACTCATCTTTTGGTTTGCACTTGTCCAAAGAATCTGTAAGGTTTCATATAATTAGGTGATCATGGTTTATGTTGTGTCAGGGATTTTCTGCACATTCATATAGAACTAGAACTCCAGATCTACAGCTGATATGGAATTAGAACTCCAGAACTAAAAATGATATGGAGCTAGAACTCCAGAACAATATATTATATAGAACTGTATCTCCATAACTGTAACTAATATAGAATTAGAACTCCAGAACTATAAATGATAAAGAACTAGATCTCCAGAACTAACTGTATAACTGATAAACCTGATATAACTGATGGAACTAAAACTCCACAACTATAACTGAGAACTGAGAACTATTACTAGTATATAATTATGTATAACTAATATGTATAACTGATAACAGAGAACTATAACTTACATGAAACTGGAACTACAGAACAAGTATAACTAAGAACTAGTGTTAAAGAGTCATAACTGTATATCAGGTATCAGTTATGATTATTGCAACAATCAAAATGAGCATTGGTGAATTTGGGAGGTCTTCAAAATGCTATTTTCTTGACCTCGATGTTATTTCAGATGGAAATATTTGTTAGGAGGATTGGTATTGCTTGTTATCAGTTAACTTTTAGGTTAAAAATAATAATAAACAAAAAAATTCTCAATCCTGTAATTTATCCTTAACCTTTTGAGAGCTCGTCTCGAAGCAGGAATAGACCACAAGGGAAACTTGATCGCCGGTTGTCCGACACTCTTGTTTTTCCCAACATCTGAACGCACTCGGAAGTCTCTGTTTGAGCTTATTGGTAAAGTTACACATCCCCAGTGTTTGTTTCTCTGGAACAAGGTAGCGCGAGACATCTGAGTAAACGAGGTTTGACTGTCTTAAGAGGAAGTCTGTATTCATCTGGCCTCAGATTTGAGTCTCAGAGTTTTTGTTACAGAATTATGTTTTTCTCTATCAGTGTCCTCCTTTGCAGAAGCAATCAAGGGAAAAAGTGCTCAGCCCTCATCATCAGTGTCGTCCCTTAAAGTGGTCCACTGGCCAAATGCTAGTTAAAACACTTGAGGGTTGGTCAGAATTCTCTCCAAGTGGTCTGGCTGGCTAGTTCAGTGTTGAATAGCATACCTGTTTATATGAAATATGGAAATATTTTTTTTTAATTATGGTGATAGAGTAAAATTTGGTGAGACTGTACATCTACAAAGGGCTTCAGTATGCTTATGAAAAGGAATATCCAAGAGATGATCAAGATACTAGTTTTTTGTTCTGAACTTTAAAAACTCCCAGGAGGTTTACAGAGTTAAGGAAAAAACAAAGCTAGCTTCCGATTTTTTCAAAAATGTAGTACTTTTGGGGGGGTTGGTTTTTCACCTTTAGACCATTCATTTCTGTGTAATAATGGTTTTTACACATTTTGTCCCGGTACACATTTCTGACTAAATAAGATGTAACAGTAATTTTGTTTTGTTTTAGAGATGTAGATACCATGTTGACATGGGAAACATTGGAAAAAATGTCAATTCAGGACATGACCTTTGTGGTTGAGTGAAAGTACAGTAGGTCAGATCTTGTAGCCGTTGGGGACTGCTATGGGCATTTTGGTACAAGCCTGTTGCCCGCCGCTATGGTCCCCAAAGCGTTGGAGCGCTTTACATTTATATTTGAAATGTGACACTTCAGAGGTTGAGAAAGTAGAGGGAGGGGGTGCTTATTATCTGGTGTGCAGCTTTTCAGCTGATCAGCCGATTTTCTCTTTTTTCTTCGAGGTTTGTGCCATCGAAAACACCGTACCAAATTGTGTTTGCTTGGCCATTTCCCCTTTAAAAAATTGTGTTTTAATGTGTATTGTATGTGTGCTATTGAAGACCAAGGGAAGGCCCAGACCAATACTGTCCCTTTTGCAGTAGTGTTGTACATGTATTATTTACTTTTGTCAAATCACACTTCTTGATGTTATTACTGTTATCGCATGGTTTGTTTAAAGCCTTCCTGAAAAGCTGAATTATGTACTTGCATATAACACAAATAATATTGTTAGACTTGACCTGCTCGACACAAAGTGGACAAATCCAACAACGGAGGTTTTCTGCAGAAGTGCTACTCTGAAATACGATGCACACAGCAGTTGTAGCGTTTGTAAGGCAGAGTGGTTGGAAATGCAATGCCAGACGCAGGTCATGGCCCTATTGTACTGTAGTGGCATTTATAACCGCTCGTCAACTCCATCTGTACAGACTGGACATGTCTTGAATTTGAATCATATGGGATGAGTGCATAGTCAGTCTTTAAAGCCGAGGATCTAAACGCTCTCATCATACAAGCCGTATCAAGACAAAAATGTAATCTTCTTAGCGACTCGCCGAGGAAATTATCACAGATTTTCAAAGCTTTTTTTCCCCTCTTTATTGATTTCGCAGCGGGGGGGAACATAAAAAAGACGTTTGTGGTCGAGTCTGTCCACAGAGCAACAGCATTCTCCGGCAAAATTATTTGGAATGTGAATCGACAATGGTTGATGAATGGGTTTATAACAAGACATATTTCCTGCTGTCGTTACTTTGAAGGACAGTCGCATTGATTGAACTGCTGGGAATGATGAGCAGCGCAGAGTGCAGCAGCAGGGCAATGCCTGAAGGTGATGCAGACAAAGAAAAGTAGACGTGAAAAATTCAACGAAATAATATATATATACGATGCGTCGTGGGCTTGTAACATCTGCACCCCTGACGTGAGGAAATGCCTGCAGTTATGGTCAAAATAAGGCAATGTTGATAAGGCCGTAGTATCCTTCAGAAATGACACTGAGGCCCCCCCCCCCACCCCGAGAAACATACAAGCAAGTTAAAAGTATTAACAGCCCATTTGAAACAGGGTCGTCTTATTAGAAAGATCATTGTCTCTCAGAATAAATGCAGAATGAGACATGTCTTTTCCTTCTTCTTCAAGGCAAAAAAAAAAAGACTGCAGAAGTTGATGAACAAAAGTGTTGACAGTGTTTGTTGAAAGCTTGGGGTTGGACTTTTCAGACTAACCTCTCCCTTTTGCTCATTCATTAGTTTAACGATAAACCACAACGTAGTTTTGTTCCAGATATAGGATGTGTGTTAAAATTACAACCAATTCTGTATCCTTTCATCAAAGCCCCACCTCAACATTGGTAAGAAAGAAAAACATAAATGTTCACAGATTTACATATACCTTACATGGTATCAAGATAATGATGGTAGAAAACTTTCCTGGAAATATTTCTGCCTGAAGTGTTATCGTTTTTTAATAATAAATGAAATAAGATCCCAATTTAATTTTTGTCTCACGTGAGACAAAAACTCTGCCTTCAAAATTTGCATACAAAAAATGTCAAATACATTTTTACCGTTTTCTCACAAAGGAAACAATAAAATGAGCTGAAATTTTCACCGGTTGGTTTTATGACATATATCTTGGTTTGTGCAAAGAATGCAAGCATTTACAGTCAATTTACCAATGTTGACATGGGGCTTTAAACAGAAAGTAACCAAGTGTGTTTTAAAATCTACTTGTACAATGATTTGTATCCTCATGAGCTAACTTTAAAAGCCCGTTAAATTGATGTGTAGACGTCTTTGAGCATCAGCTGGTCTGTAAAGTTGTCTCCCAAACTTTTGTCATCAGCTCTTCCTCGATCCTTCAGTCTCCTGGGAACTCAACACCCATCCCCTTTCCCCCCTTCTCCGTTGATCTTCTTCATATACTCGTCATTGTATCCATTTCTTTTGATGATTAGGCAAACTGTCCATGCGTCTGATTAAAACAGTACAATTTGGTAAATAGGCAAGGAGGCGTGGTATTAGACGGATCATGATCGGCTCCAGACTAGATTATCCAGTCAGAGTCAGTCTCAATTTCATGATCAAGCGGGTCGTCCTGAGGATAATGTCTTTTCCACTAATTGCAGGGACATGATACAAAACAGCACCCAAGGTTTCTTGTTTTTCCTAAGATATTTGTTAAGAAGTCAAAAGAAGTGAAGATTTTTTTTGAGTGTCTTCTTTTCAAATATATCCAACGGTTGGTTGCTGAGGTGGCGCATATTGCTGCCAGACCATGCCAGAAACACCGGGGCAAACCCCTTTCTCTTTTCGATAAGTGCACTAGGTTCTTTTACGTGCATTACACAACACACGGGACCAACGGTTTTACGTCCCATCCGAAGGACGAAGTAATAATGGTTAAGTGTCTTGCTTAAGGACACAAGTGTCAAGACCGGAACTCGAACCCACACTCTGCTGATCAGAAACACCAGAGCTTGAGTCCAATGCTCTTAACCGCTCGGCAACGACACGCCATAGAAAAGTCTTTAATAAAAGTTTGCATTCCAATGGCCAAACTCATCAGTTCAGTTCAGAATATTTTCACTCAATCAGTTTGCATTGACATTATGCAGTACTAGGATTAAACAATAAAGACTGTATAATTGAGGGCTCCTAAAAGCAGGCTTGTGGAGTGGAGCCCCCGAATATTTGTATTATATTGAATTTGCATTTACAAATAAAGAAAAGCAATTAGTTGCACAATAACAAGACAAGGTCAAATTACTTGTCCAGTACAGAACAAGCAAGAGCTAAAAAAATATAGAATGTCATGTCACAGTGAAAGGGGCCCTCTCTATGTTAAACTCCCATGGAACAGACTCCCATGGTTTTACCGATACACCGATGTGTGTTAAGCGCTGTATACTCATTACTTTCTGAGTCCTGTGAAAAAAATTCCATAGGCATATTCCTCGGGTGGGATTCGAACCCTCAACCCCTGTCTTTCTAGAGCAGATGTCTTTACCAACTAGACTACCAAGATTGCCTGGCAACTAGAGGCAGTTTGAATCCTATTAGCAGCGGGTACTGCAACAATTATAATAGATGTTAATTTTGGCATCGGGGATTAAGAACACTTTGAAAGGTATACAAGGTCAGGTGGTGTAAATCGCTGCCAGACCATGCCAGAAACTCCAGGGCAAGCCTCTTCTCTTTACAATAAGTGTACTGGGTTATGTGCATTACAGAACACACTGGACCAACAACTTCACGTCCCACCTAAAGGATGAAGCTTTTTATTTATTAATTTTTTTTTATGGAAGTCGCCAGACACACAAGGCCAGTAAGCCACTCGAAGTGTGGGTTACAAATCAACTGTTTTTTCCAGGGGCCATTGCCACCTACTCCTGGGGCTGAAACAGGGTTACCCCCTTGACAGGCCGTAAGGATGTAGGCTTGGGTATCATCCATCAGAAGCCTGGCTGGTAGAGCAGAAGGCTCTACCTCCCCAACTTTTACGAAGCAAATGTTTAGCTTTAATGGTTAAGTGTCTTGCTTTAAGGACACAAATGTCAAGATGAGGACTCGAACCCACACTCTGCTGATCAGAAACACCATAATTGATATGCTAAAATTATATAACAAACACCATAATTTGTTATATGAAAGTCTATAAAGCTTGACCTCGGATCAAATAGGCTGATGTGGAGGGTGGGTTAGATGTTCAATGGGTTGATTATTGATCACACCGTTGTTTTTGAACACATCTTTTTAGCCTGTTTTTGCTATACATGCGTGTACATGTAGAGCTTGTCTTGATGCATTACTTAGGTGGAACAGTCATTATTTCAAGTTTGCATAGCCAAATAAGTACTTCACACACAGTATTGACTATATCGACTTCGATTGAATTTTTTTGCAAGAAATGTTCCAATAGTTTATCGATTTTTGTTTATTCCGCTTCATCTCTACACATTTACTGGGAAATTCTTGGGGAAGTGTGTAAAACCCTGGGGTGTTTGTTCATGTAGGGTTGAAATTTCCCTGCAGGGTTGGCTCTGTTGTGCTCATTTAGAAAGATCTTCTCATTTTTCTTCTATTTTTATTTGATATATTATTCCACGGCTGTCTCCCCATCATCTGTTCACTGCTGCATTCCATCCTCCCTTGCATCCTCTGTATGCTGCATTGGGGATCACCTCCTCAACCTCTGCATTGTCCTCTTCTCCCGCAGTTATTTCAGATTTCCTTTCTCTTCATGAAGTGTTAACAATTCCCCCGACTCCCTTTCCCTGCCACATCTTAGTGTACTTCTTTTCCCTGTCCGGGTTATTGTTTGACTCGAGCAAGACACAATGCACCTGTACTGAAATTTTCCAGTCAGCTAGTCGCGTTTACTTGAAAATGTCAATGAATTCAGCCTCCGTGTTTTTTTTTTTTTGCCCTGACTCCTCGTCTCCATCTCTCTTTCTCTTTTTACTCCAGAGGACATCGGGCGAGGTGATTTGTGCGAGCCCTGCACGTCTTTGTAAATTGATCCGAACAAAATGAAGGCAAGTCTCTCTTTTTTTTTATCATCCAGTGAACCAGCCCCCCCAATCGACTTCTTCATCCGCATCTGAATGCAGTTGCCATGGTTACAGATGTACCCATCTCTCCGTAGAGCTAAGGATCTTCATTTTTGAACCATCTTAATCACTTTATGTCCAGAATGGTACACAGTTTCTCTAATGAGCGACTCTTTGTGTGTGTGTATAACTACTCTTAACTCGTTAAAAACATCTTGAGGAGGGCCAGCTTTCTTTAAGGTATTGATGCCAAATGGATGCAGTAATGATATTACATGGAACACAATAATCAGAAGTCAAGTTTTTTGTTTTTTTTACAATGTGCCATTCACCTGTTTTGTCTTTTGGCTTTTCCCATTAATGGAATATTCTTCAGTTTATGGCATTGTGCAGTCTGCTCATCCACTCTGCCATAATGTATTGACTAAAACAAAATCTCATAAAGAGTCCATCATTCCTATCAAATTATATCATAAACTTGACAAATGATTGCACGGGGGTGGGGGGAGGAGGTCTGAAAGCTGATGATGTTTTATTTTGAAAAACTGCGTCGTTAAATCTGGTTTGGAAATGGACAGTTTGGAAAATTCTATTAGCAAAATGATGGTCTCATTGAAAACAACATTTCGGTATTGAGGAACTTTGTCATAGACCACCACATTAAACCATGTGAGATTGCTAGATCAAAAGATTCAAGCAGTGATCCTTGGGAATATATCAAATGCTTCTGATCCATCAAAGCTGGGGTTTTCTTCTTGTAAAGTGTCAGTCAAATGCAATGAGAGAAGGATGCTCCCTGGGAAAATAAAATTACAACCTTTAGAAGTTAGCTACAGTGAGTTGACATGCTGGAAAGCTGGGACTTCACAATTGAAATGTCATGTGCGTTTTGTATACATTTGAAGAAAAAAAAAAGAAGGTAGAATTTGAAATCAGCATCAAGGTCATAACTCGGTGTAAGGTAAAGTCGTATCTCAGTGGTAGAAAGAAGTTATATCTTGAACACCTTACATACAAGGAATTATTAGTTTGGCTTAAAATGTTACATCCCAAGCCATTGGTTACAGTATGATGACCAGTCAAGACCATTGAAAGAAAAGCTATGACCTCATTATAGTTACCAAAACAAATTCCAAGAAGGTCGTATCTCAATTTGTGACCTTGTTGACATGACCTTTTATTGTGGTACAGAAATACAACAAAGGGCTTGCGATTTTGGGTAGGAAGTATCTGTTTTGGGATTCAACAAAATGTTCTGGGGTTTTCCACCTAAAACGACTTGATGTAACAATATGTGGGCTCGGATATGATTATCTAAGTTGACAAGAATCTTTGTGTGTATTTAACATTATATTAAACAGAGAATAATAAACAGTTATATTATGAAATGAAAACTAACCATACTTTGCCAGTATTTAACAATTTTGTTATTGTTCTTTTGTGTGAATATTTATTTTCAATGATTTTGGGGGTTTTCCTGTTGTTGTTTTTTATGTCTCTTAAGTTCTATTTTTGTTTAATATTTTTGTTTGTTTAACTCATTTTACTATTTGTTTTATTTGTTTGTATTTTAATTTTTTTCCTCAGGTAGAGTTGTGCCCTTCCTTTTATTCACTTCCACAAAAGAAAATGGAAGTACATTTATTTATTGTTGTTATTTTAATTTTTTTTTATATTTATTAAATTATAAATATTGTTAGTATTATTATTGTTGCTGCTGCTGGCTGCTGCGGCTCCTGCTGCTGCTGGTGGGATGGCGGCGCTGGCTTGCTTGTTTGCTTGCTTGCTGGCTTGCTTGCTTGCTTGTTTGCTTTTTTATTAAATTTATGTATGTATTGTTTTCATTGTTTATTCATTTATTTTGTGGGGGTGGGTTTTGTTCTTTGTTTAGTTTTTGGGGTGTTATTTCTAGCTTTGTTTTGTTTTTATTCAGTTTGTTTAATTGGAAACAGAAATGTCACTTGTTTTCCAGTTGGTGTTTTTTTCCCGGCTGTGAACCATGTTCATAGGTGTCCTTTACAGTAAGCCTTTACAGCAAGGTTTCACAGTAGGCCTTTATAGAAGGCCTTCATAGTACTCCTTTACAGTATAGGTCTTCACATTAGGCCTTCACACAAGGCCTTTACAGTATAGGTCTTCACATTAGGCCTTCACAGTAGGCCTTTACAAGATAGGTCTTCACATTAGGCCTTCACAGTAGGCCTTTACAGCATAGGTCTTCACATTAGGCCTTCACAGTAGGCCTTTACAGCATAGGTCTTCACATTAGGCCTTCACAGTAGGCCTTTACAGCATAGGTCTTCACATTAGGCCTTCACAGTAGGCCTTTACAGTAAAGGTCTTTACACAAGGGCTTTAAAGTAGGCCTTCTCATTAGGCCTTTAAAGTAGGCCTTAACAGTAGGTCTTTAGAGTAGGCGATTACCGTAGGCCTTTACAGTAGGCCTTCACATTGGGCCTCTACAGTAGGCCTTTTCTGTATAGGTCTTTACAGCAGGCCTTTACAGTAGGCCTTCACAGTAGGCCTTCACAGTAGACCTTTACAGCAGGCCTTCACAGTATGATTTTACAGTAGGCCTTCACAGCAGGTCTTAACAGTAGGCCTTTACAGTTGGCCTTTACAGTAGGCCTTTACAGCAGGCCTTCGCAGTAGGCCTTCTCAGCAGGCCTTCACATTAGGTCTTCACATTAGGCCTTACAGTAGGCCTTTGCAGTAGGCCTTCACAGTTGGCCTCTACAGTAGGCCTTTACAGTAGGCCTTCACAGCAGGTCTTAGCTTTACAGTATGCCTTTACACTTTACAGTAGGCCTTCACATCAGGCCTTCACATTAGGCCTTCACATTAGGCCTTTACAGTTGGCCTTTACAGTAGGCCTTTTCAGTAGGCCTTCAAAGAATGCCTTTACAGTATGCCTTTATAGCAGGCCTTCGCAGTAGCCCTACTCAGTAGACTTGCACATTAGGCCTTCGCAGTAGGCCTTTACAGTAGGCCTTTACAGTAGGCCTTTACAGTAGGCCTTTACAGTAGGCCTTACAGTAGGCTTTTACAGTAGGCCTTTACAGCCTTTCGGTCATTTCCAATCATGCGACGGAACTTCCTAGGTCCAAGTAAAACTCAAATTGTCCATATTGTAGTGAATTCAAAAAGATGTATTACGGTGTTCGCAATATGTCAAATTAATGGGGGAAAACACATTATAATAAGTGTGGGGGTACCTGTAGCAATGTATACCTGCAGTCCACTTGGGGTCTTCTGGCAGATGCTTGTGTCTAATTGTCAATCAGATATGGAGATTTACGGAAGTCCCAAGGTCCTTAACCGAGAGGTAGTGCAGTCCGATGATAACATCGACCCGTGGATTGTCGTGTGATGACGGTATGAAGCAGTCGATCTCTCCCTATCGCCTAGTTAGGCCCCCAGGCTGCCGTGAATGTGTCTCAGATACATTCATCCCGCGATACTATAAGGAAAGCATTTTAACGGTCAGTTTCCCCCAGTTATAGTCAAGCAGGAGGTTTCCATTTGGTGATGCCATAAAGGAAGTCAGTTCCAAATCTAACCGGTAGGCATCTGTTGATGTTAATTCATAGCTTATAGGTTGAACACTTTTGGGATAGTGTGGGGGGGGGGGGGGCACCGGACAAAGATATACTGAGTCTTTGAAAAAAAAACTAAACAGTTTGTCGCTGGTGTGTAGTTGAGCCAAAGTGGATATTTTAAGCTTGTGTTTTTGAGGAGGGAAGGCTTCTTTGTTAAACGTGTTAAATACAGGACTACCTTTGAAAGAGATAATGTATTTTGTATCTTCATCACAGAGACCCCCCCCCCCCCATAAGTTGTCTTTATACAACATTGAATTGCTGCATTCAAAGGCTGGTGGCACTTCAACTTAAAGGTGCCATCTCGCCGCGGGTTTCCCCGAGTGGCTGGTGCGCGACCTTCTCTCTATGCCCGTTGGTAAAGTCAACACGTCACATCCGCCCGCATTTTGTGTTGCATGTGCAAAATTGTCTCTACCTCCGGCTCCAAAGCTGGTCTACTTTTAATAACTGTGTAATTTACCAAAACTCACGCATTTCGTCGTTCAAAGGAATTTCTTATGACAGAAACCGATCATTCTGACAAGACCCTAAAACATACTTGAAAGATTCATTTCTTTCCAAAAAAAATCCCTTAATGAAAATTAGCTCAATGCATTTCCTATGGGCTTGCCAGTTTGTGTGAAGTGGGTGTGGCTTAAAGTAGAAGTACGTCACACGTCACAACGGGATTGATCTGTACGGTGTTGCAGCCATCTTGATTTTTTTCTTCTTCTTGGGTCCAAATCAGGAGTATCAAGCTAAAGCTGGAAGTTCAAAACACTCTGACCCCTTCATGGTGTTATGGGAATCAGTGTTTACAATAGCTTATTGCACACAGGGTACATGACCAAGGAAGGTGACATCACGATATAAAGTTCTTTAAACTCTGCGAAAATGTACGCGCCATGGCGCTCACTTTTCAGGCACACGTGCTCCTCGCGTGTGAACAAAAATACTAGTAAACAATTTTGACCGTTCCTGTTCAGCGGTGTATTGAAATGAAGTTAATGCGCACAGTATGTTTCATGATGAAACAAATACATGTTTCGTGAAGTCTCTTAATCTCCCACAGCCATGTGGTGATTCTACTTTCCCTCATTCATAAATCATTGCGTTGCCCCCATTTCCCCCTTGCAAATCGAAACATGCCACATATCGACAACAATGTTCATTAAGCGAAAGAAAATAATCAATCTATGTCATAAAACCTCCGACAGTTCATTAGTGTTTCTGTTTTGTAATCTCAAAAGGGTTGGCGAAGTGTTCGGTGACACGACGTCCATGTTCTGTTGATCTATGCCGCGTACTGTTCCGCCGTCAAAATGGTGAAAGCAGGCGCTGAATCCAGATCTGGTCCGTCAAACGAGTGGCATTGTGCCGAGTCACGCACTGAAAATGTCTCGAGGAGCGAATTGTATGTTATGACGCCTTGTCACTTAGCTGTGTGGGGAGATTGTGAACATTGGTTGTCAGTTTTTGAGGACTAAATTGTTTTGATGCAGGAATGCGATGGCTAGGTTAGTTGTCAGAACTACGTGGCTGTCAGAAATTGTTTGCAAAAGTGCGAACTGAATGCACTGTGTGGAATGAGTTAATAGATGTTTGCCCTGTCATTGACGTAGAGGGCTGTAACATGCCCAGGCTGGGCCGGAATTCACAGGGTACCGAGATTCATCTGAAGATTGAGTCAGCCAATTATTCAATCTTAATCGCTTAATAGAATGTGATGTCACAACACAGATTCCCATGACCATAGTAAATCTCAGCACTTTGTGAAATTGGTCCTTCGTAGCGTAAATGCCCTGAATAAATTAATACACTGTTCAGAGTACAGCTTTGTTTTGTTTTGTTTTGTTTTGTTTTGTTTTGTTTTGTATAAATGATAGTATTCACGTATAAAATCGGGAAAATTGAGAACGATTAAATGATGTCGCCATTCATTCAGTCACAATCTTTGTATCTCCGCAGACCCTAAATGTAACCCAAGACCTAATAATATAGTAGCAATCGTGTGTCTATATCTTCCAACGTGTACCTAAGCGTAGGCCGGTGTCAGATGCAATTGTGTCCGCCATGCAATACTGTCCGCTCCGGACACTTTTGCATATGCAATCGTGTCCGGGGCTATGCAAAACCGTCCTACATACATGTACATTGTGCGTCAGCGAGCGTGCATGCACTGAACGTATGTATGCACATGTGCGGCATGAATATTCATGTATTATGATTGCAGCTTACTGCAACGGTTTCAGCGCTTCAGTTTTTCTTCTGTTTTAAATCTTTTGACATATTTATAAATATAACCCGGGGGTGTCATGGACAAGCAAAATTTCCACGGGCCCGCCGTGCCTGGGGCTTGTTTTTGCCGAATATTTGAACATAGGCTTCGAGGACCGTTTTGCACGGTGGCGGACACGATTGCATATGCAAATGTGTCTGGGCGGACACAATTGCATTATGCAGCAGCGTCCGGGCGGACACAATTGCATATGCAAAATCGTCCGGCGGACGGTATTGCATATGCAATAATGTCCGCCGGATAGTATCGCATAGAGGACATAATTGCATGCGACACTGGACTTAAATCAAACCCTAACCTCGTACCCAAATGTAGCCCTAACCTCGTACCCAAATGTAGCCCTAACCTTGTACCCAAATGTAGCCCTAACCTTGTACCCAAATGTAGTCCGAACCTTATACCCAAATGTAGCCCTAACCTTGTACCCAAATGTAGCCCTAACCTTGTACCCAAATGTAGTCCTAACCTTATACCCAAATGTAGCCCTAACCTTGTAACCAAACGCAGCCCGCACCTCAATGCAGCTCACACCATAACGTAGCCCCAACCTTGTACCCGAATGTGTCCTTTACCTAATGTAGATCGAACCATGCACGTAAATGGAGCCCGATGTAGCAATATAAATGATGAAATACTATTCAAAAATAATTAGGTGCCAGACTGTTTCCCTTTCTGCAGATTCAGGTTTCAACCTCAGTTTCAACCAGAGGAAAACAAAATGGCCCCCCATGATCCAGTTCAATGTATACCGCGGTAGGCATCGTTAACTCAAGGCTTGTGTTGGGAAAATGTATATGTGAATATTTACCCCCAAAAAGCCATGTTTTATACTCATAAGAAATATCTTGATGTTATCTTGCCATGTTCACTGCCCGTCAAGCATACATAAAGACAATTTTCGAAAGAATGTGCTTTGTTTTTCTTTGGCGACAAAATCTCGTTGGTAAAACATGGATTGTCAAAGCTCTAATGTTGATTGCCAAAACCACCACGTGTAAGCGATATATTTCACAATAGCATATAGAGTCTGACTTATTTGCGTGTTCCAAGAAAGTCACAAACCAGCCTAATTAAAATTTAATGGTCGAGACTTAATGACGTGAGTTTTCGGTATTGTACGTGGGCACGGAAAGCTGTTACATGGCTTTAATTTGATAAACAGGAAATGAAGACAACCATACAACACAAACTCTATCACAACAGCAAAGTGATGATATTGTTGTTGTCGTCGTCGTCGTCGTCGTCGTCGTCGTTGTTGTTGTTGATGATGTTTTTGTTGTTGCTGCTGCTGTCGTTGCTGCAGTTATTGCTGTTGGTGCTTCTGCAGCTGCTGCTGTCGTTGCTGTTGCAGGTTTTGCTGTTGCTGAAGCTTTTGATGCTATTGTTGCTACTGGGGATTCGTTTGTTTGTTTGTTTGTTTGTTGGGTGTTGGGTTGTTTGTTTGTTTGTTTGTGTTTTCCCTTCTCTGTAATTCACTCACATATGCTGTCTATCATATATTTATAAGCAATCTAAATGAAGCTACCCTTCAACACAGTAAATAAATAATATCTCAAAAGAACTAGAATCCGGGTCCAAAGTCAACATTTACACAGTCATTTTGCCCTTTATTACAATTCCAACATTCAAATAGCAAATTATTAAACCAAATAAGTCATCAAAATAAAACAAAGTACGTTTAATCAATTTGTCCAACATAGCGCCCAGCTTTTCATAAAAAGCACTATTCATTCAACACACTCTGTTCGATCAGCACAACACGTTATACATGTACATGAATTTCAAAATACGTATAAAATTGCACAAACTGCTCATATTGTCAAATATGACTCGATGCTGTGAGAGGAGTGGAGCGGGAAGGGGGGGGGGACTTCTCCGTTGTCATGGAAATACAGGAGATGTAGGAACAGTTTTTAATCAGGGTCGATAAAAAAAAATACATATGAAAGTTTCCCATTGTAGGATGAATGAGGATTTCGTACCGTTTGGCATGACATCGTATTTGCGTGTTATACAGTGAAGGCAGGATGGTCCTTTAACCGTTTGTTTTGTGGCTGTATCCGCCATTTTAAAACCTATAACCGAAGCAATACACGTAAGAAGCCAGCTACGTGTACATGTATTGTACATGTAATTGGCTTCTTACGGCTAGCGGAAGCCCTTCTGAAGCCATGATATTAAAAAGGGTCTTAAAGCTGTTACGTACAAACCCGCTTAGCTTCGTAGAATATCGAATAGCAGCTTACCAGCCTTAACATCATGTAATTTATGCAGATTGTGGGGTTTTCCTTGTAACTTTTGCTTAGCGAATCAGTTCTCCTAGTGATAGTTTCAACAGTATTGTGAACATGGTTCAAGTGTTAACAGTAACAGCAACTATTCGTCAAATTAGAGCCCAATTAAATGAAGCTTGTACGCACACCATAATGTGCCCTGCACGGAATTATCTTGTCAGGCTGAATTGCGTTACCACCCAAAGAAAACCCCCATGTAATTCACACTGTTGCAACTGGTGCCCCGCCTTTTATACTATTTCGTTTGTTTATTACATTTTGAAACTAATTTCTACTTTGTTTATTCATTTTTTGTAATGATTTTGTTTTCCCGTACTTGTTGCAAAGTAACATCTTTTGTCGACCAGTCTCAAAATGAGCCCAGTTCTCAAAATGATACCCATTTGTATGTTAGTAATATTCTTTGTTAAATAAGTCAAACATTCCAGCCCCTTTTTGAATAGTGTTTAAAACACAGTACAGATCATTACCGAAATTATTTAGGGGAGTACAACGTCGGGTGAGAGACGAAAGGTTACCAGACCGAACTGTTAGTCTGTTATTTTAATGTTTTTATTTAAAGAAGAAAAAAAGAAAAAGAAAAACATGATATATAAACTATGTGTTTTATGCCCTCTCCACGAAAGTCACGCCCCACCCCTCTCTCATAACTCAACTACAATGAGCCACGGCGTGGACAAATTAAAATACATCAAAATCCAACCAAATAACTTAAAATATTACTCATCGTATACAACTTTATCATCATGATACAATCACAAACTCCCACAAATTTCTTTACGTTACATCGTGATGACACTTTACCGTTGTGAAACAATGAACAAATTATTAGCCACAAAAATTACCCATACGCAAACATTTAATCAACTTACGACATCCAACAGTGTATAATTATCAAAAGTAAAACACCCCCATGTAACAAATTATAATATGTGGTCACGACAATGTCACGTTATATTATTATATAAAAATAATATCACATGAAAACTTCACCGTTTATGTATCAAGAATAATAACTCAACATGACAAGCATGAAAAATGCTACACCGTTAGTGTTATAATAATGGAAGAGTACATTCATTCCAAACTTTAAATTGTGTAAAGAAATATTGTCTGTAAAAGAAACTTGTCATGGGTTGGTACATCATTGGTGTGTGCATTCATTCCAATCGTCTTTAATTTTCAAGAAACATACCATAGAGATTGGACAGTAATGGTAAACCGGAAATATTCCATTAAATCCAAACCTTCCGGTTAAAAAAAAATAACAATAATAGTAATGTTAATTATAATAATCATCATTCAGTAGGTTTGTCCGGTCATTTTCGGCAAATAAGCGGCCAATGGAAACGTCGGGTTATTCTATTTTGCAGGAAATTGAAAGCTCCCCAAAACAGTTGTTTAATTTCACTTAAAGGTGCCAGCAATTGTTCTTCTACGTCAAGCGATTAAAAAAGATCAACGTTCAATTTTAACAATACACTCGAACAGCATTCAAATTCGCAGCAGCTTTGCAGAAGTCTACTTTTATACTTACGCCTATTTATTGAAGGCCGATTTCTTATGGCTATACAAACAACGCCTTATACGTTTAATTGAATATAATGCTGTATAAAACTCGCATGCCTCTCAAAGTGAACTTGAGTGACGATTTCAACTGAAGAGGTAAAATCGCTTTAATACGAAAGCATAAAAGTGAAAGGCTGTTTTTTTGCCGGAAATTACCGGGAAAAGCAGTATAACAAAATTAACAGTGATAACAAAGAGTGTTAACGGGACATACGTTCTGACATGCTTAAGTGCACATACATATATGAAATGCTGACAATTTAATTAAGTCCGGAAACAGACCAGCTCAAATATGTTTCTCGTTGTTATTGGAGCTATTCAACTTTATTCAAAGTAGGCTTTTATATAAAGATAGGACATCAAGTTAGAAACTCGTCTCCGGAGTTTTTTTTTATTTTTTTTATTTTACAGTTTGCGGATTTTTATGTTTTGGGTCAACAAACAATACAAAGTTTATTCTTAATATTAGGACAGCACGCGAGAAGGGAACTTTTCTCGTGAGAAAATCAAACAAATTTATATGGAGGGGAAAACAAATAAATAAATAAATCATAATTTATCTGATGACATTAATTTTAAATGTCATAGTTATTGTTAACTAATACAAACATTATACTGCGGTGTTCTGCAAGATAAATGATGCGGCCCGCGTCTTTAGTGTTTTTTGGGATGGGAGGCAACACCCGACCCCTCCCCCCTTTTTAAAAATCCAAGCAGTAATAGATGTTTATAAATGCCTGTTGAAAATGTTACCATTGTTTATGAATTAAAAAAAAACACAACTTAGTGGTCCCTAAAATTTTCGCGATGTCGTATATATAACATTTGTTATATGCATCATTATAATTAACTGCACAATATTGTGCTGAATTCAACATTATTTAGAATGCGATAATGGGATTGGGAGTCCATGATAATGTGGGTTGGTCTGGCTGTTTAATATTCATCGCGTCTGTGACCCTGGCGAGATGCAGCAGGCCTCGGGCAAATATATTAATGAATCGTTGGTAGGTTCCCATTATTCAGTTCCAGATATTTCGTTTCGGAGGAACGATGCAAGGGACCCTGAAGTTTTCATAGAGTTCTTCAGTTTTGAAGAAGCCCCTTACCTCCTCTGGTTTGTTCGTGCATCCTTCACTCAACGTACAAAATAAATCTTCGAAACGTTAAGGCGTATGTCCCCCACCACCTTCATCATCTCCGTAGAACTCTCTTTACTATTGTGAGAGTGAAGACTATTACGGAGAGCCCTTTGATTTTCCAATATAAATTCTCAAACTAATTCTTCATTATGATGTGCCCCATGTTTAACACTTCCGTCTGGAATGGACGAGTTGAATTTTTGAAGGACACCCGTTCCGTTTTCATCTCGTCAAGTACAAGCAGTAAGCGTTCACGGTGGTTAAAATGCACACGATATTAACTCTAAGGGTAGCAAAGACGTCTGATGCGAGATTAACCCACAGTACCTTATCTTGATTCAAAGAGGGTAGGGATGCCCAAATCAGCCATTTTCTGACATTGCCTCATCCTGATTAAAGGGTGTGGGCATAGTTACCAGATTAATACAGTACTTTATATTGATTAACGAGTTTAAAGCAGATAGCAGACTTGCCATAATTACCGATAATGTACCTTGTCTTGTTGCCAACATTACCAACAATCTATTTGTAAACTTTATTTAAAGACTTGTGTAGCAAAGCAGCAGCACTAGTGTTTGCCAGCATTGCCAATAATGTACTTTATCTTGATTCAAAGAGCTAGCATAGTAGCAACACCGGTGTTGCCAGCATAAATCGTGCCGGCTTTGGCAACAAGTGCCGCCCACACACCTTCGTTTGTGTACGTTGACGCTGCACGTGTGACCGAGTTTGACCAAGGTCACATGACCAAAAGGCGTGATCCAATTGGTCAATGCGCACAGTTTGATTGACAGGCCGGAACGGTCTACTGCCAATAATGAACGTTGTTTTGATTCACATGAGGTTAAGCATAATCGCTGATGTGGCCAGCACTGCCAATAAACGTACCTCATCATGGTTCAAAGAGGTTTTGCAAAGCAGCAGCTCTAGTCTTGCCAGAATTATCAGTAATGTACTTTATCTTGACCAACAGATTGATGGCAACGCAGCAGCCATTAGTATTGCCAACATTACTGATGTTGTGCCTAATCGAAAGCATTGTTGCCAGCAATATCAATATCCAGAGTCTGCACACAAACAGCTGCGCACTTGCCAACGCTGTACCTTATCTTAATTCAAAGAGAGTAAGCAACGCAGCAGCAATGCTGTCTGCATTACCAAAGTGTAGGCCTATACTACCTCCATAAAGCTACGCCTTCACAAAAGGCCATGTGGAATTTAGGGTCAAAATATCTACAGGAACATTCATCTTTTGTAAGAGTGGAAATGATGATGTGGGTCTTGCCTTTATTTGCGTTCAATAGTACAATAAAAATGACAATGACCTGATGTTCTATATCGTCGAGTCCCCAGACTCCCATCAATAAAGAATTACCACTGAGAGTGAAAGCAAGCAGTTATCTGTCTTCGAAGTGTTTTAAATATTGATCTCTTTAAAGTTACGGAAATGTTAGAAGTTCAGGAAAATGTCAGGTGCCGATGGTGCTCACTGTCCCGTGAAAAATTGATTAATCTAACATGGTGGTAAATGTACTTTGATGACAAATGGACTTTCCGTGTGGGTAGGTAAAATATCAGAATGATTTAACGAGGTAATTGCATTTTTAGGGAGTAAGGTTGTAAATGCCAATGTATTCCTGTGGGTGGTGCAGTAGCTTGTGTTTTGTCGTTTGTTTTACAGGCAGCCAACTTGTTATTTAGTTTTTTAACATTAATGTTTAAAGTCATACCGTTGAATTGACGAAGTAAGAATTTCCAAAAAATTTCGCAAGGTTTATTACCTGAATAACTTATCTGAAGCAACATCATTCAATTTCGTTTTACTGTTTTACCATGTCCGATGAACCTCTTATGTTACCACTTGACGACTGTTTAATGTTTTTTTAGACGGACACATTAAGGCCCGCCCCGTCAATGTATTGACCAATCACAGTCGCAGCCTCATAGGGGCGATTCGCTACAGGAGCGAAACACGCATGGGCAGTATATGGGCGGAGGTTCTCTTAAAGACCATTCTCATGTTTTCACAGTCTTTGTCAAATTCCTTATGGTATCGAATACTTAATAATGCGACGAAGCACCAGATTATTTTGACCTTTCAGTTGTTGATCGGGAGTAAAAACAAGATGTCAGTGATGATGACGTCTGTTGCTCATTGTGCGCAGTGGGGGCGGGGTTTAATGGACCGGTCTAATTAATCGAGCAAGCGTGTATTACAACCGTATGAACGTGTAGGCTTTATGGGTATATTGTATGTGTGGGACTCAAGTTTGCACCAATACAATAATTAGTAATGGCCCACCCATTTATCAATTGTCTTTGTGATGACATGAATACTTCTAATTTGAGAAAATGTTTCAAACATCAGTCGTGCCGTCTTGTTCGTCAGTATGTCCGGCGGTTGTCAGCAACTGTACCTTAAAATGTTATGTATACTCTGATAAGTTCTTGAAATTTCCTTCTAAAGAGAATGCATATAAGGGCAGATTGTTCTCATGGCCCCACTGTCAAACCGGGCCTATTTAGGGGTCACAAAATGCTTTTAAAAGTGAAATATTCAATTGCACATTTTACACGCTTGTACGTTCTCTGTGTAGCTGCATAATTCCACCGCAGTATCAACTGAACTTTGGAGAGAAGTCTCTGAAGAATTCGAACTTGAGTCAGCAGGTGTTTCTGCAAACCTTCTCATGACCATTTCTTCGAGTACATCGAGTGCAGGGACTGCCCGACGAAAAGTCCACGCAAATTTGCCTAAAAGGCGCCAATCGAGTGAAACCGCGGCTCCGTGTGCGTTCAATAATAACGCAGTCTAACAATAGGGTTCTCCCGGTACGGAGCTTCATGAGTGCCATATGACTTATTTAGATAACGAGATATTTCCTCTCGCTAGGTCGACTTTTTATGGAATAAGTCGACATACAGTGAAAATGTATATCGCCAAGTCGACCTGTTTTATGGAATAAGTCGACATACAGTGATAATTTATCTTGCCAAGTCGACTTATTTTATCGTATAAGTCGACATGTCCTGAAAATGGATTTTGCCAAGTCGACAAGTCGACATACAGTGATAATAATTTATCTCACCGAGACGACTTTAATACTGAGCCTATAAAGCGGTCGATAGCTTCAGTAAGTCAACTCGGCGAGATAACCTATCAAAGTCGACTTCTTTGTTTAAGTTCGACTTATCTGTTTTTTGTTGTTGTTTTTTGATGTGTGGTTGTCATTCCTAGGACTCCGTATACCCATTCGTCGTTTCGTGAGTTTTTTTAAGAGAAATTTTAAAGGAATGCACGTGGCCCCTAAAGTGTAAAAGTCGGATGCCTTCGTGTAAAAAATATTTTGCCTTAACCGAATATACAGTTGGGATATTTGAGGACTTTAGAACGGATTTGTTGTGATTAATCCCTTTTTCAAAAAAGAAAGTAAACCCTTTAATCTTCTGTAACGAATACGGGACCTTATCGTGAGGGAGGGGTTTATTGAAATTCGCACGGGCCTTTGTTTTCTTTTTTGTTTTCTTTTTTGGCCGCTCGCTCCAGGGCTACGAACTCAATAAACAAATTACATAAACAATTTCGTTGATCCAGCCCCCCATGTTCAGAAAACCATGTAAGTTTCTATGGCAACGAAGCGCGTCAAAATCGATAAATATATCGTCTCGGTTTTGTAGCAATTGACAAATGACTCCTTATCCACGACGACTTCTGCTCCGAGCGTCTCAAACTATTCTCCGTCAATCGAAGAAGAAATTAAGGGGCTGATACGTGTGTTTTTTTGGTTATGCTGTGCAAATCGCAAACAAAAGAGTCAAAAGTGCAAGTGAATCTTCAGGGATGCTGGCGTCACGAGGTCGTATCAGATGTGCCTAAAACGCAAAGCCTGCAAAGTGCACGCACGGGTAACTACAAAAAAGTACACATGCACTGCATGTTACATGTTACATTACAGGTCACCATAGCTACTCACTGTTTATGTGTGAGTGACACAGTGGTTACTGTTTGAATCATAAACGTGCGTAGTCTGCCAGTCCTCCCTCTCGTGCGATGAGAAAGATCGATACTCAATCCGATCCCTGCTGGCGCACTTTGTTTGGTTTCATTTGTCTGTCTTTTTCCCGGGCAGTTTCTTTTTAGCGCCGGTGAGTTGAACATTCTGGGGTTTTAGCAACAGGTCCTGTTGGTGCTTGTTTTTGGCATTGCCCGCCCCTTTGGGAGCCTTAGTCCGTTGACCTTTGACACGCTGGTTCTTGCTGACACTAGAGTCGTTGGTGGCGGAATTGTCTGCCACTTTCTCTCTATTGTGATCAAAAGAGAGAGGGGTTAACGGTGAAAATCCAAGCCATCCATCGTGCTGTTTTCATCGAGGGACTCGCCGTTGATGGCGAGATCCCATAATAAGAGTGTATTGATAAATTTACACACAAGTCACAATCGAGGACTAGTTGCTAACTGAGGGCAATTTCTTCCCCTGTTCGCAGCCTTGCAAGTTTTAATAGTGTCAACGGGGACCTTCCATTAGTGGCCTCACTTTTAAAGCATACCTTACTTTGGGTTTGCGCACAGCGACAAACCGAGGACCACTTTTCACGATCGAGTACCAATTACTTTCGTTCGTTAAATGGCCTCGGTTTAACTGGGTCTATACAAACTCGCATAGTTTGTGTAATGCGTGTTGTGTTAAAATATGTGCTTCAGAATCTAGCAGATACCCATTCAACGTGCAAAGGAAACATAAACCAATGTGACTGTTGATCTAATTAATGGTAGAACGAAAGATGACATTACAAAAAGGCTACGGGTTTTGTCTGGATGAAACGTCATTGCGAAATTTGTGGTATCTCAGTTCAATTTGAAACTTCATATAATGTCGCGTTTGATCAAACAGTGCACGTAACACAAAGGGAGCTAACCCTGTTCAAAACTTGGGGAAAACTCGGCACTGAGTAACGGTTTTCCCAGTGTAACGTGAGCCAAACTTTATGTTCGTTGTCGAAGCAAGGTGATTTTATATTATTGGTAAACTTGTGCATACTACCATGTGTAGATCTATTTTGGGAGGAGTGTTGGCTCTGAAAGAGCCGCTGTTTTGGTCTCGACGTTTCGAACAGTATACTTTACTCGTCTACTTTGCTCGTCTTATAAAGGTCAGGAAAAGCAATTAGTTACTGTGAAACTTACTCTTCTGCATCATCGAACTCCACGCCACACGATGGACAGGCCGGGCTGTACTGAATCTTACAACATAAAAGTCCATAGCTTCGGTTCCCATTCACGATCCCTGACCGGCAGACTGGGCACAGGCCACCGGCCACGGCCTTGTCCGTGCATAGGCCGAGCGCGCCGGGGGCGACGATTGCAGCCGGAGCGGCGAAGGACCGCATGATAGTGGGGGCATAGGGCCTGCAGCCCGTGCAGCGTCGGTCGCATGCTAGATGGGAGTCCCTCCTCGTTCTGTCCAGCTGGTTGAGGTAAGGGGTTCCTGCATCTCAAGATAGAAAGAAAAAGAAACATATAAACTCAGACGACTTGGTGAAACGATCCACACATAACGATTAGTGATCACCTTTTTAAGTTTACTCGGAGACCTATCAGATTTTTATTTCAATTTGCACAAAAGCTCTTAATATGTTACACTGGGGACAGTTCTCTTTGGGGTCCCATGATTCCAAATGCATCAATAAAATATTTCATACATTTGGAGTAAACAGGACGAGACTGTAAATATGCTACTCAGGGGCGTGGGATCGGGGAGGGGAGGTGGGGGTGTTTGTCGTGAATCCTACACGGGTGCTGCGTGTGTCTAACAGCTCGTGCATCTAAAACTGTGTACAGCTGCAGCCAGCATCGAAGTATTCAACTGAGTTCTGTCGTGCAGGAAGAAGCATGTCATTAACACAGGGTTCAAGTTTTACAGAGCTGATTTTGCTTGACAAATTCTACTTGCCAAGCCAAATGGGCATGGGGCCAGTTCAAGTCTATGAACACTCTATTGGCTGGTGGGCCCGTGAAAGCTCTGCTTAGCAACACTTCGCTGTGCTCATCAGCTGAGTACACCATAAAATCACCCCAACATTGCGTATAATTATTACATTTAAATTCAGATCACACTGGCATAGCACAAAACGGGCTCGTGTTTAGAACCCGAGGCGTAATGGCGTCGTAGCAAAACTGCAGTGTCTGCAGTAGACAACCGTGCGTCGATATAAATCAATCAAGTCAATTTGAGGGTCGATTCCGTGTGTATGTTACGGCAGACTCTTTACCATTTCACTCATACAACTGAAGTATTTAATAAAGACTAACAAATGAGGCATATTGCAGACGGCTACGTGTGTGATACAATAACTATCTTCTTGGTATCCTTCTTGATTGTTAGATTGTGCAAGCTTTAAAGGGTCTGTATACGTTTGGTAATGACTCTGAAAATTTATGGGAAAAATAACTCACTTGGTAAGAAGTACAGCAGCTTTAGATAGTATAATGCATTTTGAGAAACGTTTCACTTCGAAGTACTGCAGTTATGGAAAAATACATCACTTTTTATCCCAAAAAAATTTGAATCTGAGAAGCGTTATGGCCGTAACGCTTCTCAGAATGCGTATTCCAATGACGGATACTTCTTCTGCGTGAACACAACCGCTCCAGATTTTTGGCGATATCTCAAAAACGCTGCCACCTTTTGAACTGAAATTTACACAGGTTAGTTTTATGGCATTTATCTTCAATTATATAGCATTAAGGCAAATGTACGGTTCCTAAAACCAAAGGTATACTTTGCCTTTAAAGGGACTGTCTGTTTTTGGAAAAGCAAATTTAATTCCCCTCCTCCAGTTTTCAATGAACACCATACAGCCAACAGTGCGGAACTGTTATCAAATTTGGTTAAGTGAAGAAAAAGAAAACACGAAAGCGGTTTATGTTTTGTCATGGGTTTTGTGCACGGTCTTGATTTCGATTTGGGGAATCAAAATAAGCCGCACTGAATTGCGTTAGGTGTGGTGGGGGGGGGGGGGGGAGATTCACCAGTGGTGTCTGAAGTCAAGTACTTTTCAGTCGAGTAGCAAGTACTCACGCCGAGTACTAGGGTGGCCGAGTAGTACTCAAATAAGTACTTGGGCTATCGAGTACGAGTACAGATGTCCGAGTACCGAGTATTCTGATATTCAAGTATACCGAGTCCAACAGCCGAGTACCAAGTACTTGGATCTCTGAGTACGAGTAGGCCTTCCATCAAACGGTACTCAATTAGTACTCGAGTACTAGTACCTAGGACGGGTACTAACATTGATTCGCATGCCATTTCATCGACTGACAATCACACGTCAGTAAAAGGAAGAACTGTTTGAAGTGATGAGTTAGATAGAGCCTTGCATGCTCTATGGTTAGAACAATGAGCTGACGAAGAATCTTTAGATGGTAGAATTTTACCACGTTGAACTCTTGGGCCTGTGGTATCTTGTTGGTGTGACGTAATTCCGCTGTAAAGTCACGCTCACTTCACACAAAACTGTCTCCATCGATTGCCAGAAGCCCATAGGAAGTACATTAAACTTTTTGTCTTTGATGATTTCATGTAAGCTCAACATAACTTCTGGACTTGCCTTTCACGTGTGTCTTGTGAAATGTTAAACTGTGTATACATTTTTCTCTCGTTTTGGTTCTGCTGGTCTTGTATGTAAGAAAACAATCCAATGCTCGATTTCACAAAACATTGAGATTCATCTTAAGATGAGTTGTCAGTATTACCATAGTGATTTGTATTGTGACATCACCACTGGTCCAGTAAAACATTTTCAGCTTCAAGCCCTACGGACTTGTTGTTTTTCCCGTAATAATTGAGGCCTAGAGAGATTTTACAATCGTTGTCATCTGCAAACCCAGAAGTTATTTTCTTGCTTCTCACATCCCTGCTCTTGCTTCCAACATTCTGCGAAGCTTCAAATCTTAGCGATGAGAAGACATTAAAATCAGCATCTGAGAGTTCTGATTTTGTCAGCCGTTTCTAGGCCGTGAGTAATCTTGGGATAAATTCAAAAATATGTTATCGTCACTCAAGATGAATTTGGCAGATTTCTGAAACTCAAAGCGTGTCTTTGTGAACGGCGCGCCGGCGTATTATCATATTAATAAACCGTGCTTGCTATTTATTTATTAAAAGTATTTAGGTCCCGCTTAATCAGCCTCGCTTATTTGCATAATTCCCATCGTGTACAATTAATTATGTTTGCTCTCCGAAGGAAGCAATGGCATTTTTTTCATAAATGTAATTGGCAATTTTGAAACTAGAGTATGTTCGTAGTTGGGTCGCTGAAGATACAGATGGTTGCAGAATACTGTGTGTGAGGTGTGCTGAAGATTATGTATCAGGGTTGCAGAATATTCTTTAGGGATATTCTGTATAATGTTTGTAGAATATTATATAGAACAGAAACCAATCCCTTCTTCAATGAAAAGATAACATCTCTGAAACAAAGAAAAGAAAGAAACTGCCATTCCGGTTCCACATAACATTTTGTAGAATGGTTGCAGAATATTACGTAGATTAATCTGCAAGAGGGTTACAGAATATCCTATTGGGGGTCGCTGACAGTTCTGTAGGAGGGTTACACGAACAAGATTTGCGTACAGTATAAGCCATACATAGACAAGCAACCAAAATGTATTATATTATGTGCCACTGGATCTGTGCTATTTTTATGCTAAACAGAAACAATTGCTAAGACATTTATTTTCTGCCATGCAGCTCCATGAAATGTTGGGTCACACTGTATAGGCCTATAGACCTTTACCTCCATCTTTGTTGTGTTCCCTGTCTCCAACAGCAATAATTAATACCCTTTCCTAAATCAAAATAAAAGGCTCCAGACCATTGTTGGTTACACAGCATCGGTTTATTTACATGGGTTGAAGTATTGGAGAAACAAAGTCGTATATACAAAGATAACGGTCTAGTCCGCAGACTATAGACAGACTTCACTGTGAAGTGTTTTGTGCAGCAGTTTTTTAAACCCTCCGGCGGAGATGACTTTAGCAGAAACATGAATATGACTTTACTTGAAGAGAGGAAATTTCACCCTAAACACAGCATTCAAACATTCGAACATTTTGCAAAAAACATGATCTGTTATTTCGGTTGCGAGACGAACTGGTTTTATATATATAATTTGTTTTACTGCCCAATTTTATAAGTGCTGATGTTGAAGACACTTGATGCAATACCTGCGGTGATCGTGTGTACATAAACACATAAATCTTCCATTGCTTTGTTTGTAGAAAAGGGTATCTTCTTGCGTTTTGCCACAGAGGGGAAATTTATGTATTACCATTGACGACAAAGCCTCCGAAGGCATTATTAGCAATGGCTTGTACAATGCGTGGGCAGCCATTGCCAAAGAAGTGTATGTGTTTTATTCAATATTGCCACATTTATAAATCGTGCTATTTACCACACTGGAAATGTGTTTAATAAACTGTACAACCGGTTAACAAAAATGACGTCTTTCAGATGTCTTTCTGATTTGCTGTATCTGGTTTAAGCGATCCAAGATCGTAGGCCTATATCATGGAAAACAGATGCAGCAGATCGAAAAGACTGGCCTTTTCCTTTGAACTGGAAAGAAATCATAATTACTTTTATAATATCGGAACACGTGGATGGACACTTAAAGCTTCCGTACATAATGGTACAGTGTTAGAGGGAGTCTTTTTTCCCTAGCACATTGCAGTTTTTCACACGGAAATATTCGCATCTGACACTTGGTCGGGATCACTGTCTGTCTGCTCTCTGTCTGTCTGCCTGTCTGGTACCAAGGTTATTTAAATCCAATATTTGCAGATTAAAGATCGTTCTTTCAATTACTAGATCATAATTCAGGCACAGACATATTCCACTATTCCATCACAGACAAAATAAAGACTTTGTAACCATCAGGGGAGGGGGGGGGGGGGGGGTCAGTCCGAAAGCTTATGTATTTTAACCTTCATACAGTACCAATCCTACAGAGAAATATTTCCTTCTGAACATTGTCAAAGTCGACAGATAGAATTGAAAAATCACAAACACTTATTTCGATTTCATCAATCGAAATAAGCACGGACATGTGTGCCGATTTGACTAGCCACCGTCACTTATAAGTAAGGTTTTCAAAAGCGATGCCTTTTTTGCTTGTAAGTCTTACTTACAAGTGACAGTGGCTTGTCGAATCCAGAACACATAAACATGTTTCGTTGTTTTTACTCATGCGTGTGAATACATAAATTGTTGAAATAATTACAGGTTGGTTTTATGTTGATGTTTGTTTAAACTGAAGGTTGGAATGAATGTACTCTTCCAACAACCAATGACGCATCACCCGTTTAATGGCGGTGTGATACCATCTGGTTATAGACTACATACCGGTAACAATATGAAATATTTCTTCTTGTTGATTAAAGGCAACCTAAGCCTACTTTCAACTGAAACATAGTAGTTTCCACCCCAACACAGAAACAAAACTTTTAAGAGGACACAATTTCAATTTACATTTTCACACAAGAAACTGTTAGATGAATACCGATCTGAAATGCACTCGGTTTGGGCCAGCAATCCATACCAGACCAAAAAAACATGCATAGAAAATATTCAATTCGCCCCATTTTTCCAGAATTCGGTGCAACGTAATCGACTTGAATTTTCAGTGTTTAAGTAAAGACTGCTGCGTCACACGTATTGATTTATTTTTGTTTTCTTCATAAAAAAATGTCATTTTGACCGAAATGTTAACACTTTAGATTCCGACTGTTTTCTTCCGCCATGCTTCGCTGAAAGCGCTAAGATGTTCGCGCCGTAGCGCCTCTCCCTTTCAAAATACGGAAGCTTTTATGCGGAGGGTATTATGCATCCACGGTGGGCAGTCTGCTCTCTATTCGAGCATAATACGATGCCACGCAAATAAGAATGCGTTCAATGCGCGGCTTGATGAAGAATTGTGCCTCGTCTTTTTCATTGGGAAGAAAGAGAAATTTGAGCCATTCAGTGTGAATATAAAGGCCATAATATGTGTATGTTATAATACACAGACATACCCAATGTATATCTGCATCAATGTGTGCTGTGATATCTAAGTCTGCATAGCACTGTGAAGAAAGGTGTGCGATTTTTAAAAAAATATAAAACCATACACTCTAAAAAAAAAAACCTGTCCCGGATAATGGTTTTTAAAAAGAGGTTTTAACTCAGATTCTGCGTCAGTTTGAACCATTTTGGGGTCATTTTGACTCAGATTCCAGGTCGTACTGATTCAGAAATAGGTCAGGCCCCCTTGACCCAGAATCCGGGTCAATTCTGGCGCGGTAGCTTTATAGCGTATCTTTCAAGTTAATGACGAAAACATGCAGCTTAACCAAAATAGTTATGGAAGTGAGACCCCAGTATTTCGTAAAAATAAAACCAAAGAAGAGGGACTTGGGATTAAGCATAATGTCCTATAAAACGTCTGGGATTGATCTCAACTGTGTAGTCAATCGTTGTTTATAGCAAAGAGTGATGTCACAATACGAAATCACTATTGGCAATATTGACAACTCATCTTAAGATGAATCCAAGCCCTTTGTGAAATCGATACCTAACTTACGAGAAAAACAAAATACGTTGCTTAAAATGACACTATAAATGGTCATAACTGCGTAAAACTAGGTTGCGTGCGATCACCTCCTTTCGCGGTTTTTCAAGTAAGAATTTCTCTTATGTGCTTTTTAAAAAACCATCAGTTTGCCTCTTTTATTATCGTGTCGTAGGATTTTCTATTAATATTAATGATAAAATTTCACAAACAGATGATCTGAACGGTCGTAAAAAAAAAATGAAAAAGTGCATGTAGCACATCCGGGAAAGGGTTTTGTTTTATTTTGTTTAAAGAAAAGGGCAAAAATAAAAAGGGTATTAATAGATTGGCTGTCTTTATATATACCACGCATTGTTTGCAAACATGATTGAGGCTTTGAAAAATAAGTTACTGTTATATATTTCTGGTAATGAAACTCTGAAAACCATCAAGGAAGCCTTAATTGAAAAAGTTATCCGCACTCTTTACATTTTTTTTCTTCTTTTTGTACGAAAGTTCGATTGAATTTCACGTTGGTAAAGTTATCTGGAAGATGGATGTCAGTTGGTTGTGCAGGGGCACAATGTCAGTGCTTGCCATAGGCGCTATTTTCCGTAGACACGCTGCTCATGCTTGGACTGTGACCCATGTATACCGTAAGTCTGAAGATGCCCTTGCAGATGTTTAGGAAAAACCCCAACAGATCGGGAAAAGCCCACGCAATCAGGTAGGGGCTGAAAACCTATTATAACGAGAGGCTCCGGTGCGAAGCGGGATTCGAACCGGGGTCCGCAGAGGAGAAAGGCAGGGGGAAAGCAAACCTGATTACATGATAATTTAGTTTTTTTTCAGGAACATGGAAAGGGAAATTTATGAGGTATTCGGACAAGATAATGAGTACAGGCACCTAGTCTTTCATGCTTCACTGATGTAAACATTTTTTTGCAAGTAATGTAATTACACCATGTGGTTTAATAACCTTTAATTCAGACAGCTTGCACGTAGAGGTATTCTGATATTGTGTGTGTGTCTGCTGGAATGATGTTTGTCATCAAAGACGAACTCATAACGCCCCCACAATGTTTGGCAATATGACGCCGGTTCATTCGCTATAATTCAATCTAATTCATTATCTGGAAAGCTAATTTACTGAGACATAATGATGAAGAATATTGTTGCTGGATATAATGTCAAAGTCAGTGATGGGAAAACTGCCTGCTCTAACCAACATCATGGTATGGAGAAACACTAGGTGAAACTTTCAACTCACTTCACGTCGCATAGAAGTATTCACATGCCACCTATAGGCCCAAATAAAGCACAGACATTTTTTCTTATCACGCAGTAACTTGCGAAGATGAAACGCCACATTGTTGTGATCGTAGCCGCGGTATTCTTAACCAAGCAATATTTCCTATGCAACAGCTCTATGGGACTGGGGCCCGACCCATGCCCCACTCTATGTTGTGAATGTTTGGCAAATACATTCACTACCGCCATTGGCGGCGACCTTTCCATGGCTCCCTGCAGTTGCCTACACAAAAGGAACATTCAGTAAACAGTAACCAGCGTAAAATGCTAGCCGAGATGACGTAATAACATGGAGAGTAAACAGTACTAATAACAATAAATACAAAATAAAAGAAAGTAATCGAATAAATAGAGAAAAAAAATCACAACTTTATACCTTTATGTTTTATTTCAAGCTGTATGAGGTTTGTTTATCACATTCCTGTAACTTAATCAACAGAATATAAAGCTAAAATTCTTCAGCCAAGTTCGCAATTACGGAACCATTTGTCTCGGTAATTTTCTTCAATCAGGCCTATTGGTATAAAATGAAACGTGAGGCAAGTGACTTGTGCTAGCGCATAGGTCAAAACACCCGACACGCATTGTATAAGGCCCAAGAGATGTTTACAAAAAAATAACTGAATGTCTTCAATTTGGAGAGCGGTGCAACTGTTTGCACTTGATTCTTCGTGGTATCGTTTTGCACGGGATGAAACATAATGGCGAGCAAAAGCAAGATGAAAAACTTGTACCCAATTATAGTTATAAGGTATTTATTTGACATGTATTTCAGTTACTGTTGATATTATTTGACCAATTGTTTGTGAACTGAACATTACCACAACCGTGGTGCGGCACACTGAGAACGTTTCTCGATCTGTGAAATAATTGTCTCTTTGTCACACGAGACATGACCTGCATTGGAAATAAATTTGATCGATTTGATTAGTAGTCAAACAAGGCGGACGTTTAATGGTGAGTTTTATGAAGTTTTGGCCGTAAATGTTGATTTATTGATGATTTAAGAAACTTAATGTCAGAACAGTGTGACATTAATCAGTTGGTGAAGCATTTCCACGAAGGCAAACTGTTTAGTAACAAATCGTTTATATAATTATAGGAATCTATTTGCTCTACTTCATACGATCGTCGTTAAGAAGCCGGTGAGACTGTCTTCAACTGAATCTTCGTGAAGGTATTTTGCACACTTTAAAAATAGCAAGAGGATGACGAACTTGTATCTTTTTATGTAGACAGTTATGAAGCTTTCCAGGAAGGCGGAAGATTGTTTACAAAAACGAAATCATTTATCTGTTTATCTGTTTAAATGTCCGTTATCTGTTTGTTCAATTTGCTTATCATTAATTGAATTTTCATGATAGTGAATGACGAGAAAAACAGATGAATTAAACCTGTTCCTCTTTGAAGCCCCAGCTCAACATTGGTAAGAAGAAAAACATTAATGTTCACAGATTTACATATACCTTACATGCTGTAAAGACAACAATGGTAGAAAACTTTCAAGAAATGTTTCTGCCTGAAGTGTTATCGTTTATATGAAATGAGAAACAAAAGTAGTTTTCGTCTCATTGAGACGAAAACTCTGTGTATAGGAATGCTTACAAAAATGTTGAATGTATTTTTACTGCTTTCTCGCGAATGAAACAACGAAATGAGCTGACATTTTCACAGGTTGGTTTTATTACAAATTTATCTTGATTTGTGCAAAGAATGGAAGCATTTAGAGTCAGTTTACCAACAGCACACGGACAACATTGGTAATTGTCACTATCCGCAACTTATTGTGACCGGAATAGCAAATCTGTGAAAGTTTGAGCTCATCTGGTTATCGGAGACACGAGAAAATAGTGAACACTGTTTTCAGCAGGGTTGTTGGACTCCCGAGATTTGAAGAAATTGTTGACCCATTTCTCAACAACCATAGCATTTGAAGCAAATATATTTCAAGGGAAGTTTTCCACCATGACCTCCTTTACGCCAAGTTATGTGCAAATCTGTGAACATTTATACTTCCATTCTTACCAATGTTATGCGCACCCTTTATAAGCTCATTGAAGATATTGAACCAGTTCTACGAAGGCAGATGTTCATTTAAGCAACAAAACATTGAAGTGATTGTTTATTCCATTTGAGCTTCTTTAAAAAAAAAAGGACAACATTGAAAATCGTCGTGTGCCGAAGAAAGACGCAAGGACAGTGCGCCCGCCAAAAAGTCGTAATCAATTACTGTCCAAAATTGTGTTTCAAGAAAACTGGGTGTGAAAGTTTGGTCGTTTTTCTGCTAATGTGTAAGTCATTCAGGAAAATTTTAATTCCGCATAGGAATGGGAAAACATGTCATGGGTGTAATTTTTGCAACAGATATATATTAGTTATGCCCTTTTTTTTCAAAAGAGACATGTTGTTGATTGTGACCTTCTGCTGGGGCAAATCGGTGTAATTTGTGTGCCCGGAAAAAGCTCGTATATCCTTACGACCTTCTTCCAGGGACACCACGAAATGTATTGAATTGCTTCTTGGCATATTGCGCAATTCAAGAAATAACGAGATAAACACGAGGTTGGAAATAATAGCTTCAACAAAATCTTTCGCAGGATCTGTTTGTTTCATTTCATTGTCTCAAGAAAGCCTTTCATCTGAATCATTATTATGTTTTGCACACGTCAGGAAAAAATGTTGAGTTGAACAAGTTTTTAAATGCCCTTAATGATATCAGGTTCTTTCCACGAAGGCCTTCTTCTTAAACAGATGTGAATGTTTTTAATATTGTACGCAGCTGTTGATCATGAGCGTACTGTCTTATTACGCACGATGCTGCCAGAGTTAAGTGGCCCCGGGATCGTGCGGTACTTCTGTGTAAAATTGCATTTCATCAAATGCCGATTTACTTGGCGGGAAATGAACATCTTTCGAGAAAAAAAAATAGGAAAAAAAACTCGAAGGGGCAATACGGCGCTTCGGGAATATGAGTATAACAAATGACAAATTTCGAAGCTTTGCTTATAGAAAGATTGTTCAGCCTAAGTAAGAACCAAATTAAAAAAAATAGCAGAAATGTTTCCTATATTTTTTTTCAGTTAATGCTTGACCAACCACCCCTAGAAATGTTTCCGCTCGAATGATTTCATCTTAGAGAATGACAACTGAATAAATAATGCTTAATCTGAAATGATGCCAGTATTGAGGCAATTTGAAACCTGGAGTGGGTAGCAAAATGCAGTTCAAATGTGACCAATGCGTTTGAGCTGTTAATGAACATTGTTGCCTATCATTCCATGATAATTTTGGAACAATTTGTTATGGATTAACTTTTTAATACAAAACAACTATTTTACTGATAAACCTTGATTCTTGTGTTTTCATGAAAGGCTTGCTTGCACTAAGTTATGTGATGCACTTATTTTCCAATAGATAGAGTCCTTATGGAAGTGGGCAACATTTTAAATCTCTATACATCACGCTAAAATTGTCATTTTATCTGCTACCCTTCCAGAGCGAATTTCGTCAAAATCCTTAAAACATCCAATGACGTCACATTTCGAATATATAGGTCAGTACATTTTTGTACAGGAAATTATTCTAGTTCATTCCTGAGTTTGGGTGATATTCATTCAAAACGGCATTGAATTTTACCTTTTTGACTGGCGCAAAAATGTCTTCTATGGAATGGACAGACCCATTTGTTGTTGATATCCAATGCCGTCGTGTTTCAACCGTCTCTTTGAAAGAGTAGCAAATAAAATTTTACACCACTTTAACGTGAGGTTAGAGACTTGTAATTTCCCCCACCTTTCTAAAGAGGACTCTATCTATTGAAATACGAGTGCATCACAAAACTTAATTTGACCTTGGAGTCCCTCTTTAAATCGAGTTTCGGCAAGAGCTCTGGCATTTGGTTTTTATCACCTGTTACCATTTTCCTCTTTTACACGCTTGGACTATTCGCGCTCTTTTAAAACCCAATGAGTTGTGGATGTCCTTCGAGCAAGAATGGTGGGCATGCCGTTTACATGTTCTCGCCTGATATCGTTCGCCATAACATGTCTCAGTAATAAATTGCTAAGGTATCATATGAACATTTAAAGACTGGGCTAAGCATATAGATTGATAATTATGGGGGAAAATGATTAGTTTCGATCTGAAACCAGAGTGACTATTTTTGAATTTTATACCACTCTCTATAGTGCAAAAGAGTAAAAAAAACACTCGTCTGTCCGCCATGCCACAATTGCATAGAGCCATATGGCGGACATCTCTTTTCAGACTGAAAGACGGGTATTTTCAACTTGAATCAAGGTGAAGTTCGCTCCAATTTAACTCAAAAAGGTGATGCACAGTCAGTTTCACTCTGAGAAGAGCCGAAATGACACCACTCGGGTGAGAGTGAAATGTTCGCTCGTTTACATTAATTAGAAATGTAGAGGATCGGGAATTCATATTTACTCTTCCAAATACACACTATGTTTTTCCCTTTAATTATTGTAGAAGGCAAATGGAGATAAAACATGACAATTGCGCGTCTTAATCAGAGGCATTCGAGCAATTTACGATGTGATGCATTCTGATAATAAAGTCAATCAAAAACGAAACATAATGTTAATTATGTGTGTAAGTACCAGCTGAACAGCCACATCAGGGAAATACCTCAACGGCTGTTCAACGGCTGCAACGGCCGTTGGGTGGTCACTGTTATAGAAATGTATATCACGAAATCAACGATGCGACAAAAACTTTATTTGAAAAGGCAGTTTGTGTTTCTTCAAAGCTGATATTGCTTCTGTTAGTGTCGGGTTTGGGTGTGTTTTTTTATTTTTTACGTGCCATACACAACACACTGTAAAAGACAACACAACACGGTGACGTGTTCTGCTCAAGGACATAAGTGCCGCTACCAGGATCCGAACCCACACTCTGACTTCACCAGAAGGTGAGTCCGGTGCAATAGGAATATAATTGGTATTGACCCATTTCACCTGACGTCATCATCACAATAATCTTGGTTGCGCCATTTTGGTGGTCAATGTCACTGAGTTTTTCAGTGGAAACCTATTGACAACCAAAATGGTGAGCGTGGCACAGTCGGCGCGTGTGACGTGCATGCAAGGGGTCCATTGGGAAGACTCTCTAAATGTAAGAGTGAAAAATCATTGTTTTGTCCGCCATACCACTCTTGCAAAGAGCAATACGGTGGACAACCTTTTTTGATTGAAAGACGTGTACTTTCAACTTGAATAAGAGTGAAGTTTGCTCAAATTTTCACTTTAAAAAGGGTGATGCAGAGTGATTTTCACTCTTAAAAGAGCCAAAACTACACCACTCGGGAGAAAGAGTGAAATTTTCACTCTTTTACTCTTAGAGAGTAAAATTGTGTTTGTTTTATATTCTAGTATTCAATAAACGTACCAAACAGCCTGTGAAAATAACGTGAAATTGATTTGATCGTGATATTTTTCGAGATTACTTGGTTAATGTTAAGTCAAGGTTTTTGTGCGGTGCCTGTTTCCAATAGACCCTTCCCATGAAATATGTAAGTTGCATAACACGCGTGCGCACTAACACTACTGGTGGGCAAAATGAGGGAACATCCCGCCTTTTTGTGTGGGGATAATGGTTGCGTGACGCACACGCGTTTGTGCGTATGCCTAGTGCACAACTGTATGGCGTTTGCCTACCAATAATGTCTGTACGCATGCGTGAATGTAATTAGCATATTTCATGGAAAAGGCTAATTGATAAATGTGTTTTTTTCTCGCATGGTGGAAGATAGTTCTCGGTACAATTGGTTTCAAGTTACAAACGGTTTTCAGACTTCAAATCGTTTATTATTTTATTTGATCATCACCAATCATTGTAATATTTTTTTCTTTTGTTATGATCGATGTTGGTTGTCAAAATGGCCAAAAAGGCCACCAGATAGTACGAGGCCTTATACACTGAAATTAAAAAAAGGACAGAAAGAGCAAAGCAAGAATGAATTAATTCCTAGATATAGACCATGTAACCTTTGTTTGCAAAAAGAGTGACCTTGTACATTCCAGGGCCTTTCTGGCAGGCAAGATCACTGGTTATATGGGAAATCTTTACATTCGGTGTCATAATTTCCACATAAATTCACGAGGTTAAAGTAACAGCCGGGCAAGTTTTGAGATGTGCCCCCTTTCTTCATATCAAAAGTTGATCAAAATCATGACAGTGCGAACTCCATGAAATGTCAGATTGAATGTGTTCTTCCAGTGGGCTGTGTGAAAATAGTGCCTGCAGGAAGTCCAGGCTCTGTGCTCTTTTGTAAACATGTGATGTCACACGTTACATGGTCTATAGATGAAAGATATTATAAAAAACGATCTTTCGTTCAGGGTTTACGCTAGGGACAAATTGTCGCGGGAAGCAGGGAAAATTGTATATAGCATGAGCTAAACAAAAATGTGCGCAAATCTTCATCAAAATCACTGATTAAAGCCCCAGCTCAACACTGGTAAACTGACTGTAAATGATTCCATTCTTTGCACAAGATCAAGATACTTGTAATAAAACCAACCTGTGAAAATGTCAGCTCATTTCGTTGTTTCATTTGCAAGAAAACGGTAAAAATTACATTCAGCATTTTTGTACGCATTCCTATAGGTGGAGTTTTCGTCTCACTGAGACGAAAATTAATTTTGGATCTTATTTTATTTATTATTTAAAAACGATAACACTCCAGGCAGAAATATTTCAAGGAAAGTTTTCTACCATCATTATCTGTATACCATGTATTGGTATCATGTAAATCTGTGAACATGTTCCCCCTCTTATCAATGCTGAGCTGAGGCTTTAAATGCAAATCACTCTTTATCATCAAATACCTTGGAAGTACATTCCCCTCTGAATTGTTCTCATTTCGGAGACAAAAGGCATAATTAAAACATGGATCACCGGTCGATGATGCATTCGACTGTAACATGAACCACCAGACCACCAATAATTATTTGCTAGTTGTTGTCGAGAAAACGATACTTTAACAAATGCTGTCAAATTTAAAGGTTGTGTCTTTGTAATTCCGAAGCCTTTCAAAAACAATCCACCAAGGACGTCAGCGCTCTTAAAAATACAACGCTATTTTCCTACTCACCCAAATTTAAACTCATAAAATTAATAAATGAGTAGACAAGATTTTATTTTAAAATGCACACAAAACGCTGTTTTTATGTTGTATTTTTTATTAGTTAGAGAATATGCAGAAAAAGGTAGAGTTCATGCAGAAATTTGCCCCCAAATTCACACATACATTAAAGTTGCATGGCCTGATTTTCGCTGGAAGAATTTATTATTACTATTTTTTTTTTACTTTTTCTCTGAACGAATTTTGGCAGATGATTATGCTTCAAATCAAAAAACATACAAACCTCATAAGCCACAGACAATGCACAAAATAGATGTAACATGATGTAAAATTGTTTGTACACGGCTGATGGACATGATTTAATGTTGGGTCCCGACGATAATTCATTTTTAGTTTTTAACTAAGTACCACTTATCATTGGCGAATTTCTTTTGGTACAATAAATGGGTACAACAAGCTCATAAGTTTCTCGAATCTATACAAATTGCTATTTATAATTTAAATGTTGTGGTCAAACCGGCCCAAAATCAGACCTAGCCTCTGTAATGACTCTCTGTATCCAATACCGAAACTACTAACATGTTAAACTGTCTGGATTTGTAATGTGCTTAGGGTTGCTCCAGGCCTACAGTGTAAATTAGGTTGCAGCATTTATTAAAACAAACTAATGATGATGGAGGTTTGTGTACTCAATAGAATCCCCCCTTGATATTAAAACTAAGTGTTTTGAACAAGATTGCACGCACATCAAACATAAATATACTATTGACAACATCGTCAATATTTAAAGGGGAGTATTTCATTGTTAGGGTAGATTCATCCACATAGTGTGGAGCTTTTAATACACGCACCAAACACCAATCTGTGAAAGTTTCATTAAATTTGATTTGGCCGCATTTTAGTGAAAATACCTGTAACGAGAAAAACGGTTCATGTTTTTTTAAAGGGTTTGGTGTGCGGCCTGTGTATACTACGAGCGTGGCAATTGAAATAAGCAATGGCAGTTTGAGAGGTCTTCAAACGCTATTTTTCCGACATTGACAGTTGACTAAAGGGTTGGTACTGCTCAGATTTTTTTTTTAATAATCAGTGACCTTTAAGAATGAAATTAGTCGATAATATTTTCGATAATTAACAACCATGTCTTAAATGAATAAAACTAACCGTTTGTAGACATTTTTTTTTTACAATGAACCTATTAACAACAACAAAATTAATTTTTGGACAATTAAAAATCCATTTTCGGATTTATCACTGATGGTTATAAAACGACGATACATACAACCCGTTGTAGCGTAACGGTGACATGAGCAATTAACGTTATCAGGACTTTTCCCCTCGTCGACGATAAGAATAACGATTTCTTAAAATATCACCAACAATTCACAGCCGAATATTATCATGATATCTACTTACGTCTTGGCCAGTTAAATAGAAGCGCCATATTCACCTATTCATCCTTTCAATGTATCTGCTTGAATCTGCTGCTCAGTTTCCAAGCAGAGTAAGACATTCAGTGTAGAATGGACAAGAGTATTAAGGGTATATGCTTGATACCCGAGGATGACTCGCCAGGCACTGTGGTTCTGTGTTACACTATATAGTCCAAGTGAACACTAAGGTGGAGGTTTATTGTGTTATGCGTGTCTGTGTCTTGCCTTGCATGATGTGTGTGCACGCAGCGAGAGGCAAGCACACGGAGGGCAAAAACGCGGCTCATTGCGATGGTAACGGCTCTTTGGCCTGCCGGAGGTGATGCGTTGCTGCAGCTGAGAGCATCCCCTGACGACTGTTTCATGTATGGACCGGTGGATTGATCATTGAGTCAAGCAGCACGCCAGCCAAAACCGACTCTACCCTCAGGGGCCAGCTCATCTCATTTTCACCTATTGCTGTCTCACTGCAAAACATCATCCATGATGGAAATAGAAAAATACATGGTTTTTGCAGTGTCTCAAAGATCTAAAAGGGTCACATTATTCGCAGTTATCACAGCACACTCTGAAAACAAAAACATGTATAAGTAACTAGATCGGAATTAAACAGGTTAATTCCGATCCAGTTCCTTATACTGCGAAATTGTGCCCCCTGATCAGTCGAATACGTGCCCATCGAATTGGATTAAATTCTAACAGATGGATTGTATAGTGTATTTATTGAAAAATAATCAAATATTGGAATTAATTCGCTCTGCCAAAAACCAATGATGTATCGAACAAAAAGAGCAACATTAATGGGAGACTTTGGAACGCTAGGTGGCAGCACACTATCCGCTGTTCCGAGCATGTGCACATTTTCCAACACAATGGATTTACCTGGTATAAGTGTGCTGCCACCTAGTGTTCCCCAAAGTCTTAATTTTCTTAAAGAGTAGACATCAGAGAAGTATTGTTGAAATCAATGAGCGTGTGTAGAGTTGAAGAGGGTTCCTGACTGGTGATTGCAATTACAACAAAAATGGTATCGCTCTCGTCAGCCGATCTACTTCATTTCGATTTCAACTCTCTGTCTCATGGCAATGCACAGAACAGCCTCAATCACACGTTCAAGTTGACGAAGCATGAAGCAATGTTTCTTCCCACGCTGACCATTATATGAGAGGCTGAACGGACATCAATTTCACTCTTGTTCAACCTCCTTGACTCCCCGTAGCCCTTATTCAAAAAGAGTTGTGCAAATTCTCACAAAAAGAGCTTTGTTTTGTAGGTTCTCTTGTATTCTTCACTGGACATGCAGCTGGACCTCTTTTCGTATTTAATCATAAAGCCAAAAATGGCTGGGACCAGCCAAAAACAAGAATAGCGACATTTGAAATTTTGTCTGGTAAATTTGTTAAAGAAGCTAGGTCCGACTTTTGGACGATTTAACCCGAAAATTTCGATTTAAATTTTAATGAACTATTCTTATAGGTTCGAGAGAGTTATAAGCTTGCATTTAAGGTTTTGCACGAGAAAAAAACTATCACTATAAATGTTTACTGGTAGTTAATTAAAAGCTAAAAATTAGTTATTGTTGGGATCCTGACATTTTCCCGCGTCCATTAGCCATACAAACCGTTTTGCTTATTGCATGCATTATTGCATGAAACTGTTTGTATGTTTTTCGTTTTGAAACAACATGATCTGTTAAAATTCGTTCAGAGAAAGAGAGAGAGTTTTTTTTCGATCAGGCCATGCAGACTTATTACTAAGCAAAAAAACGTTTTTTAACACTACGTACTGATAAGTCACAATGTGGAATTAAACCTATTAATGTGCTTTTTTGCTAAGTTGTGTGCCAGCCCCCCCCCCCCTCCCAAACCTGCCAAAATCATTTGGGGAAACGGGTATGCAGAATACCTAGAAAGACATCAACGTTCTTAAAGAGACAGAAAGAGTCAAAGTCACAACAGACTGCAGACTGTTATTTAATGGGTCAATAATATGGACACAACAGAGAACCAAACGACTCTTACATTTCCTTGTGAACATTCATGACTTGTTCCCCTTGCCTCCCCAAAGAGATCGAAAATGCACAAATGAATGGTTCAATACATTATGTATCCCCCATACGTCTTTGCCCCCGCCCCCACCCCCACGAAAATGTCTGTTTTACACCACTTTACATTCGTATCTTACGGCCGCCACGCGCCACTGCGGCCGTCAATCGATCCGCATTTCTGCAGCCTTTAAGTACCCCTGCCAAGGAAAATCAAGAAAACAATTTTGCCATACAGCAAAATTTCACACATAATTATCTCAAAGCAAGGCCAATTTTGAAACACAATCATCTCTTAATTAACTTCGGTCCATCGGAAGAAGATGGATGAGGATCTGGTCCAAATGGAGAGAAGGGCAAGGCTTCCTAAAGGTGGCTGGGAGGAGAAACAGGGTACACTGCTTAGCGTGTGATAGGAGGATAGGCTAGGGTCAGTGCATGGGTACCGACACATGCATTATAACATGAACTTACACGTTTTATATCAATGGGAGACTTTTGAGGACACTAGGTGGCAGCAGACTTACCAGGTAAATCCATTGTTCCAGGAAATGTGCACATAACTACATAAACGATGGAAATTTACCTGGTAAGTCTGCTGCCACCTAGTGTACCAAAGTCTCCCATTTTATTTAAATTGGAAAATATAATTTGTTTTACTAAGGTTACATGAAATTACTTTCGACATTAAAAAGGGTCTCTATTGGTATAACTATTACCGATCTGGTATTGGATAATTCCTCCTATTATATTTTTACAGCAATAACTAAATATCTGCTCGTACCGTACCTTGCGACCAAACGATTACCTGAACACAAAGGCGAAAGTGTTAGGGCGCTTTGCCTGTCCATTTTGACGCTAGAGGGCGCTATGCGGTAAACTTGTTATTTTCATACGTGCAAGCTTCCAATCTTACTCTGAAATTTAAAACAAAAATTGTACGAACATTTACACTTAGTTGGCAAAATTACGGGGGCCTTCACTGCAAAAAAATACAATAGTTTATTATGTGACCAATAATGCTATCTAATTAATACCCATGATAAATACAATTTACTATCTAAACAAAAAGGAAGTTCTAATTTTTTTTTTTTAAACAAATAATGGCATGTTTTTGCCAAGCCAGTTTATACATACATTTTGTGATACTCAACGCCTCCCATACAAAATAGTCGTCAATGTTTATACAAGAATGTCTATAACATGTATATTGGTTTTACTTTACCAGAACTTTTCCTTAATTTTATAAAACTTTCCCTTTGTAGGGTATGCAGTTTAAATTGTATAATCGGGGTCTAACACTACTTGCTATGTAAGTGTATAATTTGCATAACAGTGCTAGACCCCCCACTAGTGCTGCGCATGCTCCACACGCCCACCCACTCCGACTTCATGAGACGCCATGTTTTCTCTTCAGTTATTCCCCATTTTATGGAAGATTTGTATGACGAAATCACTGCAAAGTGAGCAAGGTGAGTTGAAAATTACTAGTTATAGCATCCCTAGAAGACTTCCGACTTTGAAAATAAGGTTTTGAAACAGCTAAATAGAACTTAGAAGGAAACATACGGCTGAACTCCGTGTGTGTAGCGGTGAATTTGAAAAACATGCGGTCTCAAGTCCAATCCCAACAATGCATGTATGTAGAGCTATGTAAAACCACAATTAATTAAAATAAAGGGAGAAAAGGCATGAAAATATTAATGTGAAAATACAGTTTTCTTAAAACCGACCTTGCACTTACAGTGGGATTCACAGCTGTATACCACTCGGCTGTTTTTTTTATGGGTATATTTATGGGGGGGGGAGGGGCGTGGCCATGGGGGCGCTTAGCAGTAATCTTTCCTGTCTAGTCTAGTCTGAGTTACGGTAATTCCGAGTTGTACTTGTTAGCGTCAACTTAATGATTTCACAACTCCAAGACAACTCAAGATAACAAATTTAAAAATGCCTTCATTCATAATTGTTTTTGTCAGAAACTACTCCTAGAACTATGAGGTTCGTTCCGCTATCGTCTCCACGAACCTCATAGAGTGACATGTACAAAATCCTATTCGAAACTTTCTGCCCTTCACATTTACATGGCTACAGTTCTTTTTTGAAATCAGATCTCGCCAAAACTAGGCTCTATGTGTTCTTTCAACTCTCATCGAGCGTTGCACGGGTCCGACCAGAAAATCCACTCCGCAAACTAAAAGTTGTTAAAAAGTGATAAATACTCACCGTAACTCAGATCCCATTCAAACAGTATTGCAACAAATATGGCGGCCGAAGTTGCAAAATTAACTGGTACGCAGAACCAGCCCAAAGGACCATAGGATCTCCTAGTCCTACACACCTCAGGTGACTTTCAAGTTGATAATAAACGTCTTTGATAGATTTTGGAGCGATATTTTGTCACCCTCTTTTTTGGAAGCTTGAAATTTGTACACAGGTACCAAGTTTTGATGGGACTTCACTCGGACCCTACATAACGCCAGATCATGTCAAAATGTTAAGTTGTTGGGTCCCTTTAACTTGGACTTTGTTAGACCCAGTAACTGGGGCAATGTACTCAGTTTAATAAAAACAATTCTTGGACAGTCATACTAGCACCCTGGGAAAGCATACATGTAGGTAATATAACTGGGATGAATTTGATTTGCTATGATTGTGTGATACACTGTTCCAAAAAACTGCCCCAAACTGTTCCAAAACAAAATGCATGTAGCTGGAAAATCGCCATTAACATTCTAACAACAATAGCAAGTACCCAAAACTAGGTGTTAACAACACCTGGTGTTTTGTGTGGGTGTGGGCTAGCCCCTTTAATAGGACCTATCCACGTCGTATCCTTGGCCCTAGCTCCAATGTAATCAAATTGCTGAGTCCGTCGTGTCTTTTTCTCTCGACCTCTTCCTGATTATAAAACTTACTGATGGACTCTATTGTACTTGTTATAAGCTGTACATGTAGATTACCGGACTGCTGGAATTGGTCGAAAAGAATGAACAAAAGTTTTTAGAAATCAAATGCTTTTTGAGAGTATTTGTTTGTATATAACTCGACTTAATTTCAACTTGCTCTAATTTCAACATGCGAACTGTACACACGTTCTCATAATTAAGGTTCACAAATTGCTTTTTAACATTGTTATGTCAAGGAATCAAACACCAGTTCTGAATTTGGCTCCATAACCTCACTTTGTCGGGTTCCCTTAACAACTTTGCAACCATGATGCAATTAACTGCCAAGACCTAATTGGGGACCAGACTGGTTCACCCTGCGGCTATTTTGTGAAATCATTTACATCTCTCATTTTGGCCTCTCTGAAAGTGATCCTGGAGGTGAGTCTCATATCGACACAATAATCGGAATAGAGTTTTTCCAATGGCCTGCAAAGTACTTTCCTCTAATCTAAGGGAGCTAAACCCAGTGAGAGTATGAAAATATTTAACCTTCAGCAAATGGCCGATGTTAAAATTCCCAGCAAGTATAGCAGTTTTATTTTAAGACCCGCACCGCTCTTTGTCACAACCCGACTACGTTGGAGGATTTGCACATATTGAGGGTGCTTTTTACTTGGTCCGTTGCACCGCAAACATTTTCTGCCCTTATTTGGACGATGTATGAAAATACATGCTTTTATCGAAATTTTGGTTTTTACAAGTGAAACGCGATCCAGACACAAGTATTTCGAAGGACAGGACAGTATTTAGGGTAAAAAATTAAATATAATATGACAGACATGGTCAAGGAAAATTTGAAAAAATTTACCTCCGTAGGGAAAGTGAAGTTAATAAAACCAAATATTTAAAAAGATATAAATGAATTACATGTACGTGATGTTTTAGATTTTTTTTAAAGCAGTTCGGTAGAAAAGTCTTATTTACCGATGGCCTGGTTGAAAATTGCCTGTAGGCAAGTACTTGCGTCATAAAGAAGAGAACGTGTCTGATACCACGACAGTAAAATCTTTAAAATCACCTGAGGTACACAGGAGATGTTGCCGGTTAATATGGTGGTATGATTGTGTCAGATACAATTAAAATAAAATCCCAGAATCTGTGAGTCATCCAAAATGTAACATCCTGGAAGTTTGAGGGGTTTCATCTCGTCAATAGTAAACTGTTAGTTATATTCAGGACTTTTCGTTTTTGTACAACCGCAGGTTTATGTTTTATGGACCTGTATTTATTTAAAGTTGGTTTCATGAAAATAAGACCAGTGAACTAACTGATGTAAGACTTGCAGTCTTATAAGACCACCACAAGAACTGTAGGTTTTGCCTCATTAATTCCAGGCATGGGCAAACTGTAGGCCAACATGAAGTTAATTTTCTCATTAATTTCTATCACAACAGATGAAGCCATGAGTGACAACACAAAATCCTGAGTTGCTCCTCGATGAGTTTGGTCACCCTCTGCTTGAGAACCCTGAGTTGATGACACCCTGGCCCAAGCATCCCACTGCTTGACTTCATTGGATCACCCTTGAATCTGAGAGAAGCAAATCCACAGGCAGCCAGAGCTCTCTGATGTCACCCCAGTGGATCACTTGATGTCAAGAAAACCAACTACCATGATGGTCTAGAACCGCAGATCTACAATACAATCAAGGTATGTGTCATAGAACAGAGCCTTGCACCACTCTACTAAGACTGGGTTGACTCTCATGCATGAAAGGGAGGCAGTGACACGAACTTCACTTGCAACCAAAATACTTTAAAACCCAAACGTAACCAAATCCATCAAAATCAACAGCTGGTTTTGCTTGATTTCGATTGATCCAATACACCACCAGATTGAAACATTTGGTTGATTTTGATGGAGTTGGTCTTTAAGAATATGAAATCCTGGTTGATTTTGATGGAGTTGTTCTTTCAGTCCTTTCGAGCATTTTGAAAGAATTTATAGTATTAAGTGCACTGGTTGATTATGATTGAATCAGTACAGTTGCATTGACTGTCCAACAATTGATTGATTTTGGCAGACTTGGTATGGTTTCTAGCAAAAACGCCTATGGAGTTAGGGTTAACAACAACATGTTTGACAAGTCAATTAATTAAATATAAGATACAACACAGGGTCCGATTTTGTCCCAAACTTTTGCATAGCACAACTTCTATACTATTTTTTAATTTCTATAGCAATCTCAAACATTTTGCATAGCAAATTTAAAATACTTACATTTTTATTGCAAAGTAAATTTGTCATACAGGCAAGGCTTAATTTGAAGTCAAGGTTATGTTAAGACTAGAGTACAAAGGAAAATTGTTCACTGCAACATGGATTTTATGGCGAGTTGACGTTACTTATCAGTCACTGGTTCCTCTTGAAATTCCCTGTCGTCGGTTCACTGCAGGCATGCAACATCTCAGCGGATTTAAAAAATCATCCATTGTGCTTAGTTTGATACAACACATGCATCAAAGGATAAATAAAGTCGGGCTTCGTCGTAGTGTACAAATACATTTAAGGCATTACAATCAAGACACTGTAGTGCCTCAATTCAGCCAATAGACTAAGTGTTTTTTAATATTTTCTTATGTTTTAGCCCCTTGAAAAAAGTTCCCAGTAATACCAAATACAACAGTATTTTGGCGACGGTATTACCGAGTACCCAAAAATTTAATACCGCCCGAGCTTACAAAGAATTGCAGTAAAGGTTCTCCCCATTGCACAAGCTACATGAAGTGCAAATCACATCTTAATAAAATTCCTAATTGTTCGGCCTCTAAACCGTGGTTAATTATTATCATATTGGCTTTGCTTTATAGCAGTGCATGCTGAAAATATTAGCTTGTCATAATTTTCCTCTCTTTTTATTCGGTTGGTGAGTTGCATGCCTGTCCCTGGAGTCAGAGTGTCACAAAACGGACCCTTACGCCACTCTGCTAATCTTTCATCCCACTCTTGGCATGTGATTCAACATCGTAAATCCATTTGGTTGTAATGATAGGAGTTATACCTATCTCAGACTCCAATAATAGCAATAAAGACACATACTGTGGCAAAGTGACAGATAAATTTTGTGCCCGCCTAAAACTTAAAGTCCTCTTGCGTTTAACGCAGAAGCATAATTTGGTTGAAAATAATAACAAATTAATTGCGTACACGCTCATGTGTGCACAAGTTGGCGAACGAAGTTGGCCACTACGCATGAGTGAGGGCATGCGGCAATTAAAAGCCTAATGACATTATTATGGAATTATTTGTCGTGAATGAAGCATGATCATGTAACTTTGTGCTGAGTATGAGGCCTTTTTTCCTTAAAGGGATAAACGGAATTGTTGTTCAGCAAGCCAAACATACTGTGGCCAGTGACTGATAAAACAGCACTTTGAACAACTCTGAGGTACACATGTAGCACAGCCTGCTGTCTTCCATGTATTCAATATCTGACTGCCTCTCCCTTTGCAACAGATGAAACCATCAGTGACATTACAAGATCCCAAGATGTTCACCCTACAGGTGTATCACCCTCTGCTTGAGACACCTCCATGTAGTTGATGTCAACCTGGCTGTAGCTTCTCACACTGCATGACCACTATGTTGACTTTTGAGCAGAAATGCATTTAAGTCATCTAAGCAAACTTTGAGGATCGTCTCACTCTGTGGTAGAGAACAGCGACATTGGACCATGGAACCCAAGGTATGTAGAAATGCACTGCCTTTTCTAATACCTGAAAGTTTTTTCAGTCAACCCAAGGACAGACTTATATCTGTTTCCAGTAAGGTTTGCGGTAACACCATGTACATGAAGTATCTCTCCATGAGTTGTGGTTGTTTTGAATATAACCGGTGGTGTAATAACTCAACATTGCGATCAGTAAGCTCTGATCTCCTTCACGAGAAAACTAGACAACAATGCTGCAGGCTGTGTAAAATACTATGGATTGTTCGATGATGTGCAAATGTGGTAAGCTTGAATGGGATTTGTGGGCAAGGATTTCTTGATGATGCACACAGGTGGGAAAACTGTCCTAGTGGAGGTGGGTAGGAAGTGTGTGCTCATTATGGAATTGCGGCAGTTGGAAACAAACACAGGGGTTGGAAGAGCCTAGGGTATAAGCCTGAGTAGAGATGACCCAAGTCTAAGGGGCGTTTGATGTGACTTTGGAAATGAGGATCAATTGCTCAGGAAGAGGAGGAACCAAATTTCACTAATCTGGAAGCTGATAGGAAGCTTGTAGATCTCGATAGTCTCTGCTGAGTTGTGATGCTTCACGGTAATAGCTTAACTGATGGACCATGATGTGTTAGTATTTGGTCATGGCTGATTTCTCAAAGTCTCTCTCCATCCGTGTGCTTTATGTTCTTTGGGTCTAGTAGGGAGGTTTCATCCAGTTTCCTCGACAAAAACTTTCCTTATTCACAAGAAATATGGTAGAATCCTGCCTCGCATGATTGGTCCTGTAAGTTTGAAGCAGGCCTCGAACTTCATTTTCAAAAGGGGCATGGCAATGTTTGCTGGCTTTTTCTCAAATTTGCAGGGCATCAGTGCATTTCGGTAAATGAAAAAAGGGCACCGCAGCAGTTTTATTGAATTTTCAGGGCACAACTGCAGAATTTACACTTTGTCAAAAAGCTAATGCCGATATTTCACAATTTATTGCAGTCGCGAAGTATTGCCAGATCCCTGGTATTCAACATCACTCCCTTTTTCAAGTCACCCCGCCGAAAAAAAAAAAAATGAACAAAAAAAGAAACAAATCTTGCATGTGTACTGTAAAATGATCTTTTCATTTGTCCAGGGTATCCTACATATGTACATGTTACAATTTGAGTAAAAAAAAGCTACATGGTTGTGCAACTTATTAATTAGTTGGCGCCGACATGTCTCCACCCAAATATTTTTTGAGCTAGCAAATGGGCAACATTAAAACACGCTATTGTGTAAAATTGGAATAAAGGAACAAAGGTTGCCCGGACATTCCACTGCTGAGGGTGCACAGAGCAGGCACACGCTGTATAATGCTTTGTTTCACCCACACGTAAAAGAAAACATGTTCTTGAATATTTTGCTGATTTTAGTGTAATCCCTGATTCCAGACCTATGTCCTTTTTGTTCCAAGAAGAGGATTACGAGACATAGAGAGGTTTCCACCATTGTTTATTCATTGTATTTCCGCTCAATGGAGGTTAGACAGAGTGAACGGGAATCCAGCCTAAGCTTGTGCCGGTTAAACGGTTACACAGTTATCAGACCGATTGTCCGGTTACATGTTAACATTTTTACGGTGCTGATAACCGTAAATTCTGTCACTCAAAAGGGCCCTGAACGCAGACCACAATGCGATCACGATGTACGCAATGCAGAATATACATCCCGGCGATATGTAAGCAGTCGCATCGTTTCCAAACATTTACAGGCTGATAGTCTTTGTTTTCTTGCTATTTTGCATGTTGCGTCAAATGCAAGAAACATTGAATGCTAGAGGTCGCTTTCAGAACAACGTGATAGAATGGGAGAGTGCGCCCTCTGTTGCTAAGACAAGATGGGTCTGCTCATGTTTGGGACATTGCTAGTTCACCAACTGATAGAAGTTTACACACCATTGTCGTAAAGCATGTCGAAAGCATGGTCAGCGGAGCAAGTTCCTCGGAAATTCCAGCTTTTTTACGAAAAGCTACGAAATGTAGGCTTCATTTTGCTAAAATGATAACATTTAGGATACCCCCGATGAACGAAAAAAATATTTTACAGTATAATATAAGATTTATTTCTTCTTGTTTTTGTTTTTTTGCGGGATGATTGCTCGAAGTCAAAATGCTGTGATGACAACACAATGTTTTGACCACAGTTGCCGTCATCGTGTAAACCTGTTTTTGTTTTTAACTCTAAATTTTGTTTTTGTTACTGGACGGTTACACGTGTAATCCAGCCATGGTTGTTGTTCCTGTTTAGTACCAATTCTATGCCGTAGCTCATGGCCAAGATTTTGCAATTCACAGTGCATGATTTGACATTTTCTCGATAGAGAAAATAAAACTCTAGGTGCAATAAAGAGAATCTTTATTCTCTTGGCTTTGCAAGTCAAGTTTCCTTTGTGCAAGTGGTACTCTCAAAGAAAAAAGATTCCGGCAATCCCAAGAAAATAATCCTTTCATGCTGGACAGGAAAAAATGGAAGAATCCTGGCGGCAACTTGTTAAACAAGCTAAAGTTTTCGAACATCTGTCTGCCGACCATGCTGTCTATGGCTTTTGGGTGCACACCGGCCATAAACAAGCGGGCTGTACACAAATTTAGCGGGCACACCAGCAACGACTCTTGCTAAAAAATTTTGGGAAAACATATTTTCTAAGCATGTGCAAATGGTTAGTCTTGAGTCGCAAGGCGTTTTTTATGCTAACACATAAAGGCAGGTTTATTTCAGGGCAAATTGTGAAAGTGCTGGCTAGCGTTTGATGTAGTTCTTGCCTGTATTGTAGAATTCAAAGTATCAAGATAACGATGAATACCAGCCCATAAACTATTTGAAACGATGTGACCGCGTGCGTTTTGTGTGTCGCTTGAATGAATTTTTTTCCTTGTCTAATTGTGTCACTTCATGTAGCAAAAATTTCGGCATTTATTATGATGTTAAAATCTTGAGGCCTGGTAAAATTTCCTGGGAGTGTACTGGTAGACTTTGATGCCTGCTTTCCAGAAGATGCATCGAAGTCAGTGAGATGGATCCAGGTAGGGCAAACTAACTGAGGAAGGTGGATGTTTACCTTGGGTGTCTACAAACAATCAGATGGAGTACACAGTTGAACTCACCTCCTATGATCAAATTACCATTGTTAATTCTGTACCTTTCAATCCACTTAGTAAGTGTTTTAAAGAACTGTTCTTTGTACTGAGATACTGTGGTAGCGTAAATGTTTACAATACAAAAGCTCTCCTCATTAATTTTACAGTTTAAAACAATTTTAAGACTGTCCTCACTGCAATGGTGATTGAAAATATCGATATTGCACAATTTATTAACAAATACAGAGACCCTACGGCTGTGGTTCGTACCATGTGCGTGAAAACAGCTACCTTGCCATTCGAGGCTAATCATTTTCTGCATGTCTTGGCTGAGGAATGTTTCTTGCAACAAGATAATATCTGCTTGTTGATCTTTAAACTGCTGAAATAATTGCCTGCTCTTATCTTTATTTCTTTTACCTCTTACGTTAAGTGACAGAATATGAAGTGTTTGCATCACTGGAGTGAGTTACGAAACAAATGAAGATACATGACAATAATTAAATAAATGTTGATCATGGATCTGACGTTTTGGCGTTCGGTTCTGAATGTTCTTGTGTCGTTTGCGCGTTGCTCGTGACTGTCTTGTTGGTTTCCATGATGTCGTCGTCGGAAATCTGTGGGTCGCTGTCGGTTCGCACTGACTGACTGGAACTGATGTGAGTGCATTTAGCGCAACGTTCATAGTTTGAAATCTTGGTCTGCTGAGTGTTGGACTCGCGTGTAGTCGGCTGTAGATCTCTAGGGGTGGGAAGTGTGTCCTTATGGGGTGACATATCGCGTTGGGCACGCTCTGTTGCACCGGAGTCTTGGCTATTCTGAGCAGGCCGGTAAATGGTATCTCGTACAGGTGTGGATAATGAGACGCCATTGAAGTTGTGGCAGTCCCGGCGGATATGTCCAGATAGACGACAAGTAGAACATTTTACGTCCTTGCTCCAGACACCTCGAGCAGTTGGGGGTACTGTCATCAATTTGCCCATAATGGAATAATCTTGCCCTGAAGGAGCCAGCCATCACCTTGCGTGACTTAGGTAGAACCTCAATGTACATGTATGCAACTCGCTCACCGTTGTCGCATCTTGTCAACTTACCATTGACTCTCAGCTTCTGTCGGACGATTGGACCTATGAGCTTGCATTTGAGTTTTTCAAGAGTTGCTCTTATTAGGTTGTTGCCAGCTGAAAGAGGAACATCTCTGATGGTCACTTTAAGCTGGCTGTCAGAATACCCATGTAGAAAGGGGTTTTTGTCAAAAATGGGGACAGTGACAAGATGATATGATCGGCCCGATCGTCAAGGTACACCCTCCACAAGCCTCCGATTCGCTGGATTCCTCCAATCTGGTTGGGGTCAATGTCACCACAGATAGCAAGGTAGACTTCTTCACCTGTGAGCGGTTTGGCGTCTTGTAGTATTGTGTCACAGTGCCGGAAAAAGACTGGTTTGCTATCTCCCGCCTCTAACGGATTTGATGCTGTGACGTCAGTGCATGACGACTTCGTGGCGGCCATTTTCCCTTGGCGGTAGGTGCAGAGTTTATGCTTTAAAATTCTTGCTTGAACGGTATTGCTGAAAACCACAATTGCCTGGGAAGCAATCTATGTTCTTTCCCAAGTAAGATTTTGTTGAAAACTAGAAAGATTATAATCAGCTTACGTGATATTTTCACATCTGTTATAGAGCACGTCGTGACTAGTCGCAACCGGGTGTTCGGACATGCGCATGTATCCGACACAACCCTTTATACTGCATACCCAGGTCTTTTGTCTTCCACTCATCAAGTTCATGCAAGTAATGTTTTCAAGCGTGATCTTACAAACGTCAATAAATGGGGGAACAACTGGCTTGTTACTTTCAATGAGAAGAAAACACATCTATTATCCGTGTCCAGATCAAGAACGCCTAATCGACCAACCTTGTTCATGAATTCTGCAAACCTACAGGAAGTATAGTGACACCTGATTACTTGGTCTTGATATCACCAACAAACTAACCTGGCACAAATACATCTGTGATGTTTCCACTAAGGCCTCTCAGAGAGTAAGTTGGCTGTACCGTGCACGGAAATATCTACCTCCCTCTGCAATTCTGTACCTCTACATAAAGTCTAGTACTGTTGGCCCTGTTATGGAGTGCTGTTGTCACATCTGGTCTGGTGCCCCTGCTTGTTATCTTTCCCTGCTAGATAAAATACAGCAGCGAGATGTTAACCTGGTTGGTCATGAATTATCAGCTTCATTGAAATCCCTCTCACATCATCGTAATGTATCGTCACTCTCCCTCTTCTATAGGTATTAGCATTGGATGTGCTCCAACGGTTTATCACTGGTTGTTTCTGTCAACTGTCCCTTTGGACGCACTACACGCTTCTCTGTCCTCTCCCATCCTTACACTGTAACAGTTCAGAAATGCAATTCTAAGATGTACTCGACAAGGATTTTTTCCCACGAACTGCTTCGCTGTGGAACTCTTTGCCTGTATCTTGTTTCCCTGTGGGCTATAATCTTTTCTCAGTTTAAGCAGAATGTAAACAGTTTTCTTCTGCCCTAATTTCTTTCTCTTTTCCTTGTAGCCCTCACTTAGAGTGGCATTGTGCCTTGTGATTGGCAACTTATTAACAAATTGTTTAAAATGGTGAGTTGTTACACCACGGATCCTTTTCAGAATCTCCTCAACTCAGGCCCCTCTGCTGATCAAGTTCACTCATCCAAAGGAAGTCTATGAAGGGACGATGATTTTTCACAATGGTATAGACATTTCACAAGAGGTAAACCAGACGATGGTAAACTTGTTTGTGTAGTTTCTGCAGTGCCGTTCCAGCCTGGGTATGCTGTATGCCTGAAGTCTCGGCTGTTCCTTTCCCAATAGATCGTCGATGCTGATCACTCACATAGTTTGACACCAGCTTGGGTGTGTACAACTTGACCGGCTGTCAACCACTGTGACATAGAGATCAATGCATTCAACAAGACGTCGACTCACGCACAGGGCCGAGCAAAAGTGAGCATGTATTGGTTAAACTGATTACCATACAATGTAGCGTTCAATGTAATCATGCGGGCACCAGTTGTATTTCTTATACATGCATCATGCGTACATGTGTGCATATGTACATACACAGACAGCCTGGTCACACATACGACAATTGGGCCCAGTGATTTGTAAAGTGACGGTGTTAAGTTTTTTTTCTTCTTTTGGTACGATTGCAAGCCTGCTCTGATTTTGATCCCTTCAATCAAGCTAACTGACAGAGCTGCCATTGGAAGGTTTCAGTGATATTTTGAGGAAGCTATTTTCACTGTCTCACCGGGCTAGCGTTTTAATTGTATTTGGTGGCCCAAAGATATTTTCACTGTTCACGTGCACAGCAAACTTTACAGAGATATATTTCATGTACTTGGTGTCACCGCAAATCTTTGTAATGTATCTCCACTGTGCAAAGTTTTAAATCCTGCATTTAATATGTTTCCATTATGGTTTTGTTTTTTAATTAATATCAAAATTCAAGAGAAATTGTATTAATTTTTCACGCAATCAAAGGATGGAGGCCATAGCCCTGGGTGACCAAACCTCCAGGTTTCCTTTTGTGGTGATATTAAGAATCTGTGATTCATCCAAAATGCAGCACTCGGTTTGAAGGGCTTTATCTCATCACCAGTTATTAAACCTTTTTTGTACAACCACTGGGGGTGTATATTTCTGGACTGTGTTTATTTAAATTTGGTTTCATTGAAAGCAAGACCTGTGAACTAACTAATGATCTAATCTTGGGCAAGATTGAGGTAGCAAAACAAAAACATCACTGCAACCTAAAGGTTTTGCCTCCTTACAACTCCAGGCATGTTCATACTGCCAGCTTAAATGCAATTAATTATCTCATTATCTTCCTTCACAACAGATAAATCAAAAAGTGACAGCACAAAATCACGCGACGTTTTTCCATGGCATTCCCAAGAAGAAGTCTTGGAGCTTGATCATCCTGTGCTTGAGAACCCTTAGTTGGTGACACCCTGGCCCAAGCATCCCACTGCTTGACTTCATTGGATCACCCTTGAATCTGAGAGAAGCAAATCCACAGGCAGCCAGAGCTCTCTGATGTCACCCCAGTGGATCACTTGATGTCAAGAAAACCAACTACCGCGATGGTCTAGAACCGCAGATCTACAATACAATCAAGGTATGTTGCATACTTTTCTACTGACTTTAAAGGTTTTCCTTGTTGTGATTAAAGTCATATCTTAAGTACGCGTGCTCACATTCTGTTTTTATTTGAGACTTATCAACAAAATATACTTTTTAATTAAGTTATAAACATGGGGGTACAAGTATTCCCTACTTAAGACAGAAAAGGACACTCCTCCCTTAACCATGCCAGTTGGCGCTGACTGACATGTATCTACAAAAACATTGTTTGAGCCAGCAAATGGGCGACATTGAAACACGCTATTGTGTTAAATCGGAATACTAGAACAAAGGTTGCCCGGACATTCCTATGCTGACCATGCACATCAGAGCACGCTTATGCCATAAAGCGCTTTATTACATGTGTAATCCAAATTCCAGACCTTTGTTCTTTTGTTCTAAGAAGAGGACTACGAGACATAGAGACGCTTCCACCATTGTTCATTTTTTGTTTTTCGCCTTAATGGATGTAAACTCGGAGTAAACTAGGGATCCAGCCTTGGTTCCAGATTTAGTTTTTATCATAGGCCTTTGCACACCGCTGAGGTTTTTGCAATTCCTGGTGCATGAATTTGACATTTTTTCGAAAGAGAAAACAAAAATCACAGTGCAATAAAGAGAGTCTTTTTTTGCTTGGATTTGTCAAGTCAAGGTTTCTTTGTGCCAGCGGTATACTCAATGAAAAAATTATTACGGCAATTCTAAGAGAATAATCCTGTCAGGCTGGACAGGAAAAAATGGAAGAATTCCAGCGGCAGCTGGTTAAATATCTTGCTTGACGCCACCATTGACCCCATAGTGCACTCAATATTGAGCTTATTCAAAGTTAGTTTTATTTAAAATGGGGCTCTAACAAGCTTTTACAAAACAAGTTATTACATTATTGTGACTAAGTAGACATCATAGATAGCGATTAATAGTTTTTTTATATTTAAAAAAATTGTTTAGCACTGGAAAATACCGTCCAAAAATGCAATCGTGAACTGAACCAAATACAAGCCAACTTACCCACAAAATTAGGCTTAACAAAACCCCCAAATTCCTTGAAATAAACAATTCTAAATCGCTCCCTGGTTATATGTGTGTTGACTTGTAAGTTAAAAAGTCAAATTCACTGCCATTTTGTGTTTAAATTTCAAGTTTCTTGGGCATACTGGGCTAACTTCCATACACAAGCAATGAACACAAAAACAACTGGGGATACAGTAACGTCATGAGTCGTTTGGGAGAAAAATGTTTTTTTCGCTTTTCATAATGTGGCTAGGGACTCGTATTATACATTTTTTAAATCCTTAGGACTTCAGCTATAAGATATGTGGTGGAAGTCTATTCTTAAAAAACGTTAGAGCCCCACTTTAAGATGTTCTAGGAATTAACTTTTACTATCAAGTCTTACATATTAGATGTTAAAAACAAACTTCAGGATTTGTGTAATGGCTTCAATCTAAAAGCTAACTGATTATGAAAGTAATCTAGTACCAATTCCCCAGAACAGTATTTTTGTCTGTATACTTCCAAGGTCAAGGAAAATGTTGAAATACATTGTACAAAGTGTAGGATTTGATTAGATTCAATCTCAGAGCTCAAAGATTCAGAAATGATTTCCAATTCTCAAAAAAGATAAACAGAAAAATGGATTTTGTCTGAATACTTTCAAAGTCAACGAAAATGCATTTGAAGACTCCACAACTCACCATTGCTTATATTTTGATTGCTTCAATCGAAGTAAGTCTAGTATGAACATGCACAAAATCCTGCCAAAACATCCACTGAAAAAAAAAATGTGGCCTCGACATCGTGGGCTTACAAAGCCAACAAAATATAATTGCACAGGCTATAAGTTGCAGAGATGAGACTGTACTTTGTGACTGTAGTTATTCATACAGGTTGAATTCATTCTATTTTTTAAAACTTAAATCTGGCTGCAGTTGCAAAGTCTATATCAGGCGAAACATTTGCAACAGGGGCACTTGAACAATATTCAAAAAAATGTCTGTGTTGTTCACCCAGCACCGTGTAAAAATTGCTTTTTTGTGTAATTCCGAGACTGTTTACGTGTAGTTTGTCTGGCTTTATATTAATTGATCTCTTTACAGATTGTAATCATTTAGTTTTTCTCTTGTTTCATGCACTACAGATAAACTAATCCAGACAGAGAGTGTCGGATCTTCATGTGATTGGAGTTGGCAGGTGATCACCAGCAAAGATGCCTCGATCTATCAACGATGAAGCCCAGGAGTATCTCCAGAAATCGGCCTCAATTTTAATTTTTAAAAAATGAAGACACTTTAAAATGATCAAATGTTCAAAAAATTATCCATGGATGTTTTCATACTGAAAAAGTATTGTTTTATATCAAAAGTAGTGTTTCTGCTTGAAACTTTTATCTCTCTGGACCAAAATTTCCACTCATGTTGAGTATAAAATAGCACAGATAAATTTTTTGAACATTTGGTAATTTAAAGCGTCTTCATTTTTCAACAAAATGAATTTATTTGAAATGTTAGATACTTCCCCTTTTGCGGTGAAAAAGCCATACTTCCCTTGTGTGGTGATCTACCCATCCTCCCCTTGTGTGGTGAGCTACCCATACTTCCCTTGTGTGGTGATCTACCCATACTTCCCTTGTGTGGTGATCTAACCATACTCCCCTTGTGTGGTGATCTACCCATACTCCCCTTGTATGGTGATCTGCCCATACTCCCCTTGTGTGGTGAGCTACCCATACTCCCCTTGTATGGTGAGCTACCCATACTTCCCTTGTGTGGTGATCTACCCATACTCCCCTTGTGTGGTGGTCTACCCATACTCCCCTTGTGTGGTGAGCTACCCATACTTCCCTTGTGTGGTGAGCTACCCATAATCCCCTTGTATGGTGATCTACCCTTACTCCCCTTGTGTGGTGATCTACACATACTCCCCTTGTGTGGTGATCTGCCCATACTCCCCTTGTGTGGTGAGCTACCCATACTCCCCTTGTATGGTGAGCTACCCATACTTCCCTTGTGTGGTGATCTACCCATACTCCCCTTGTGTGGTGATCTACCCATACTTCCCTTGTGTGGGGATCTACCCATACTTACCCTTGTGTGGTGATCTACCCATACTCCCCTTGTGTGGTGATCTACCCATCCTCCCCTTGTGTGGTGAGCTACCCATACTTCCCTTGTGTGGTGAGCTACCCATACTTCCCTTGTGTGGTGAGCTACCCATAATCCCCTTGTATGGTGATCTACCCTTACTCCCCTTGTGTGGTGATCTACCCATACTCCCCTTGTGTGGTGATCTGCCCATACTCCCCTTGTGTGGTGAGTTACCCATACTCCCCTTATGTGGTGATCTACCCATACTCCCCTTGTATGGTGATCTACCCATACTCCCCTTGTATGGTGGTCTACCCATACTCCCCGTGTGGTGATCTACCCATACTCCTCCTGTCTGGTGATCTACCCATACTCCCCTTGTGTAGTAATCTACCCATACTTCCCCTTGTGTGGTGATCTACTCATACTTCCCCTTGTGTGGTGATCTACCCATACTTCCCCTTGTGTGGTGAGCTACCCCATACTCCCCTTGTGTGGTGATCTACCCATACTCCCCTTGTGTGGTGATTTACCCATACTTCCCCTTGTGTGGTGTTCTACCCATACTCCCCGTGTGGTGATCTACCCATACTCCCCTTGTGTGGTGATCTACCCATACTCCTCCTGTCTGGTGATCTTACTATACTTCCCCTTGTGTGGAGATCTACCTATTCTTTGTCTATGTTGATAGCAAATTTGATTTTTACATAATGTTTTATAAATGTAAGAATGAGTTGCTCCTACCAAAATGAAGCCATTACCAAATTAGATAATCCTAAAACAAATGAGTTTGCTTGCGAGTGAATTCATCATCTTTATTTTAGAAACTGTGAAAGTGTCTCATAGCAAACAAAAAGGTCAAAGAAAAATTGCATAAAACAAGGCAACTTTTTTTGCAAATTTCCTTCTCTTTTTTATAGTTTTTTTTTTTTTTTTTTAACCCTCTGCATGATACTGAGAGTATTGTTCAGAGCTCAAAGGCAAAACCACACAATTTCAGATTTTTTTCCTTAATGTTTTTCCTTACAAATTCCTTTCAGAACACATGGCATCATTATGTAGGAGCAGCTCATTTTGATGAGTTTCTTTCATGCATGTATTAAAAACCCTCTTGAAAACTCGTCTGCAGAGTTGTGCAAACACCTGTGCCTGTCGGTGGACCCCCTCGGCTGCCTGGAACAAGTGGTGGTCCTGCTGGCCCGGGTGCAATGGAAGGTATGTTCTCTGTTCAGTGAAATTCACTTAGATGCACCACTAGTGTTCTACTTCACTAGTGTAATGCCTTACAAGACTAGACGAGCTAGAGCGAGCATTTTTGGAAGCATGCATACATTTACTAGGGTATGAGCTGGAAGCGAGTAGTTGGACCCTAAAACGTGTTGATCGATCTCCCAAGACGTCGGGATGAGGGCCCCTTATTATTTAGCCTTTTGTTGGTCACGTCATTCTTTTGTTCTCTAGTAAACAGGTTTGTACTGGGGTTCGTTTGAAACCTTCAAGAGCGGTGCCATGAGATGTCTTCTTTTGAGCCAATGGAATCTGGACCCAGTGGATGATGAGGACTTCTATCGAGTTGATGGTTTGAGGGCTGGAAAAACATGTTCTACTTAGCATCTAAACTTTCTTTGTAAGAACCACTCTCATTTGATTGCCTTTTAATATCAAAGATGACATTGGATTGTTATACTCCACTTGCATGGTGAATTACCCGTACTTCCCCATACGTGGTGAAACCACCATTACAGTTTTCCCCCCTTGTGCTCTTGTGTGGTGATCTACCCATACTCCCCTTGTGTGGTGATCTACCCATACTCCCCTTGTGTGGTGATCTACCCATACTCCCCTTGTGTGGTGATCTACCCATACTTCCCTTGTGTGGTGATCTACCCATACTTCCCTTGTGTGGTGATCTACCCTTACTTCCCTTGTGTGGTGATCTACCCATACTCCCCATATGTGATGAGCTACCCATACTCCCATTGTGTGGTGAACTACCCATACTCCCCTTGTGCGGTGATCTACCCATACTTTCCCTTGTGTGGTGATCTTGCCTACTTCCCTTGTGTGGTGAACTACCCATACTTCCCTTGTGTGATTTACCCATACTCCCCTTGTCTGGTGATCTCCCCATTTACTCCCCTTTTGCGGTGATCTACCCATACTCCCCTTGTGTGGTGATCTACCCATACTCCCCTTGTGTGGTGATCTAGCCTTACTTCCCTTGTGTGGTGAACTACCCATACTCCCCTTGTGTGGTGATTTACCCATACTCCCCTTGTGTGGTGATCTACCCATACTTCCCTTGTGTGATTTACCCATACTCCCCTTGTACGGTGATCTACCCATTTACTCCCCTTGTGAGGTGATCTATCGATACTCCCCTTGTGTGGTGATCTACCCAAACTCCCCTCTTGTGGTGGTCTACCGATATTCCCTGGTGTGTTCAATCCATATTCCCCTCGTGTGGTACTCATACTCCCCTTGTGTGGTGATCTCATATTCCCTTTGTGTGATCTACCCATTTCCTTCCTCCATGATCTACCCATACTCCCCTTGTGTGGTGATCTACCCATACTCCCCTTGTGTGGTGATCTACCCATACTTCCGCTTGTGTGGTGATCTACCCATACTCCCCTTGTGTGGTGATCTACCCATACTTCCGCTTGTGTGTTGAGCTACCTATACTCCCCTTGTGTGGTGAGCGGTACATCCATACTCCATTTGTGAACTACCCATACTTCTCGTGTATGGTGAGCTACCCTTCCCTTGTGTGGTGAGCTACACTTCCCTTGTGCGGTGAGCTACCCATATTCACCTTTTTTAGTGAGCTATACTTCACTTTTGTGGTGAGCTCCCATTCTCCCTGTGCAGTACAAGTGGTACTCATAACTTGATTCCCTAGTGTGCTCTACTCATACTTCCCTTGTGTGGTGTGCTACTATTACTGAGCTACCATTACCCTTGTGCAGTGAGTGTACTACCCAAACTCGATCCCCTAGTGTGATCTACCCATATTCCCTTTGTGTGATGATCTACACATACTGCCCTTGTGCCGTAAGCTGCCCTTTCTCCTCTTGGAAGGTGGGCCACACTTCCCTTGTGTGATTATAGCCCCCCATACTCCCCTTGTGTGGTAAGCTACACTTACTCCCCTTTTATGGTGAGCTACCACACTCACCTTGTATGGTGAGCTCCCCTAAATTCCCTTGTATGGTGAGTGCCCCTTACTTTTAGTGTATGGTAAGCTACCCATACTCCCCTTGTGTGGTGATCTACCCATACTCCCTTTGTGCGGTGAGCTAACCATTCTCCCCTTTTTGGTGAGCCACACCCATACTTCCTTTATGGTATCCAAACTTTCCTAGTTTGGTGAAATACCCACACTTCCATTCATGTCAGGTATGAAACATCACATCCGATAGTAATCCAATGTCATTTTTGTTATTTATTGGCAATCAACTTGAAAAGGTCACTTCGTCAGACTAAAAAAGTATCCAAATTTGTGATCTTTTATTCTGATGTTTTTTTTAATGTACATGTATTTGGTTTGTTGTAGACACTTACGACTTTATTTTTAACCAAAGTCGTTCAAAATTAAGTGTTCTTGTAGCAGTTTTGCCAGTTGACTACATTTGAACACCCAAATTGCAGCCCCATAAAAAGCAAGGGGTTATGCCTATTTCAGAACATGTTTCACCGACCAGCAAATGATCATCTAGATAGAACTCTTCATCATCTATTGGGTTAGGATTCCATTGGAACAAGAGTCGCCATCTTTTGGCACCACCAGTGCAGCTTGGTTACGAAACAACATTAGGTGAAATCCTAAGCACTCTTGGGGGCATCACTCATTTAAGCAGGCAACAACTCCCTTCTGCTCAAAACTGCATCTAAAACACTGCGCAAAGTTGCGTCTAGCTCGTTAGGTTTTGTAGGACAGTACACTGTTGAAGTAAACCACTAGTAGTGCATCTAATTGAACTTCACTGAACAGAGACCATATCGACCATTGCACTTGGGCCGTTACATCACCACAAGTTCCAAGGTAGCCGATGGGGGGCCACTGACAGGCACAGGTGTTTGCACAACTCTGCGTATTTTTTTTAAGTTATTTTTTTTTTCAATAAAATATTTGAAATATACCCTCTCTCTGTAATTTGTGTCTTATTGGTGTCAAACCTACCCCCCTCCCCCCATTTAAATATAGAGGGCCCATCTTATCCCGGTGCAACCCACCCCACCCTGTAGAAACCAACCATGGGGCAAGTTTCTATAGGGTGGGGTGGGTTGCACCGGGATAAGGTGAACCCTCAGGCCTCCATGTTTTCCAACAATGCAATTGGGTGTGTATTGCGCACTTTTTAGCAAGGTATTTTGCGCATGGAAACAACCGAAAAATAATACACACCCAATTCATGTTGCATTGTGGGCAAACATGGTGGCCATGAAAGACCCTCATGTTTTCCAACAATGCAATTGGGTGTGTATTGCGCATTTTTTAGCAAGGTATTTTGCGCATGGAAACAACTGAAAAAATAATACACACCCAATTCATGTTGCATTGTGGGCAAACATGACGGCCAATTAGATGAGACCCCTTATGTTTTCCAACAATGCAATTGGGTGTGTGCTACGCGCTTTTAGCAAGGTTTTTTTGCGCATTGAAACTTGAATGTAAAATTTACACACCCAATTCATGTTGCATTGTGGGCAAACATGGCGGCCGAGTACACAAGACAACTAAAAAAATGAGACATCAGAGCAAATCAACCAAAGGGGAATTCTTAAAACACTTAAACAATTTTAATGTATGCCCTTTGGTTAAGTTGATTTGCCCTCAAATAGCATCAGCCTTTATTCTTTCACATATAAAACTGTTACTGAATTTATAAAAATAAGCTCAAAGACCAACATTAAATCAAGTCGTCATACTGTTAAATCAAACTGTTGAATTCACTTTGACAAACAAGTCGTCATGAATCATGTTTTGTTAAACTTGTTAAACTTGAAGTCGCAGATTCAAATCCAGTTCCAGTAAATTTTTGTTTGTTCACCCCAAAATTTAATAAAATTCATTTTGATAAATTCAATATATTTTGATTAACTGTATGATTTAACAGTATGATGACTCAATTTAAAGTTGGGCTTTAAGCTGAAATAGTAGCTGTTTTCCTCCACAAACATTAACACGTTGACTGCTGACTACGAGAGTACTAACAGGTGTATCAGATTCTGCAACTACGAATATACTTGTAGAAAATGAAAGGTCATTGCATTGTTTATGTTTAAATTATTTAAGTAAGTACCTATTCAGTATGCGCGCATGTGCATAACGCTTGGCAAATGGGGAACGCCATGTGAAATTATGCACAGCAGTCAACGTGTTAACTTACTGGTTATTTGAAATAAAATTTCTCTTAAACTACCATACTGGACTCTCTGGTAAGTCTTGGATGACTGTCTTCGTTGATGCCCTGATTTGCATGAATAGTGCACTTTAAAAAGTAGTAAAATTCTAAAAGAATATTTGCCGTTATTACCAATGTTTTACGCTTTCATAATTCAAAGAGTACGCCTTAGAAAAGTGTTTTTTCCAATTGTACACATGCTGCATTCAATTTTTAAAGTTGCATATTCTAATTCTTCATGACTTCATTTGGATTTTATTGTTTTTTATCCATTTTTGCTTTGTTGGATTAACAAGACAAAAAAGATATATGCAGCTGAACTTGTTTTTTATTCCTTTTTGGAGTATAATGTTCAATACCTTTTATCTTGTTGGCATTTTCAGGAAACTAAAGAAAGACACTATAAAAAAAAATCCATGTTCATGTGGGCCTACAATTAGGTTTCTGGAAAGAGTTCATCTTATAATTTAAAAATATTTTATAATCTATAGGTACACCATTGCAAGCATTTGGTTCTAACTTTTTCCAATATTATCCTAAAGAACTAAAGAAAGACACTATAAAGTGTCCATGTTTATGTGGACCTACAATTAGGTTTCTGGAAAGAGTTCATCTTATAATTAAAAAATATTTTATAATCTATAGGTACACCATTGCAAGCATTTGGTTCTAACTTTTGCCAATATTATCCTGGTAAGGTTAGTCTAAAGCAGGGCCACCACGAGCAGGTCCCAGGATACCAGCCCCACGACGCTTTCCGTATCTTAGGGGCCTTCGTACTCCTTTCGAAGCGTCCGGTCCGCCACCCCGAGAACCAGGGCAGTCCCCTCAACGTACTAACGCGGTCCCTGGCCCCACGGCCTAGACCAGGGACTACTCCCGTTCGGCCAACCATGATTGTGATAACCCCAATACCATCTCATGGGGTAAGAGGAAGCATGACGCACCTTTAAGATCAACCACCAGCTGTTACCCTGGCCGGAAGTGGAACCCCACAAGCCACGTGCAAGTGTCCAAGTCCCTTTGGCAAATCGGAATTTCCCGTGATTTCGCCGCACAATTCCGAATTTATCGAATCTCCGCACCACTCCACGCTTTTCGTATCTTAGGGGCCTTCGTACTCCTTTCGAAGCGTCCGGTCCGCCACCCCGAGAACCAGGGCAGTCCCCTCAACGTACTAACGCGGTCCCTGGCCCCACGGCCTAGACCAGGGACTACTCCCGTTCGGCCAACCATAATTGTGGTAACACCAACACCACCTCAAAGAGGGGGAGCATGATGCACTTTTAAGATCAACCACCAGCTGTTACCCTGGCCGGAAGTGGAACCCCACAAGCCACGTGCAAGTGTCCAAGTCCCTTTGGCAAATCGGAATTTCCCGTGATTTCGCCGCACAATTCCGAACTTATCGAATCTCCGCACCACCAATCGAATCTCCGCACCACTCCACGCTTTTCGTATCTTAGGGGCCTTCGTACTCCTTTCGAAGCGTCCGGTCCGCCACCCCGAGAACCAGGGCAGTCCCCTCAACGTACTAACGCGGTCCCTGGCCCCACGGCCTAGACCAGGGACTACTCCCGTTCGGCCAACCATAATTGTGGTAACACCAACACCACCTCAAAGAGGGGGAGCATGATGCACTTTTAAGATCAACCACCAGCTGTTACCCTGGCCGGAAGTGGAACCCCACAAGCCATGTGCAAGTGTCCAGGTCCCTTTGGCAAGTCGGAATTTCCCGTGTTTTCGCCGCACAATTCCGAACTCGAATCTCCGCACCACCAATCGAATCTCCGCACTACCAAAGTTATAATAAGATCTCCAATTTCATCGTTCAAAAAATTCGTATTTGCTTGCTTGCAATGGTGTACTTATTTACAAGGTATTAACTGTACAGTGCTGCAAAAACAGCCCACTATACGACGATTACAGAAAATATCAACCACATCTAGATCTACTAAAATTACAGAAAACATAAAAACATCAAACTAACACATCTACATTATCTTACAGAATTGAAGATAGCAAATAGACCAATCCATTCAGCCCCGCCCACTCTGTGCATATGCGGCATATGCACCAATGTGTTTGTCAAACTTTTGGTTGTGCAATCATGTCTGTGATTGGTCAATACAGCAAGGGCAGGGCTTAATAGATTGGTCTATTGCATGGTTGTTCATTCATGATCCTTATAATGAACGGCTGGGATGACACATGCTCTCCTTCACATACTGTAGCCTTCAAGATGTCACTAGAGGTGATTCCCTCTCCTGCACTTGATTTCAGGAAACAACTACATCTCTGGCTTCATCTCCAGCTCTGAAAGGTTAAGTTTACAGATAAAAAATTGTAAGAAAGCAAACAATTTCAATGTGCAAAATATCTTGCATGGATTATTAAAAACTGGGGAGGACCCACTCCACTTGTGGGTCTACATTATCTTACAGAATTGAAGATTGCAAATAGACCAATCCATTCAGCCCCGCCCACTCTACACGTGCGCCATATGCACCAATGTGTTTGTCAAACTTTTGGTTGTGCAATCATGTCTGTGATTGGTCAATACAGCAAGGGCAGGGCTTAATAGATTGGTCTATTGCATGGTTGTTCATTCATGATCCTTATAATGAACGGCGAGGATGACACATGCTCTCCTTCACACACTGTGGCCTTCAAGATGTCACTGGAGGTGATTCCCTCTCCTGCACTTGATTTCAGGAAACAACTACATCTCTGGCTCCATCTCTGGCTCTGAAAGGTTAAGTTTACAGATAAAAAATTGTAAGAAAGCAAATAATTTCAATGTGCAAAATCTCTTGCATGGGTTATTAAAAACTGGGGAGGACCCACTCCCTTAGTGCTGGATGGTATCATTGTTTCTTAACAGTGTCTGCGGATGAAATGTTCTTACAAGACATCATTGTTTTGTTTCTTGGTTTTTTTTTTTTTTTACCAATTTCTTTCCCAACCCTTTATTTTCACAAAATAAAAAACTCATTAAAAAAAGGTTTTTGCTTAACAAGTCAGAGAAAGTGAATGACATGGATCCTTAAGAGATGTCATCTTGCAGTTGCATTGTCTGTAAAATAAAGCAAACGATTCTTGACTAAGTATTGTGTTTTGATAAACAGCAGTGTCTGCAAATGCTTCTGATTGAACAAACTAAATAAAATTATTTCCTCTTCCTTACAGTACATCGTGTTGCTTCAAGTTTTTACACCCATACAAATCTTTCACATCTGAAACTTCCAAAGCAAGAGAACTGAGCATTTGTATCTAAAATATTACAACACATGTAACAATTATCAGAGTTGTAGGTTTCTACGATACAAATATAAGGCTTAACCAGCTCTGTAAATAGTCATTGATTTAGAAAAAATCTGAAAGTGTAAGACATTTATCTAAATCTTATCCTGATGGCTGTATGCTCTACTGATGAAAGTTTGCAGGACACAAAACTGTTGTGCTTTTACTGGGCATTTAAAAGAGGTTTCCAGGTGAGGAATTTTTGCTGGAAACAGTCAAGGTCATAATATTAAATGCTTACAGAGAATCTTTTTGACACTAAAACACATAAGAACTGATCATAACTTCATCTTACAAAAGTCTTTAATAAACTCTGTAAATTTACCTGTAGACAAACTCTATTGATGCTTGGTATCTTTCCCAGCTAGATCAAGGTTTCATGTCTTACGATTCTGTCCAGGAGCATCAGCTGAAAAGATAAAGTATGAAGATATAGGCATAGTAACAGAGAATTAAATTGACTCCAGAGACATAATGGGATAGTTGGTTTTCTTATTTGTCCTATTTAAGATGTAGAGTTCTTAAACTAAGCCATATCTGAATTAGCGGCTATTGCTAAGGGTTGCTTAGGATGTTCTATACTTCAATCCATGATGATGAGTTGGCAATCCAGCCATAGCTGTATCTGTAGCTGCTAATTCGTACACAGCCTAACATCAAGATTATTTTTATTATTATTATCTAGTGTTCTGAGATTCAAACTAAAACTAAAATCTTTCTTTGGATATCCAAAGAAAGATTTAAATACTTCAGAAACACGAAGCAATACATAATTTGTCTTTGCCATATTATTCTATATTTGAACAACTACAAAAGGTTATGTCCATTGAGGTATGGGAATGACTCAATGTGTGACACAAGGCAATTCGTGAGACACTATGGTATGTTTTATTCACATGGTCTGAATAACATGTGTAAGGTAAGGTTAAGTGTTTCCTGTATCCTGGATGTGTCAAATGTGGTAAATTTGCTTTCTATCTGCAAGCTTTGTAAATGGCTGGAGACTAACAGTTAAATAAAAAAACACAATTTGCTTAAGGTTTAGCTTGATAGACCGATCCATTAAGCCCCACCTACTGTCCAATCACAGCCTTGAAAATGCCACTGAAAGTCTGACAAAAGTCTGACATGTTAAAAATCCCATTAGAACCATGTCTGTGTGTATCTGATACGTGTGTGTGTTCGCAACCGAACCACCACTACACTGCAATCGTGGCAAGAAAGTCATACCATGTGCTGTTGCTAAGCAGTTGCAAAGGCAGGCTGGGCTCAATGGATTGGTCTATTCCAGTGGCAGTTTTTGGTTCTTAATTGATGTGTTACAGAGCATTTCAACCAACTGAATTAGGCTGTTTAAACCTAAGGTTTCAGCATGTTCAATCTACTTTTAAATGCTTTTCCTTTTGTAAAAACTTCAATATTTGAGAGAGTTCTTTTTACAGCAAAAAAATCTGTGCAGATAGTTGCATTGTAAAATATCTTTTTATAATAACTGAATGTACCTTTTTGAATCCAGTTGTGTTGCTCTGGCTGTAGAGATGGTAAACTGAATAACTGTCTGACGTCACTGAGCTACACAGGGGGTCTTTGATGTTGGTGCACAGTTTAGAGGTTGGCACTTGCTTCAAAGTTTCTAACTAAAATAAAAAATCAATGCTTATATTATTTCTTTGCTTATAAAAAAAATCTATATCTGAACATAAAATGGCTTCACAATGTCTTAAAAACACAATACTTCCACATAAGTGAATAGACCTTTATCACTCTACTGCAATCTTATAGTCTGCGGGTTCCATGAAAACCACATGGTAACAATAGTTCCAATACTCATTTATCAAAGGGTGCCAGACTATTTTTCCATCCAGCCTTAGTTTGGTCACACTGATTTGTATGGAATAGAAACAAGATGGTGGCACTGTGATAATAATGGTCTATCGATCTTAAGGTTACTCAGACAAAATATAAACCAACAAAAATGTATGCAACAATCATACATCAACTTTAAACCAAAAGCACATGTTTTGTCTGCATTATTATTTTGAAGATTTATAACCGATAGGTTTTGGGGGCAAACTTAATAATAAATCCATGGTATGGTTTATACTTGACAAAAATTGCAAAAGTGAAGGCAATTTTACTCCATGTTCTTGGCTTTACACTTTTGAGCATTGCTGAAAATCACCAGGAATTTCCCATTATAAACATTTTGTGTTGAAATGGAAAATGCTTATAGTTACATCCTATAAATGTATCGGCAATTAAGATGTATTTTTAAATTTTCAATTAAGATCTTGCCTAACCAGTACTTAACTTGAAATTCAAATTCAGTCATACTTCTGGTGTTTGTTCAAAATTGTAGGGATTTATAGATTGTAAAACAATTTAGACAACGGAATAAACACTAACTTACTGGGTTTTTGAAATAAAACCTCTCTGAAGCTGAGATTAAACTGCCATTAACAAAGTGAGGATGAGAGGTAGAAGGTCAGGGTACATTTGTTTTACATGAATTCGAGAACCAATCTTAACAGAAATGAACTTCCAATTTCAGTGGAAGTTTTGCCAAAGTTCACAATGTACATTCTCTAGGTTCAGCACTTTAGCAGCTGTTTTGCCAGTAGCTAATTTTCCTGATTTTAAAAGAGTTTTGCCAACATGTCCAATTGTTCTGTTTTATCTGATTCAAAGACAGTAAGCATGAAAGCAGTTTTCCATCCAGTCATCTTGTCTTAATTCATTAAGACTATGCCTACCAAAGTTGACAATATTGTTAATATTGGCAGTGCTGTATCTCATCTGGATTCAAATAAAGCTATTTAGGCAGAGCAGTTTTGGCTGCAAAACCATTCGGTAGTTATGTTGTCTATCAAGAGATTAAGAACATCAGTAAATTCAGTTTTTCAGTAAACTCAATTATAACTATGGCTGCACACTACTCCAATCAGTGCATATAAAGCCAACCAGAATGAAACAAGTTTCGACATCATATAACCCATATTTACCTTTTGGTAGACGACTTCTGAGGTAGGCCTCGGAACTCTACTCAGTGGACAGGTGATCTGACTGTAGCTAACACACCGTACTATGTGAAACACAAAACAAATTGTTACTACTTGAGGTCAGCAATTAAAAACAAAGTATGGGATTTGGCTTGATTGCCGACTCACTCTGACTATACCTCCATTGAGCCAAAATACAATGAATGAACAATAGTGGAAGCCTCTCAATGCCTCGTAATCATCTTCTTGGAACAAAAGGACAAAGGTCTATAATCAGGGATTACACAAAAAACCACCTCTCAACAATGGCTAGAAAACGCCAATATATTCAAGACTTTTTTGTCCTTGTGTGGGTGAAACGAAGCATAAGATGGCATGTGTGTGGTCTGTACACGCTCCGCAGTGAAATGTCCGGGTGATCTTTACTACCATGGTCCGAAATTACATATTGGTGTCTTTACACAGCTTCCGTTTCCAGGCAGGGGATAAAATTTCTGTGTTAACAGGTCACCCGGCGCCAACTGGTTTTAAAGGCAGTCGTGCTTATACCTTTCCCTATAACATTCTTTGGGGTATTGTAAACTTACCTTTAGAGTATGTAAGATGGACACAGTGATTTGTAGACGCTAACGATCTACTTGGTGTATGGGATGATATCTTGGGAAGTGCCATCACAAGGTATGAACCTGAGTGGAATAACATATGACGTAGACATTAGAACAATATTGATTTCAACAACTTCATTCATCTGACATGTGGAGATGGTATTACACAAATCTAACTTGGAATCCCACACACACACTGTTAAAATAGACTGTCAATCTGAAAGTTCACTGAGTGTGAGGTCCATATTAGAACCAAACCTCTGGGGAAATGTTACTGTCTGCAGTACTGGAAGATCAACAAACTAGCTTTGCTTATTTTGATAGCTGCAATCAAAATAAGCACTTAAAACATGCACAAAATCTCTGAAAGATCCTAATCTGGTTTTCATTGTATCAGGTTGGTTGCATGATGTGTCAATTACAAACTAGAGGATGAAAACATATTTCCTTTTCTAAAAACCAACATGGTATCACAACTTTAACCATTGGGTAAATTGCTTTAGGACCCTTCCTCACTCTAACAAAATCAAACACCATACGATAACTCAACACCCAAACTGGTGGGCTCTGATTATGGTGGTATGCCTGATCCCACGGTGCAATCAAACAACAGAATTAAACAAAACATGGTGTTGGAGTTTGATGGGTTAGGGGTGATTGAAAGGTTGAGTTAATATTTACATTGCTGACATTCTCTTGATTCATGGTAAAGCAAACCTTTAGCAGCTGTTTGTCATCATTTATAATATTGTTAATTTTCCAGATGAAATAAGAGTTTTGCTACTTTTCCACTGTTCTCCTTATTTTGATTCAAAGACAGTGAGCATAAAACAATTTTTACATCAGATTAATCTTGGCTTATGTCTCGTAACTTGCTAAGATGTTCACATTGGTAGTGGGGTACGCCGTCGATAATCTGGATTCAAAGGAAGCTAATAATAACAACTAGTTTTTATTTCGCACTTGCAGGTGTCTCAAGGCGCTTGTTATTATTTTTTTAAGACAGGTTTTTCAAGTTTTTGTATCATGAGACTCATTTATGTAGCACCTTACAAGGGTTTACAAGGTGCTGTGGCGCATTCAGCAGCCACTGCCAGAAACACCGGGGCAAACCCCTTCTTTCAGTAGTAAGTGTACGTTAACTGGGTTCTTTTACGTGCATTACACAACACAAGGGACTTACTGTTTTACGTCCCATCCACAGGACGAACCAATAATTGCTAAGTTTCTTGCTTAAGGGGTAAATTAACATCTGTCATAGCCATGTCAAAAACATTCATGCTTTTTAATCATACCTTCCCTGTAACATAACGAGGTGTAACAAACTTACCATAGTGTATGGACACACGGAGTTGTAGGCGCTAACAATCTACTTGTTGCATGGGATGACATCTTGGGAGGCGCCATCACAAGGTGTTCTCTGATTGGAGTAAAATAACAGACATCAGTACAACACTTGATTTGATTTAAACAACTGATAATGTTTGAATTATCTGAAATATGGTGATAGTTACAAAAATGAAATTTGAAACACATCCACATACACTATGAGCAGTGGTGAAAGTCCATGTGGAAAAGTGGGGGGGGGGGATGAAATGTTGGAACATGACCAGCGTGGAATAACGTATGTCAATCATTATTTTTGTTTTTATTCAAGGAGAATTAAGGAGAATGCCGGTGTCATAGGGTATTCTGTCCTCGGGGTAATGTGTCCACCATACGGTAAATTAACGTGGGCTGGAGGAGTTTATTCAAAAGAGGGCGTTATCAGAAGGAGTTAGTACACAATTCGCTGTATGCTCGGACAGAATCTCTTTCCACTCGGGGTATGGTAAAGGGTGGGGGGTGGACACTCATACAATAACAGTGCACGGCGTGACCCTGCTATCAGCATTGGAATCAGGCCCCGCTCAAGGGCCCCAGAACTTTTGTTTTAAAAAGATGATGCTCTCTTTCGCATTGAGCCTGTCTGGGTTATCTTTTGAGCAAAAGTAGCTTGACGGTTTTGTGATTTTATCCTAATATCTGCCTTTTTGTTTAAAGGAAAATTGTCATTTGGCCAACTTAAGGGGCATGTGCATGCATTGCCAAGCCTTCCACATCATGGCCAGATCCAAGTGACCTGAACCTTTCTGGGTTATCTTTTGGACAGAAGTATAATCTGAACTGTTTGTGTTTTAAAATCTTGAATTTTGCTTTAATCTTTTTTTTATAAAGGTAAAAACAAAGAACAAGTCGGCGGAATTCAGGGAACTCTCTTAAAGTTTTCAACTGAAATTTACTCTATTAGATAGAAACTAGGGACAAACTTCAAAAGAGTTGTCCCTGGCCTCAATCGAAAAGAATGAGTTTCAATCGGATTGGAGTGATTTTCAATCTAGAACTATTTAAGTGAGAAGCATTCAAGCCCAACATGCATCACGGCCTCCAGAGCCCTGGGAAACTTGTGAGAACTAAGATACTCTTTGGTGCTTTCTCAGCCTTTCTGCACGGGTTATCTAATAAGCAGGATTAGCTTAACTAAGTTGTGGGTTTGTTTGTTTGTTTGTTTGTTTTTTTTTTACTTTTGATCACATTCTTGAATGAATCAGTTGGCTAAAATTTGAGAAATCTTACAGACAGGCTTCATAAAGCTATTACAAGGCAGGGGTTAGAGGCCTGCAGAAGGGCGGGCTGGCCACTGGAAAAATTTGAGATAAAAGATACTCTTTAGTGCATTCTCAGTCTTCTGTGCTATCTTTTTGATCTTTTAGTGGTTTTTATTTATACTATTGTTCTCTCTTTGGAAGAAAATTAAGGGGCGCTGCTTGCACCTAGTTAATTAATCCATCTCTGTATTTGTCCACAATTCAAATGCAATTTTACAGCAAAGTAAGTTTATTTTTATTTACAAAATAGAAACACATAAGAAATAAGGTGTGCACAGTGCCGATATTTTAAGACAATTTGATCACTTTGTTCTCATTTTTTTTTTTTTTTTACTTTTTATAAATTAGTCAAATATTAACCCAAGTTTTTTTTTTTTCCAGTCTTGGCAAACAACCTATGGGCCATTCCCTCCCTTAACCCCCCGGGACTTACGCCTGTGACTGTAAAAATAAATCATTAATCTAAAACTTCACTGATTTTTTTATTTGAGATTAATATTAAAACCAAACCTCTCTGGAAATATTTTTGACAGGTGGTGTCAAAGTTGAGAAAATAAAATTTGCAGACAAAGACTGTACCTCTGCTTGTTTTTAAGAGTAAGGGACTGTATTCAATACTGATGATTTTTTTTAAATGTTGGCTACAGCAAAACTGGATTACCTTTACACTTTTATATTTGGTGGTTCTCAGCCCCAAACTAACAAATATGGAAACTAAATTTGAAAAAAAAATCTGCATTGCAAAGGCAACAGCCAAATTAAGGCTAATGTAGGCTAGTTTTGCCATTTTTTAATTTTTGTTAACAGAAAAATTTGCCTATTTTCAAGGCCATATTATTGCTATTAAACAAGATAGAGAAAAACATTTTCCTTAAAAGTTATTGGTAGATGGGTCCTTAGAGGTTGCATTCAATGTATAAAAATAATCACCATTTATGTGGGTGGGTTTATATACCATTCATTTTAAATAGGGATTTTTTTGGTACTTTTTCAAAGTATTAAAACATAACCATTTTTTGACAGCTCATGGTACATGTATAGTGCTCTGATTTCAACATCAACCACATGTTGTTGTAAACTATGCAAATTCACTAACAACCCTTTTTATCCCAAGGAAATTTACACGCGAATCTCATTTTGTGGACGTGTTTCTCACTACACAAAGTACACGAAACACACAGGTGTGTTTCGTATACGGGGCGTCCTGTCACCCCTGTTAAAATTGCGTACCACCTACCACGATATGAAGAATTTTATAAGCTTCATTTTGATTGGTCAATCACACATTATTGGTGAAACTAAAGCCCTGTACCATCGACCAAACAAATTTCTCTTTTTAAGAACCTTCAGCAAAGGCTGTGCCAAGTGCGTGTATATGCCACACTGTGGTAGATATGCAATGCGTGTTGTTCGTTGTGGGTTAAGAACATTTTGAAAATTAGGTCAGCACATGAACGCGCATGCACTTTAAGTGATGTCTCTGATTGGCTGACTTCGCTAAAACTTTTAATGCGACTTTCATGACAAGAAATGTTTGTAATGGTTCACTTTCTACATACCAAAAGTTTGCTATTTAATTTTTTGCCCATGCATTTTCCCCATAATTTACATATGTTTTTCCAAATGCTAAGGCTCTGCAAACTTGTTTATTTTGACATACTCAATAACATTAAGTTACATTTTCTTACTGGGGTCATCCTTAGGGGTGCCCTGATCATGTCTTTGTCCGATTTGGAGGGTTTGTATTTTTTAGTTTTACCACTTAAAACTCAATATTGCCATCAGCTTTTGGTGCCCAGTGTGCAATGAGACCTATTGACAATTCTTTAGTATTTCTTGGCCATAGCATTTCTTGGCCTGAAAAGTTGAAAATTAGCGGCCATTTTAACCCCCATAATGCATTTAACGCTATCACATGAGACATCACTAACACTTTTTTGGAAATTTTGTTGGAAAAGACAAAGAATTCATTTAAAAAAGCGTTAAAAATGCTTGACCCAAGGTCAAATAAACGGTTGCCATGGTAACAGCTAACTCCTGATAACAATTATTGTTTTACAAAATGACCCTAGATAAATATTGGAAACAGTCAGAAAAGATAAGTGGTGATCGGATGCCACATTTAAAAGCAAAAGGGCAAAAATATTGTTGGGGCATATTGTGCCCCCCCGCCCCCAGTTAACATTTTTTTTTTGGGGGGGCAACAATGAGCCTCCAATATTTGGGGTAAAAACCTTGCATCTTATTTATTTAGATCCCAAATGTCTATTTGTTACAATAGAAATGTTTGGCAAACTTTTGTTTTGACTATGGCAATTATTTCAGTTGATCTTGGTAACCACATTTTAGGTGTATTTTCGGTGCTTTGGGATTTTCATTTTAAGCATGATGAAAAAAAGGATATAATTTTTTATATTTTTTGTTTTTCCAAAAACATGAGGGTGTGTTTTGTGATCATGTCGGATGTTCAAAACAGCTGCCAAAGGCAGCCATCTTGGATTGGCATTCACTGTTCATCAAATTGGAAAGAAAGAAACATGAGCTGCAGCTGGATTATTATCTTGTTTATATAGGCCTACATGTATGTAAAAAAATGTTTCTTTGAAACTGAAAATATTGTATTTCGCTGGTATTGCTGCAATGTCAGTAGTTTCTGGCATATAGCTAAAAATGACTGAACGTGGGTATATCTTCTCTCATTTGTGGCAAAAGTTGACTGATCATGTAAATAATTTGGCTTTAATTATCAGAGTCTATAAAACATCTTTTGGAGAATTTTGGTGTTACATGTAACTTGAAAACAGTTCAGTAAAGATATAACACTGTAGAGCATACCCCCCCCCCAACCGCCGTTTCATGGCTGTTTGATATTTTGTATCTGCAGCAAAATAAAATTTAATACCGTACTGCTTATAAGCTCCTTTTAACTTGTATTTTCCACACATCTAAAAAAGTTAAATAATAATTCACTGTAAAACTCTAGTTATAGATGATCCCATCTGATATATAATTCAGTTCGGTTTCTTTTCAATAAATGTTAGCTGCAATGCTTAACTTTAAAGGTGAATTTATTATTGAATTTAAAAAAAATAATAAACAATAATAAAAAATAAACAAATTCTTGATACTGATAATTTATAATTTGATATCACATCATTCAATTTCCAGTTAGCAATGCACTAAATTCGTAAAAATAGGAAAGTGTCCAGCAACACTGCGAACAATAAAGTATTTTTCCCCAGCGAATTTTAATTCAAAGATGTCAATGAAATTAGAGCACAACCATATGGGTTATGAGCTGTTAAAAAATGGTATATTTTCATATTTTGAAAGAGTAAAAAAAACCACTTGTATTTCAAATGAATGTATAACCCACCCATATACATGGTGATTATTTTTATACATTAAATGCAGCCTCTAGAGTCTAAGGAACCCACCTATCTATAACTTTAAAAGACAATAATTTCCTATTTCACTATTCCAAATTTGGGGGGGGGGGAATCAATATTGTTGTAAATTTGTTTCATATTTGTCAGTTTGGGGCAAAGATCCATCAAATATAAAAGCATGAAGAATATATTTTTGACCGTGGCTACCCTACGTTTGATAATTTTACAGTCCCTTACTCTTAATTTGATGCAATCAAAATAAAAAGCTACCATGCAAACAAACATGCACAAAATCCCTTACAGATTATTAATTGTTTTGTTTGTTTTGGGGGTTTTTTTCACTAAAAAGTGATAAGACAATATGGAACACAGTTTATCAGGTTGGTTGTACATGTATGGTGTGTCTTAACAACAAACTATGCATTTTGGCTAGCATGTGGCCTCAACTTTCCCATATCCTCTTCTCCTATGTCACTCCACACTAAATTGTTTGGGCTAATGGACTTGGGTAAGATTAAAAAGGCCGACCCTGTGATAAGCTAATGTTAAGGGCCTACTGGCCCAGTCCGTCTGAATCCTTCACCTTAGCAATTGGAAAAGGATTTTGGACTGTAATGGTTAAAAACTAGAAGTTGAAAATGATTTTACTTTTCCAACATCAATATGTCTAATGTGTCGCACCTTGATTGGGTAATTTACCATATAATATAGCCCCTGTCAAAGACATTGATGTTTATAAACTCCTTATAACATACTGAGGTGCTATAAACTTACCTTAGAGTATTTACGATGGACACGATGAGTTGCAAGCGCTAATAATCTGCTTGGTGCATGGGATGATATCTTGGGAAGTGGCATTACAAGGTATGAACCTAGGTGGAGAAAAATGATATAGACATTAGTATAGTGTTGACTTTATTCATCTGACGTTTGAGGATGCTTACAAAAATCTAATTTGGAATCCCCCACATGCACTCGAAAGATTTCCATTGATATGGGACATGATATAAACAAGTCACAAATAACTGAAATAATTATAGGTCATTGAAAACAATGTCCAAACTTTTTTTAAGGAGTTTATATTTAGGAAAAGACTTATTTTACAGAAGTAGCATTGTCGTTTGATAGTAATAATGATTGATTGCAGCTCATTCAGTTTGCTGCAGCTCATTCAGTTTGCTGCAACTTGTTCAGTTGCTGCAGCTCGTTCAGTTGCTACAGATCGTTCAGTTGCTGCAGCTCGTTCAGTTGCTGCAGCTCGTTCAGTTGCTGCAGCTCGTTCAGTTGCTGCAGCTCGTTCAGTTGCTGCAGCTCGTTCAGTTGCTGCAGCTCGTTCAGTTGCTGCAGCTCGTTCAGTTGCTGCAGCTCGTTCAGTTGCTGCAGCTCGTTCAGTTGCTGCAGCTCGTTCAGTTGCTGCAGCAACTGAACGAGCTGCAGCTCGTTTAGTTGCTGCAGCTCGCAAAACTACTTCAATCTGGTTGCTTCAGCTTACAGACATACCATGTCATACAGGACTCAACTTATCTCTTCTTATGCATGCAATGGCGAGTCATAAATTTTAGCCTACTTTGACGGCATTTCCGTTGGAGAACTTCGAATTATACTTTTTATCTGGTAATTTTTGTTTCTAAATCTGTTAACAAAATCCAGTCTCGCAATTGCCAGAGTGAAACTAATTTTCTTTTTGCGATTCAACTGACCGCCTACTGGTAGGGGGTTTGCATGACTGGCTTAATTTCCTTTGTGCAACATAATAATGACTGGGTACGGTATAAAATGACTTGGGTACTAAACGGCCTGCTTCAGTTGAGGTTGGTATTGATCGATTATTTGCTTTCATTTTGTTCTGGCACGATTTCACAGGCATATTTTTGTAAAGTGTCTTTTGACAAAAACAAAAGTTTTGTTGCATTTTTCATTGATGAGAAATAACGAATAATGAATAACACAACAAAAACCGACTAAAATTTTATAAGTGGCTGACGATAAACTAATTGGATTAAATTTACTTTCATTAATGCCTCAACTCAACCATGTCAGCGAAAGCTCTCCTTCACCCCCACCACGCCCACGCCCACCCCACCCCACCCACCCCCAAACACACCCCCAAACCCAATATGAGTTGTTACCTAGTTGTAAATTTCCGTGTCCTGAAATCATAAAATAATGATTTTGGTATGGCTTTTTGTATTTAAAACTACTGTACGAGTTGGATACAACTTCAGGCCACGTGTGTTTCAAGTTTGCCGCCACGCCGGACGGTGAAGCCTTACGTTTGCTTCATTTTAACTGTTTTGAAATTTCATATTCACAGTAAAAACGCTTTCATGAGATGCTATAAGTAATAATCAACTCACCTTGCTCACTTTTCTGTGATTTCCTCAATCAAATTGGCTTTAAAATGTGGAATAACCGAGGGAAAAAAATATGGCAGCATGGCGTCCTTTGCAGTCGGCCATTTTTGTGTGTCACGAGGAGGGCGCACACACCGTGAACAATTTGCATATCAAAGCGAAATCGTACCACGAGACTGTAGGCATGTGAAGGAGAGCCGGGGGTATAAAAAAAATAAAGATTGACAAATTTGTTGTCATAACTTTTGTCTTTTCTGTTTGAATAAACGTATTAGATAAGCATTTCTATATGTTTTAAGACTTTGGGAAAGATGGGCGGAGAAGAAATTGCTTTGAAATGTGCCACCTCTTCATGATCATCCCCACTGAAGAATGGAACAAACAAGCATTTTCCGATTGAAGACAATACGCTTAAAAAAGGTTAGGATAAATAAATACTTACGCAAGTATTAAGACAATTAACAAATATTAATTTCTCAATACTTCGAAATCATTTGTATAATTACGCAAAGAAGGTGTAATCATGTGACCCAAAATGAAGGGAGGGGCAGAGGGGCAGTGGGCGGGGGGGGGGGGCTGATTGTTTCCCTGAGTTATTGTACGAGTAGAGGACATTTTATTAATGTGTAAAGAATATAACAGTCTCAAAGCCCAAAACATCGAAACAGGCATCATTACTACCGCGAGTAAATCTGTATAATTATAAAAATGAATGTTTTATTTTAATCCTAAAAACGTTGATAGCATACATAATTAATATCACGACGTGTAGATCTTAAATCAATTTTTTAGCACCACTTTATCTATAAAAACTCAGACTGCTCACTTTGGTTTAGTAGCTTTCAATATTTCAATTCAATTTAAAAACGGACAGCATCATTTACATAATACAAAAAGTGCAATTCTTAAACTGTGCAGATTCAATACATGTCTTTGGTGGATATTCTGGTGGGGGAAGTAAATAAATGAATGAATTAATTTTTGTATCTGAATAAAAAATGTACAAGAGCCATAAAACATTGTACTATTACCATATTCCAAGTATTAATAATCCAACAATAATCCAATAGTCCAGGTTGCAAATTTCACTGAAAAGGCAAATTATTATTTCTGTTAATCCTAAATCAACCGGGCCTCAGCATCAATTGGGTATTAGCATTAGCATCTTGAACAACAGGGAATCCAGAACCATGATTGGCTACTAAATAAAAGTCAAGGGCATTGTCCCCGATAGTCCTTTAATATAATTATATATATTTACATATCAATTTTTTTTATATAAAATATTTAAATGAAATAAAAACAAAACAGAACCCATAAACAAATACATACTTGATTAAAAATCAAACTGTACCACAAAAATGTTTCACAATACCCAAAACTTTACCCAAAACAAAAATAACATTATATTTGGTTTAAAATCAAGAACTTGACCCAAAATTACATTAATTTTACATAGAAAAATATAAATTTATTTGCACAAGTGTTTGCACAGTGAATTTATTTGGCATCATGTGCAGCAGCAAAAATAAGGTCAAATTTTCGGGGCATCATTTTTTGAGACGGCAAAAATTACAACATATTACTTTTATAGCAGATTTTTTTTTCTCGGACAACGCCTATTGAGGGCGCGCTTCAATCAACAACGGCTCAGTCGAACACACATGGGATTGACGATGCGTGGAGTTCTTCGATTAGTTGGGCGAAAGTCTTCTCTAAGATGGTATGTTGATGATGTTTATCATGATGCCATGGTAACCATTATGTCTTAAGTCACACATGTGCGTGTTCACACAGTTACTGAGACTTGCAAAAATTAGTAATATCAGTTTTGGTTTCTGCGTATCCATGCTACCGATTGCACAACGCAGCATGATGCAACCGACACTGTGCTACACCACAACAACAGTCACACTGTTCACCAAGTTTTATAAATAACATAAAAAACACACACTAAGTAAAATACAGTATCATAAAATGTTGCCCTGGTCAACTCATAATAATCACTTAACTTTTCAAGAGATACATCTCATCGCACATGATTGAGATGGTGATCCCCTACTCCTAGAACTATGTGGTTCGTTCCGCTATCGTCTCCACGAACCTCATCATAGAGTGACATGTACAAAATCCTATTCGAAACTTTCTGCCCTTCACGTTTACATGGCTACAGTTCTTTTTTGAAATCAGATCTCGCCAAAACTAGGCTCTATGTGTTCTTTCAACTCTCATCGAGCGTTGCACGGGTCCAGAAAATCCACTCCGCAAACTAAAAGTTGTTAAAAAGTGATAAATTCTCACCGTAATTCAGATCCCATTCAAACAGTATTGCAACAAATATGGCGACCGGAGTTGCAAAATTAACTGGTATGCTGCTATGCGGTGCGCTGGTCCTATGGCATGTATGGGCTGGTTCCGCGTACCAGTTAATTTTGCAACTCCGGTTGCCATATTTGTTGCAATACTGTTTGAATGGGATCTGAGTTACGGTGAGAATTTATCACTTTTTAACAACTTTTAGTTTGCGGAGTGGATTTTCTGGACCCGTGCAACGCTCGATGAGAGTTGAAAGAACACATAGAGCCTAGTTTTGGCGAGATCTGATTTCAAAAAAGAACTGTAGCCATGTAAACGTGAAGGGCAGAAAGTTTCGAATAGGATTTTGTACATGTCACTCTATGAGGTTCGTGGAGACGATAGCGGAACGAACCTCATAGTTCTAGGAGTAGTGATCCCCATGCTGCCACTTCCCAGGTTTATAGGCCTATCCGTAAAGCTACATGTAGCTCTATGGTTGTATCATAATGGGGTGTGATCCCTGGCTACACGGCAGTAACCGGTTGAATGGCTTCTAAGTGGCACCCCCTGAACAAAGATATTGACAAAATAGGGAGAGCGCCAACATTAGGGCTGGATAGCTCAGTTGGAAGAGCATGGGTATGTTTAGCCTGTGGTCGCAGGTTCAAATCCCGCTCCAATCAATTTTTCTGTCACCCCAAAACTGATTGGACAATTTACCCAGTCAGTTTCCCACGTGATTTATTGCTTGATTGAGATTTTATAATCTCTTCTCTACACAGGATTAATTCCAGCCTCCATCTTCTCATCCTATTATTCCTCCAAGACTCCGCATCCTCCTCAATCCCTCACTCATCATGCCCTGCCTCATCAAGTGTCTTTGATCTCTTCATCTCCAGGTTTGCCTCCTCCAACATCCAGGCCTCTGCCCAGTGCTCAACAGCTGCAGAGACGAAGAAGGGGAATCCCCTACTGAGGCACGATGAGGGACTTCCCCAGTTCCTGTCCATTGACGTAGATCATGTCCCTCCAGGGATCAACAAACTTGCAAAGGATTTTGAAGCGGGACTGGAGACGTTGGAAACAAAATTTGATGGTGAACTACTCGTTCCATCAAAACCTAGTGAAGTAACAAGGAAGAACAATTGAGAAAAATTGTAGATTTCTATTGGAATATTTAAGAGGGCACCAATGCAAAGACCACTGCCTGAGCCAGCAGCCAGTAATGGAATAAGTCCAGTTTCTTTCCCAGCTGCAGCTTTACTTAAAAATACTTTTAGTCGTCAAATTCAAACCTTGTCCTTAAAAGTTCAGAAAACGTTTAAAGAAAGAAAAGTTTTGTGGCGGTCTGGTTGAGATGTTAGCCAAATTTGTGTCCTTATTCTAGTTCATCAGGATGTGGAGTTGGTTGCTAATGCATTTAGACTTTCTTTTTGTAGCACTTGGAGACAGCGTGTCTTGGTCTGAAGTATCAGACCCTCTAGAGAGACTCGAGGCCCCGTTGGACTATGGCTGGGGAGTTGTCGTCCATCTCAACAGTGTTAAGAATAGTCAGAAGCTCAGGGATGCGTTCCAGGAGGTCCAGCCGGTGGTTGTCAAGACAACCAGTAAGCTGTCACAGAGTAAACCTCTATACACTGCTATTAAGGTGTCTATGATATTATTTATTTTTTATAGATTTTAATGTTTTGATTTCCCTCAACATAGAAGAGGCGGAAATAACAACATTGTTCAACCACTTGAAGTGGGATGACGTCTTATTATGTAAAACATTTCCGAATTAAATAACGATGGACCTTTTACTTATGTCTCAGAACAGTTTTGGAGCATCCTCTTTTGGTTGGGTCGTTCAAATCGGTTAACATAATTACACCCCCAGACGTTCCATTGTGTAGTGTGCACAGGCATGCACCTACGTACCATGCTCACTTTGTGGGACAAAGGGTACTTGAATTTATGCTGGAAATCTCCCTTTTTCTGTGGGTTATTGTGTAATCCCTGACTCCAGACCTTCATCCTTTTGTTGTACAAACGAGGATTACAAGAGATCGATAGGCTGCCATCATTGTTTATCACTTTGGCATATGGGAGGCAAGTCCGAGATTTCAGCATACCATGGCAGATTATTGGCCATGGGTTACGGCCAAGGTGTGGCCTATTTAGGGTGAAGACATTCCATAATTTCTCGAAAGAGAACGGAAAATCCTGGTGCATAACACTTTTTAGCGCATGTAACTCAAGTTCAGGTGGCAAAGTCACTGGAGTGTGGGTTTGAGTCCTTGTGTCCTTGAGCAAGACACTTTACTTTAATTGCTTTACAGTGCATTATATCCGCATTTATATGATGGCTGCACCGAATAAGGAAGAAAGAAAGAAAGAAAAAACAAATCCACAGACGCCCCAAAGGGTACATATGAAACTCACAAACTTCAACATTCTAAAGGCAGACTTCTCTGCCATTACAAACTTTTTTACTGCTTGTAGACACCAACAAGCGTGAGAGAATGTATGCTTTTAAAAATATATTTAAACATATTTTTTGCTTTTAAACATTTAGAAACTGAAAGTGTCTGGTGCTAGGCTGGATGGTGTGCAGGAGAGATTGGTTGACTCAGCGTTACGCCAGGCTAAGCTTGGAGGTGTAGAACTGACTGGCGCCACCAAGGAACGCTTCAATGAGATTCGGCTGAGGCTAGCATCTATTGCAACTCAATTCAGGTAGGAGCAATTATTTTTACATATTGTACATTCGGTCAATAATTTCAACACTCGTATGAAAAAATTAACATACACACATTTGAAATCTTATAAAAAGTAGTGCAGTCATAATCTCGTAAGGTTTGCTGTAACACAATGTAATAATTCTTAGTTCCAATCCTATGCCTTAGGTAACGGCCAACGTTTTGCAATTCACGGGATGTGAATTTGACATTTTGTCAGTCGAGAAAACAAAACACATGATGCAGTAAAAGAGAATCTTTGTTCACTTGGCTTTGTCAAGTCGGGGGTTTCTTTGTGCCAGCGGTACTCTCAAAGAAAAATAATCCCGTCAGGGTGGACGGGAACAAATGGAAGATCACCCACAGGAACTGGTTAAGATAAATGAAATTAAATAAATGTCATCAGCTGATAGTGATGTATTGATGAAAAAGTTATTTTTCGTGTTGTAGCAATAATGTTTTGGATGCTACAAAGGCCTTCAGTCTTGAAGTAACAGATCGGAGGGATATAGAAGGACTACCAAACTCGGTTCTCCAGCTAATGGCGTCCAGTGCCAACCCTGACAAGTAAGAAAAGCTATTTTCTTTTTATTCAAGTTATCATTTTTAGGAATCAGGTTGACTTTGTGGTTTTGTTTCCTGCCTTTCACATCAGTGGACCCCGGTTTGAATGCCATCCCGGACCGGAGCCTTGCATATGTATGGGGTTTTCAGTCCCTACCTGATTGTGTGGGTTTTTCATAGTCGGGGTTTTCCTCCCACATCTAAAACTGAACAGTTCTTCAACATATTCTCTTCACGGGTATCTTCAGGCCTACGGGTCACAGTGCAAGTCACTTTTGAGTATTCCTTGGTTTCATTACCAGAAAAAAAAAAAAAATACTATGATAAAATAAACATTTATGTAAAAATACTAGAAACATAACTCTGTCTGTTTTCAGGCTTTGAGTTCAAATCTACCCCCAATATATGCCTAAACACAGGAGGTACCAATCGTCTGTGTACTAAACTGGTTTTTGTTTTCTCATTGATTATTACGTCCAGTCCTGATGTGGAAAATGGTCCATGGAAGTTGACCCTAGACCTACCATGCTTTGAGCCCTTCATGAAGCATAGCACCCAGCGTGAGCTGAGAGAGACCATGTACCGAGCCTACATCACTCGAGCCTCCCAAGGAGACTGCGATAACAGCCCAATCATCCAGGAGATCCGAACGCTAAGGTACTCTGATTAAAGGCCAGTGAGGTGTAATAATAATAGTGTCCGTTTATAATGAGCCGTGTCTGTCATAAATGACACTCCTGGTGCCGAATTATCAAATCTGGTGGAGATTGTTACAAATGATTTTAAAGAGACGAAGCAACCATAATACAACACCTTGAAAGGGATACAAGGTAAGGTGGCGCATATTGCTGCCAGACCATGCCAGAAACACCGGGGCAAACCCCTTCTCTTTACGATAAGTGCACTGGGTTTCTTTACGTGCATTACACAACACATGGGACCATCGGCTTTACGTCCCATTCGAAGGACAAAACAATAATGGTTAAGTGTCTTGCTTAAGGACACAAGTGTCAAGACCGGGACTCGAACCCACACTCTGCTGATCAGAAACACCAGAGCTTGAGTCCGGTGCTCTTAACCGCTCGACCACGACACGCCACATGTAGAGGCCATCTCTGTTTGAATTACTGTTGTGCACAGAGCAAACAGAAAACAAGGAAGAACTGTTTTGATTTTGTTTCTGTTTTTTCAGGCAAGAGAAGGCAGAAATCCTGGGTTACCCCAACTATGCCACATTGTCACTCTCTTCTAAGATGGCCGAGAATGTGGACAACGTCTGGTCACTCATCCACAGACTGAGGGACAAGAGCAAAGAGGCAGCTCAAAGGTAAATCTTCAGCTGGAAATCAAAATGTCCCTAGTGCGTAATAACCAAAATGTATACCAGCTAAAATGCGTCAGTCCATGAATCTGTATTCACCTTATTCGCTAGTGATTGAAAGTAAGGCTACTATATAAATACCCCACCCCCCTACCAAGGCAATCTGCATCTGCAATCTTCATCTTTTTTCAAACTGGTAGTAGCCAGATTTAAAGCTAAATTGACTAAACTCAGCTTGCATTGACCCCTTGCACCAATGTCACACGTGGCTACTGTCTGCCATGCTTGCCATTTTGGGAGTCAAATAAATTTCACATAAAAATGATGGTGCAGTGTAAACCTAAAATGCGCACTACGTTGTTTAACACACAGACATTGACTCCTAAAATGGCGCAACCAAGGTTATTGTTTTGATGACGTCGGGTGAAGTGGGTCAATAAACTACATCAGTCACGGCGCAGGGTTATATCTCTTCAACCAATAATCTGTGGGCAAATTTGTTTGCTTTGTTCGTCCACAATGTTTTGTGTTTAGGCAAGGATGTTTTTACAAGGTTCAATAATAACTGTGCAGTTCGTGATATAGTTAAGGTGTTGTACAGTCATTAATTTCAACTGTCTGGTAGATAAGAACTGAACGTTTGCATGGTGGTAATACAACAAAGTAATGATTTGCGGTGACACCATGTGGTTTAAATCTCTTTTGAGTATATGTGGTTCTGAAGGAACCGGTTCACTCAACGTTTCAGACAGTATACTCTGTCCATTGTTAGTTTGGGTAGACTTTGGTAGCTGAGCATTAGGACAGCTTGTTCCTGGTCAGTGATGTTCGACCATGTCATAGTCTATCAAACTTTCCAATTGTAATTCACCGGAAGTTATTAATAACTTTGCTTTTAAAACACACGACGTTGCATCGTACTTGCCAGAAAAGTAAACATAAGTTATTGTATTATTACTGGGGTGTGACAAAGACAAAAATATCTCTTAACATTTTGTCAGGGAGCTGAAGCAACATCAAGATTTTGCCTCTTCTCAGGGCTTCAGTGGAAGTCTACAGCTCTGGGACGTTGGGTTTTGGAGTGAACGACAAAGAGAACATCTCTTCAAGTAAGTTTGTTAAACGACGTCAGCAGTGCCAAAACATTTTATCACCAAAAAATAGCCTTAATACACGACAAACGTGTTTGAAGCTGCACGGGTTGTACGGTTGAACCCAGTGGCATTAAGATTCAACATTACTGCACAGAGCCTTTCTTGTGTGAACTGTTACATTTACAAAATCATGGTATTACATTTTTGCACTGACGCGAAGATGTGAAGTCAGCGAGCTTTAAATTGCTTCCCCTGTGTATACAACAGGGCCCGAATTTATAGAGCTGCTTAAGGACAAAAAGTAGCTAAGCACAAAACAAATATGCTTACCAGAATAAGGTTACCAGCCGAAGTACCATGTCACATTTGCCATTTGTGACGGGTATCCTGCTCATTTGTGCTTAAATAACAATTGTTAAGCAATACTTTCTGATTAAGCAGCTCTATGAAATTGGGACCAGGTGTGGATTTCACAAAGCCCAAGGACTAGTCGTATCTCGAGTTAGGACAAGTAACTAAGTCCAAACTTATAGGACTAGTCATAAGTTAGGACTAGTTCTAAATTAGGACTAGTTTTGTGAAATCCACCCCCAGGGTGGATATCACCAGCGCTCACAAAACTAGTCCTGACTTATAACTAGTCCTTTAAACTAGGACTAGTAAATCGTCCTAACTCAAGATAAAATAGTCCTAGCGCTTTGTGAAATCCACACCAGGTCTCAAACTTCAAAACGAGACTTTGCATACCTTGCAGGAGGAAAAAATACTGAGTGATTTGATGTGTTCTTTAGAATGGAATAGCGAATGGTGAACACTGAACACCCTAAAATGTACATTTTAGAGAACAGAAAACAATCTTGAGTATCACAATTGTCTCCAACTGCTAGATTCAATGATGAGGATCTAAGACCTTATTTTCCACTGCCTCGCGTTCTTGAAGGGATGTTCAATCTGACGTCTTTTCTCTTCAATGTTCGAATCAAGGTGAGTACAGTTTAGAACTTTTTAAAATTAACTTGCTCACTAAAATCTTTAAATTCAAATTTAAGTCATCATTATTTGAAGTCCCTAATTTTAAAGTAACTCATGCTATGTGGGAATAAAAGCCTGAATTGGTGATATAAGTTCAGCTTGGTTTTCTTAAATAATTAGTTTTTTCAAACAACAGCACCTCTCAGGAATGAGAAATTTCAGACTTTTATCTGAAACCAGACTTTTTTATGACTGGCATGTTATGAAACATGGCGTGTCATGGTCAAGCGGTCAAGCGCACTGGACTCAAGCTCTAGTTTTTTGATCAGCCGAGTGTGGGTTCGAGTCCTGGTCTTGACACTTGTGTCCTTAAGCAAGACACTTGGATGTAAAGCCGTAGGTCCCGTGCATTGTGTAAAGCATGTAAAAGAACCCAGTTAGACTGTTCTCGCTAAGTGAAGGGGTTTGCCCCGGTGTTCCTGGCAGTGGCTGCTGAGTGCACCGCAGCACCTTGTAAACCCTTGTAAGGTGCTACATAAAAGGTTCTAATAATTCAAAAACTAAAAACAGGCTATCAGTATTTTCCTCTCTACTTTACAGCCTGCTGACAGCACTGTGGAGACATGGCATGAGGATGTGCAGTTTTTCAACATACTAAATGAGAATGGTAATTCATTTGATATAATTTGCATATCAGTTATACACATGTCCATGTATCAGATACTTGTCTATCCAGGCGTATAGACCATTACATGGCTGAAAAACACAGACTGTGAACGAGCCATCACGAAGCAACGTTATTCAAGTTATAGATGTCAATTTTTTGCATCGGGGATAAAGAATATTATTATCCACAGTTATTCAAATTGCTACCAAATTGTACCAAAACTTGTTTAACGACATTCACATGATTTCTCAGTTATAGCGAGCTGAGTGTTAATTTTCTGCTTGATCCCGACGGTGCGTCGCAGAGCAAGCAAAACCTAGGTCGACCCAAGGGCACCTTTACAAGGTGCTCTATAAATGGGTCTAAGAATTCAAACATAGCTCAGCACACCTTTAGAGACGCCCCTTAAGGCAGGCGTGTATCAAGCACTGCATGTAAGAACTGCAGATTTTTTATTATTATCATAGACAAATAAGACTACCAATCAACTTGTTAAGTCAGCCTTGATTTTCATCTTTTCTCATATTTAGATGATCACATTGCTTCATTCTTTTTGGACCCTTACACAAGACCAGCGGAGAAGAGGGGTGGAGCTTGGATGAGTGTATGTTTTGGTGAGAGCTTAACTGCTGAGGTTTTGCGATTCATGGTACACGTATTTGACATTTTCTCTATAGAGAAAACAAAAACCTGGTGCTATAAAGAGTCTTTGTTCTCTTAGCTTTGTCAAGTCAAGGTTTCTTTATGCCAGCATTACTCTCGAAGAAAAAAGATTCCAGCAATTCCGTCATAGCTCAGCTATAATTCTTTCAAGCAGGATGGGAAACCAATGGAAAATTCCCGGCAGCAACTGGTTAATTGTAACGCCTGCTTTTGTTTTGTTTTTTTTCTCTTGTAGGAAAAAGTGAGCTTCTCAACCACAAACCAGTCGCTTACCTCGTATGTAACCAGACACCTCCCCTGAAGGACAAACCATCCCTGATGACATTCCGCGAGGTGGAAACGCTATTCCACGAGGTACACTTCTGTGGGTGCATTTGATTAGCTTGCCCGGGTCGACCCAGTTGTGCTCATCCGGGTGAGGCCCCCAAAAGAGCTAATTGAACACCAACTTCCTTTAGCATTCATACCAACAGGCAACAGTGCATCTTGGGACAGCAGACCAGAGCTACTTTCATTTTGTGTGCATTACGTCCGTAACTCTTCATGATTCATGCAAAAGATTGCAAAATAATTATTCTCAGTGTGAAACTGCAACATTAAATCATTTTACAAGCCCAGCTTCAAACAAAAGAAAACATGTCTACGAATAAAACAATTACTAAATGCTCACAAAGTCGCTGTTTTAGGGCTACTTGGGTCTGACGCGGGTGAGCCACGCGATGACTCCAAAGCTATTCGAACACGTTGGGGTCAGACCGGGGTCGAAGCTAATCGAACGCACCCACTAGAGCTAAATGCAGCACCCATGTTAACATTCCCCGACTAACCAATCACAATGATAATGCTGTCTCTCATTTTATACAAAGTGACCTGACAAATTTTTTCATCTCAGCCTCGGCATGGTTACATTGAATTTAGTTGTAAAAAGAAATATGGTTACATCATAGACAAATGTCTGTTTAAAAAAATACTCCCTCAGTTAGTTTCTTTGCAAAACCATTGTGGATGACATTGAATGGACAGACAGTAGGAGGGTTGACTGTGTACTATGTAGAAGCATTCACAACATGTAACAGGCTGTCCTAGCTTATCTATCATTCAAAACTACAGTGGATCCTATGGAAGGGTCAGACAGAAGGAGGGTTCACCCTTGAAAACTGTTTTCCCCTATTTCTATAGTTCGGTCATGGATTACAGCACATGCTTACGACAGTTCCTTATGCCGGAGCGGCAGGAATTAACAACGTAGAGTGGGATGCGGTGGAGTTGCCATCTCAGTTTATGGAGAATTGGATGTACGATGCTGGTACGGTCAAGACGGTCAGCGGGCATTATGAGACGGGACAGCCACTACCAGAAACTCTGTTCAACCAGCTAGTCAAAGGTGAATGTTTGCTTCAAATAGCTGTTTGGGGCAACTGGAATAAGAACACTGGGGTGTCATGGGTTGCTAGTGCGGAAAGCACTTGCCTCTCACCACTGTGGCCCTGGTTCGATTCCCGGCTAAGGCCATATGTGAGGAAATTTATTGTTCTCTTCTATGCCATGGTTTTTTTTCTCTGTGCCCTTCGTTTCCTCCCTCTAAAAAAATCAAACACTTTCGATCTCAGGCTGTGCTACGTGGTCATATACATGTCGATGTGGCTGGCTGCCAAAGGCGCCCTTGAATGCCTGCGGCTCGAACACGTTGTAGCCACGTCCTTCACAATAATTGACATAGTTGGCCCAGTGACCTGGTGTAATAATGTTCAAAGCGCAATGGTCATACATTATACTATATAAGAGTGGATTATAATTAATAACCAGTAATCTACTATCCCTTTCAATAGAGAATAAGCGTATTCCCCCCCCCCCAAAAAAAAAACAACAACAACAAAACAAAAAAACAAAAACACAAAAACACAACACATCACAGACACAAGAACAAACCCCTTGCTATAAGTCCACTGACGTTCTATATTCATTTAACAATTTAAGGGTTCTACATACAGCTTTACATTATTGTGGTTAACTGCTTTACACAAGGACACAAGAGCCATGACTGGGACCTGAACTCGAACTCCAACAACATCACAACTTGAGTGCAGTGCACTAGAGACCAACCCAGCCAGGACACTCCAATCTTCTTTCCCTAACTTGACATCCTGTATAATCATGACTGGGTAAAATTTGTTTTCTTTTTTCGTGCAGCTCGTAAGTACATGGCAGGGTCAGCCATGTTGAGGCAGCTTTACTTCTCTGCAATGGATATCGATCTACACACAAGGTACGATTGAGTCAATCGGACATACATTACATGCTCTCTGTGGATATTCCTTTGTTTAACATGTAGAAAAAGACATTCTTAACCATTTGACACCAGATGACGTGGATACACGCAAAATGTTTCCCCTGCCTGGAAACGGAAGCCGTCTCAAGATGCCATTATGTAATTTCGGAACACCGGACCAGAGGTCGCCTGGTCATTCAACTGCAGAGTGTGCACAGACCACAAACATGCCGTCTAACGCTTTATGCTTAATTTATCTGTCTATTATGATAGACTAAAATTTAGACTCCGATATTTGTTGTGGAACAAATGAATGTTCGACAATAAATGTGCGTGTCGTGGCCGAGCGCTCAATCGCACTGGACTCAAGCTCTGGTGTTTCTGTTCAGCAGTGTGTGGGTTCGAGGAACGTAAAGCCGTAGGCTCTGTGTGTCATGTAATGCACTTAAAAGAACCCAAGAAACAAATCGTTAACAGAAGGGGTTCATCCCGGTGTTTTCTGGTATGGTTGGCTGCAGATTGCGCCAGAGCACCTTGTAAACCATTACATGGTGCTATGTAAACAAATGGGTCATACATTTCAAACATAGCTCCACATACCTTGTAAAAAAAAACTACAGAGACCTTTGAGACGCCCTCGGGTGTGATAAAGCGCAATATAAGAACAGTATTATGATTATTGTATGTTTGTCTTTTATCCAGTTCTGACCATTGGTTGGATGTAATGAAAAGGGCGGCTGATGAGTACACAATCCTGAAACCTCTGCAGGTAAAAGTCACTATTATTCAGACCATATTTCAGAGTTGCTTTACAGAAAGACTACTGCTCGGGAAAATTGTTTACTATTTGAAAACCAGTCACACAACTCTGCCTGTAAAATGACCAGCATTTCAATCTTTTGAAGATAGAGCAGACTAGTCAAAACGTTGAGACCATTACAGGTATATAAATAATTTTGGAGGCTAAGCATCCTTACTCGCAGCTGAGAAGCTGAATTGCAAAGGACGTGGCTACAATGTGTTTGAGCCACAGGTGAAAAAAAAGCAATTGTAGTTAAGTGTCTTGCTCAAGGACACAAGTGTCGTGAGCGTGAATGTGTATCTTTTTACTTTTTTGATACAGGAGGACAGGTTCCCGTGCTCATTCCAGCATATATTTGCATCAGCTTATGCAGCTGGGTACTACTCTTATAAATGGGCAGAGGTAAGGCACCACACTATTCCTCAACACAGCATTGTTTATTTCTTATTTAATGGATTTCCTCATTCGGTGGTTTTCCTGGACACTATCTTTGCTGCATTAAAGGACATGTGAAATGGAGTTTTTATTCATTACAACTTAGAAATGTATTTTTGGAGTGTAAATACACCTTTTTTCGTAAAAATGTTTCATATAAAAATTTAAAAATTAATTTTGAAGATTTCCGAGTAACGACTGTTAAACTGTTTTCCTTTCCCGCTGGGAGTTTCTTTAAAAGATAACTACTGAAATGGCGTTAACCCAAATAATTAGTACAAACCCAGCTTGTTTTTATTCCTAGTAGGGGGGGCTCATTTAGCGTACATAAATTACGTTTGTGTAGCATGACGGTTTGTAACTTTGTTTCTATCAGGTGATGGCTGCCGACGCTTTTGGTGCATTTGAGGAAGTCGGTTTAGAAAACAGAGAAAGTGTTGCTGAAGTTGGCAAAAGGTAACCCATAGCTATCTAGAGCTGTGTACAGTCAGATTTACTGCTACTGAGCCCCTGATATGGCTACAAAAAATGTCCACTTGTACATGTGGACAGGCGTACACACCTTTGTGGGGCCATTTATACAATGGAACAAAGGTCCACAAGGTTTTCTTTGTCAAACCCTGTCCCCACAGAGGGATTCTTCGCTACACTTGCACAGCCATCTTGTTTTCTGTCCATACAAATGCACACGGACCAAATTGAGGCTGTATGGGAAAATAGTCTGGGCCCCTCTTTCTGTATGAAGAATACTGTGAAATCATTACACAAGGTATACAGGGAACTTGAAAGAGATTAATGCCTTAAACTTTTGTCAATCTTGTCTTCTCCTTAAATCATTTACAACGGATCAGTTACATTTTTTTTTACCTCACTCTTCCTTTACAGATTTCGAGATACGATTCTAGCCCTCGGTGGTGGCACTCACCCACAGGAGGTTTTTCAAAGGTTCAGAGGTCGCGACCCATCACCTGAACCGCTGCTCAGGATGTATGGACTCATATGAACATGGAAAAAAGATGAGACAAAGATTCATGTAGTGGCAAATTCAAAGATTTTTTTTAGGAAATCATGTGCCACTTTTGAACACCGCTGATTGTCACATTGTTATTTGTTATACCATGGTAATAGATGATAGAATTTCATCGGTTGAAAGCCAGTCACATGACAAATCATTAATCTTCATGTTACCCTTGTGATGTTGCTCAAAACTGATGAATTTGTTACCCTTTTGACGTCACTCTCCAGCGACGTCAAAAATGGTACATCACACTGAGATGGATGAACATCACCTTGATTTTCCCTGAGAATAAAGTTGGTAAATACCACTAAATAAATGCTCATGTTCTTAAACTTAAAGTTTCAATGTTCAAATCTTTACTAAAACTTAAAAATAAAACACCAAAGTGTTCTCTTTATTTTGTTTGCCTCTTATTTTTCTGAAATTTAATACCATGGTATAATAAAGTAGTACTTGGAAGTATCCACTGCAGCATTTTTTTTCTTTTTTGGGGGGATGAATCAGTTTATGCGGCATTAATAATCCTAAAGCATGGATAGCGTGTCGTGGCCGAGCGGTTTAGCTCATCGAACTCAAGTTCTGGTGGCCAAGTCATTAGGGTGTGGGTTCGAATCCCGGTCATGACACTTATGTCTTTGAGCAAGACACTTAACTATAATTGCTTCTCTTCACCAAGGGGTAAATGGGTACCTGTGGGGGCAGAGATGGTTCTTGTGATTGATTTAGCTTGGTGCGCTACATACTTGGCAGCACAGGCTGTATACTCCCCAGGGAGCTGAGATGGTTTAAGGAGTGAAATAAATGGCCCAGTGACCAAGGGTAATAATGTTGGAGTGCCATGAGCGTCACTGAGGGACAGAGTTGAGCGCTATATCAGAAGCCAGTATTATTATTATTATTAAATTAAAAGCAGTTTAGACTGAGGAAATTTCACATTAAATAATTGCTGCCTGGCGTGATAGGGCCCATGGGTTTTGTACACCCTCGGGCTGATGGCACCCCGAAGCAAAGCATTCATTTATAAACTGGGAAAAACACTTGACAGATCTGTAGATATGTTTCTTTATTCATTACATTTTATGCAATAAATTGAATATGGAAGATTTTGTTCACAGCAATCCTATTGACTGATCTTTTTGTAGCCATTAAAATAACAGACCCTTCGCATAACGCACAACACTGCTGGTATGCTCAGGTCACGCCCTAGTTTTTACGCACCAAGAGCAGCTGTCATCCAATTATCTGCCTCCTTTTGCCTCAGTGAGGGCGCTGTTTGAGAGTGTGACATCATATGCGAGGGGTCTATAACTAAATTCATATTTTTTTTTAGGTATAACACATTTGTACTTTTTCTTGGAGTAATTTTTCTGTCTTTTTTTAGAGTTACTTTTTCAAACTAGTAAAATACAAATGGTAACAGTTGAGTATTAATGGCCCTTCAATTACACATTCTGAAAATTAAGTAAACCAAACCCAAAAATGAACCCTCCTACTGTCTGACTATACAATATCATGATGATCATCCAATACGGTTTTGAATGATAGATAAACTATAACAGCCTGCGATATATCAGGCGGTGAATGCATCTATGGCAGTACACAAATGTGCACCTATACAGTTAGTTCTGTGCAGTTGTGCAACCATACACACAACTCCTGCCATTGACGGGCTCGTAAACTTCTTGGAAAATGTTACTTAGAGTAAGAGGGTTCATGAACTTTCACCAAGGTCATTTTTAAGGTCACTCGGTGTGTTTTAACCAATACAAATAGGGGCTGATCTAATCGGCCCTGCCATGACACATTCTGGAAATTGAGCCACTTTAATTGACCTGGGACGCTGCAAGGGTGAAACATCTCTACAAAACTAATAGGAAAAAAGTAGATATTTCAGTGAAGAGGTAAGCTATTTTAGGGTTGAAGGGAAAAAAAACATTAACCCTACCCACCCCAAACCTGCCAAAAATCCAACTGCGTATTTTGTTTGATTCTGTTGGACTGTGGACTGCACTAGTAAACTCATCATGCTTTACATGAGATCTTGCATACCACCATAATCGGAGTCCAACAGTTTGTCTTTTTACGTTACCATGTCGGGTTGGATTTTTTGTTAGTGTGAGGAAGAATCATAATAATATTAGTAAGAAGAGGGTCTCATATAGCAAAAAGCATAACTGAGGGAAATCTCAATGCGCTTCACACAAAAAACTAAGCAGACAAAAATCCTAGTAACTCATTCAAACAGGTTAGGGTTGAGGTCGATTAAATGCCATCGGCTTGTTTGAAATAAAAACTACCATTTGCCATTTGCAGATTGCTGTCTTTATAGGGCAAGTTTCGAGGTTGTCTCCATGCTGCCTTCAAATGGTTGAATGGCTGGCTCCACTTCCTCTTTCAGAAATCGTGTCACCTGGAACAAAGAGACAGCAAAAAACAATGATATGGGTTTGAGGCACTTCATGATGAGGTATCAATGTATATTTGGTTTGCGGTAACACCATGTGATTATATCTACGTTGCTATATACAGTAGCGCTTTGAGACACCCACCGGGTGTGATAAAGTGCTATATAAGAACTGCATATTATTATTATTATTAGATTGTTCTTGTGAGAACTTGTCCTGTTATTATTTTACTACTGCGGAGTAGATTTTGGAATTTGGAGGGACATTGGTTCTGAAAAGAACAGCCCTGCTTATTAAGTACTATGGGGGGGGGGGTAGAAAATCGGCCAGGACTGCTACTTTTGCTTAGTGGATAGAGGGGATCGAGTTCACATCGAGTTCATGTCATCTGTTTTCTGGCATGGAAAATATTGGCGTGTATACATGCCATCCAGTGTTAACTGGTTAAAAGTAACTTTCTTGATAACAACTGACATTTTTGTTGAGACCTTGAGTCTCTGAAAAGCATTAATGGCAAGACAAGAACTGCACATTTTCCCTCTGAATCCTAAATGAAAAAACTGTTGGACTGTGTGAAGAGGGTGTGGTTTAAATCAAGACACAGGAGAGAGGGGTTATATTTGTGTGTATTAACTGAACTAGTCTTGGGAGTTGTACCATGGGGATAATGCTTGCTGGTTCTTTACACTGGACAATCCTCTAGGTCAAGTTGTGTACAAAACTAAACAGAGATTGCCACAGAAAGTCTGTCGTAAAAAGTCAGTGGTGGAAGTGGTATCACCCTGTGTACATTGTATTGACCCAATTCATCCGACTTCGTCACACAATAAATCTTGCATTTGGAAGTTAATTTCCCCGTGTGTTACTGAGTAGTGAGCTTTTTTTGTGGTGACGTGCACACAGCCGACACCATATCTTATCAAAATGGCAGACCATGGGCAGACGGTAGCCACGTGGGACGTCAGTGCAAAGGGTCAATATAGTGTGTCAGTTGGTACATTATTGATCAACCCATCGGGGCTACTGGCAAACATCCAGTTATCAACTTTGCTAGATCATTTCCCACATACAAATTCTCGTCAAAACATAAAATGCTGCTGAGATCAACGAAAATCATGCAGAGTGGACATTAAGATAAGCCCAACCCAAATTTATAGCTCACCTGGAAGTTAGCATCGGAAATAGACGGTCAGTGAAGTGCGGAAGAGTTGTACTGGATTGCGTATTCTTTCATCCCCGTCTAGCTTGAAATTTTTATCTTGAAATTGGCTTGAAATTTGCCATAGGTTTCATGCAGGTCGAAATTGAGTGCAGTGGTAAAAATTTGGGGGGTACCATTGGGCCCTAATTGAGAGCATGCAGCGGCAAACTTGGTCCTACGTTGTTCAACTTCACACATGCATGGATCGTTCGATAATCAACGGAATTCAAAGAGAATTACAGGAACGATTAGAGGATTTTAAATTGGAGAAAACCTTTGAACAAACTTGGGTTATGGTGCACTTAATCCCAGCCAGCTGGCTGATTGAACCTTCTGTCACGCACATCAGCCCAACAAATGGCATTGCTATAATGAGTAAACCGGGAACAGACTATTTTTGGGGAGGGATGTACTGAACGTTCAAGGAAGAAAATTGGTTGTACTACAAATAGTCGCTCGTTTATATTTTGTTAGCACATTGTTTCTGTGCAAGAACCTATTATCTCAGCACAATGGGAGACTTTTGGGGATGCTACATGGCAGCAGACTTACCAGGTATATTCTCGGAAATGTGTGCATGCTCAGAATGGGATACTTTTTGGGGCGTTAGGTGGCAGCAGACTTGCCTGTTTCTCGGAAATGCGCACATGCTCAGAACTACGCAATTGATGGAAAAATACTTGGTATATCTGCTTACACCGAGTCTTCAAATTTTCCCATTAACCCTTTAGTCACTGTACTGCCAAAAACAGCCCGGCCATTTACTCACTGAAATGCCCAAAGCCGCCGGAGATTACAAAACACTTTGTTTCTCCGGTTAGACACATGCCAACAGATCACACCAAACGACAGATAGAGCATGATCTGAAGACCGCGGTCTAGAAACAACCTATGGTCACCATTGAAAAAAGTGGAGTAATCCACTTCCAAAAGTCGGAAATCAAATTCAAAGTGCTTGAGTTTCTCCATCCAGTACAGACCGTATTGTATGTACAATGCATTTTAAACAAGATAATGTACACAGTAACAACGACCATGTTTACTTTCGCTGTGCTTTCGCCGTGCTTTCGTCACTTTGTTTTTACATATTATTGAAAGGAATTTATATTCTAAAGAATTTAATTGTTACATGTAAGTAATAATGACATTACTGTTCATTTCCTAAGGTAAGATTTGACTTATTTTAATCGCTTTGTTAAAATTTTCTTCTGGTTTGAAACTACAGTACAGTTGAAAAAGTTGTGTGCACAACTTTCTGTGCAATCCAAACGCCACTAAAGTTGTGAACAAAATCACAAGAGATACAATAGTTTACAAATCTTCGATGCACTACGGGACAAACACTATAATTAAAATACCTGTTCTGGAGCTCGACCAATAAATGTGGCAGGATTGAGGAGGTCATCCAGGTGAGCATGGATTGGTGCAAAATACTCCACTTTGCGTACTCTCTCTACGAGGTCGTTTTCCCCGCCTTGTTGCTTGACGACGGCTCCTGCCTCCTGAGCTAGGGTGCGGATGTGCTCATGGCACTCCTTAACAACAGGACATGTAAAACAATGCTACTGTTAGTTGTAATTTTTACCCATACACCGATGTGTGTTAAGCACTGTATACTCAGTACTTTCCCTGAGTCCTGTGAAAAAATATTCACAGGCATTTTCCTCGGGTGGGATTCGAACCCACGACACCCGCCATTCCCCCGATGCAAAAATTAACATCTATTATAATGCTACTGTTAAACATCAAAGTTTTTTTGATGAGAAAATAATTCACAACCTGTTAAAAATTCCTATAAATTTTATACACATTATGGGAAGAACAAAGAAAAATTGACTGGAGCGGGATTTGAACCTGTGACCACCAGTTTCACATACCGGTGCTCTACCGGCTGAGCTATCCAGCCCTAATGTTGGCGGGCTCCCTATTTTGTCAATATCTTTGTTCAGGGATACCAGTTCGACCGGTTAAATAGCTTCTGGTACTACTACTAAAGCAGGATCCATTCAGCAACATTTAGTACTCAACACACAGGGTTGAAGAGGGGAGGGGGGAGGGAGTTTAGTTGATGTATTTACCTGGCGGCTTCCTCCAGCCTTGACCATCGCCATGATGATGTTCTCTGATGCCATAAAGGGTAGTTCTTGCTTCACATGCTTCTCAATAACCTACAAAGGATTAAATCGGACGGTATTCAATCGGTTAAAGATTTAGTTTACCATTTACTATCACTAAGGCAGTTTAATTCGTATCAAATAACAATATGGTAAAGGTTGAGACGTAATAGCCCATATGCACAAGCACCATCTCAAAAGTTACTGTACAGTGCATTTTGGTTGCTATCCCCAAACTTCTTTTGGAACAAGGCTGAACAATTTTGGAGACTCTAGATGATCATAAACCAGGACAAGTGACAAGGGGTGAACGAGTGAGGGAAGAAATGTATCCAGGTGCTAAGCCAGTGAGGGCCCGATAAAGCTTAACAGCAGAATTATTGCAATATGGGAAGAGAACGCCTCTTGTCACAAAGCAGTACAGCAGACTAGAGACCACTGTGTGTAGATCTGCGTAAACAGGGCTAGCTACAACTTAGCCCTTGAAAGAGGATGATGCTGTATTGGACAGGAATGTCAGGGTTGCTTCTTATCATTGTACAAATAGTGGAGGCATCGGAGCATGCTGAGCTCGATTGCATTCTGTGGCATATCCATACCACGTGACATGGGTTTAACAAAATGCTATCATGTGACATGGTTATATGGCAACACTCATTACGCTTTCTACAATTTTTTCCTGGTTGATGCATCATTTTGCCACACACACGTAAAAACACAGTGCAATAAAATTGGTGGATAATAGCACACTCAGTTTTCTCCAGGTTCTACTTCTATGGGTTTTGATCACCATCTTCGCAAAATGGCCATTTTTACATCAATTGCTTTTTTTCTAGATTTCGGTGACTGTTTTTCTGGAAATAGTTACCTTTGGATAGACGACAAGTCCTTCGCTCACATTCTGCAGTGTAATCAGGCATGTGTCTGCAGTGAGAAACGCCTCCGCTATGCAAATACGCCTGTAAAATCAAAACAAAATGAAAGGGCCTTCTAGTGTCACAACAGATTTCAAACATGCATCCGCATTCCAGCCGTGTAGCCAGGGTTTTTTCACTAGGGGGGAGGGGGGGGGGAGGACCCATGTACCATGTTTTTTAATGAATTACGTGTACTGGGGGAAGGGGCACTGGAAATTTGTGGGGGGACATGTGCCCCCCAGGCGCCCCTTGGCTATGCCGCTGCCTCATTCATATAACAGGTACAGAGTGAGGTTTTTAAACCCATCTGCATTATTCTCACGATTGCTATCTTTCAAGTCTGTCTTATTCCCTAAATGCAAATGTTTTGTGCCATCCCGCTTGTAAGGGTCAGATCAGTGGAAGAGCTAGTGGTATAATTGCCAATTTAAGCACCATTGAATGGATGGGAGACCAGTCCATGAATTGTCATGGTTGGTGGCTTGTCTGGGACATGATAAGGCTCTGTAACATCAAGCTTGTGTTTTCCGGATGGGACGTAGAATTGTAGGACCTGTGCATTGTGTACTACAACACCCAGGACAATTTACAGGCTTGCCCCAGTGTTTTCGGATTGTCCGCATAATGCTCATAAAACTCAATCAAGACTTGGCCAGGGAACTTCGTAAGATTTGGCAGGTGAAAGTGAAAGTAGTGGTGCTTGGAGCACTTGGCACCATTCCAAAGGCACTGAGAAGCATCTAGATCAAATAGGCACAACTTTGAGGGTAGATTTGCTGCAGAAGGCGGCACTTTTGGGAATGGCTAGGTTCCTGCGAAAGACCCTCGAGATCTAAGGCTACGGGACGTAGCCCGACTCAAGGAGTTACTGGCACAGAGGAAAAAGAGATCTTTCTTTTGCATGCTGTGATATCGTGAAATAATAATAATAATTCATGTCGTGGTCGAGCAGTTAAGAGCACCGGACTCAAGCTCTGGTGTTTCTGATCAGAAGAGTGTGGGTTTGAGTCCCGGTCTCGACACGTGTGTATTTTAAGCAAGACACTTAACCATTATTGCTGCGTCCTTCGGATGGGATATAAGCCGTTGGTCCCGTGTGTTGTGTAATGCACGTAAAAGAACCCAGTACACTTATCCTAAAGAGAAGGGGTTTGCCCCGGTGTTTCTGGCATGGTCTGGCAGTAATATGCGCCACCTCACCTTGTATCCCTTTCAAGGTGTTGTATTATGGTTGTTTTGTCTCATAAAATCATTCGTAACAATCTCCACTCCACCAGATTTGATAATTCGGTGCCAGGAGTATCATTTATTACACCCAACCCTCAAATCTACTTTTGAGGCCTCAGATACTTCTATCAACTACCTTGACTTGACAATTTTCAAAGGTAAAAGGTTCGATGAAACAGGTATTTTTGACACAAAAGTATATACCAAACCCACCGAAACCTATCAGTACCTACATAACACATCATCACACCCCCCTCACATGTTCAAAGCATTCATCTATGGAGAAACACTCCGCTACGCAAGGAACACTAACAATGAAGATGATTTCCTGAGCAAGGTCCACAATTTTTCCGAAAAACTAATAACAAGAGGTTATAAACTTTCGGAAATAAACAAAATCACGGGAAAAGTATCACACAATGAAAGATCCCAATTGATTCAACGAAAACCAAACAATCAGAAAACCAAGACTCCACTAGTCTTCAGTACGACATATAACCCGTACATCAACCATGGTGACATCAACAAGGCGATAAACAAACACTGGTCTTTGATACAACGCAACGAAACACTCTCAGGTATTTTCCCAAAACCTCCTTTCGTTGCCTACAAAAAAGACCAAAACATACGGGAAAAGTTGATCAGAGCTAAACTCAACCGGAGTCCAACCGACTCATCCTCACAACAGCTCACCTCCATCCCAAACGACTCTGGATTTATTGATGATCCAGACGAAACACTTAACATCCTTATCTCCTTACTGGAAGAACAATTCACCGCGGAACAGGGTTTCACTTAAAAACAATATCCGCATTCGGATTCAAAATCTTCCCTTTGAACCAGCGTAAACAAACTTCTTGTCTCCACAATGAGACATGAGACCTATAGATTCTGATAGAATCACCCACACCCGCAACTGATGATTGCCCGAAATTGAGGCATGAAAACATGTTATTGCTACACAAGAGGATCTGAAAAAATGTCCTCGCGGTCTCACCCCATGCAAAATTTTCAGACGCATTCTGTCAAAATGGCTCCTCCGGTCACCCACTTTGTTTGCCACACATACCACAGTCAATACGACAAAAAGTGAACAAAGTTACATAGACATAGACCTCACTCATAAAACATGTGAAATTTTTTATTTTACAATTTTATGCAATACAAGTCAACAGTCATCAAATGTCACTGAATTGGACAGCGCCATCATTTCTTTACCATTATTGCTGCGTCCTCCGGATGGGATATAAGCCGTTGGTCCCGTGTGTTGTGTAATTCACGTAAAAGAACCCAGTACACTTATCCTAAAGAGAAGGGATTTGCCCCGGTGTTTGTGGCATGGTCTGGCAGTAATATGCGCCACCTCACCTTGTATCCCTTTCAAGGTGTTGTATTATGGTTGCTTCGTCTCATAAAATCATTCGTAACAATCTCCACTCCACCAGATTTGATAATTCGGCGCCAGGAGTGGCATTTATGACAGACATGGCGCATTATAAATGTAGAGTATTATTAAATGTACACTATTATTATAATAATGATATCCTCACCTATTAGCACTGTCGTCCAGTGTTCTCTCAAACCATTGGACAGAGTGCGTCTGCAGAGGATCCATGACGAGGGTCATGAGGTGTCTGGCCAGGGAGCAGCAGCGCTCGCTGCGCATCGGGTTGCGTTTGTACGGCATGGCGCTGGAGCCAATCTGATCAGTCTCAAACGGCTCCTCGACCTCCTTGAGATTGGCCAGAAGTCTTAGGTCAGTACAAATCTAAACAGAGAAACCGCTGGAAATTAGTTGGGGGGGTAATGGAGGATATGCGTCTCTTCAACCATCTCTTGTAACTCAAACAATAGTTATCAAGTAATAAACCACAAGGGAAACTGACCGGGTAAGCTTGGTAGACATATTTAAACTTCTAGGGGTGGATTTCACCAAACTAGTCCTAACTTAGGAATAGTCCTAACATATGACTAGTCCTATAAGTTAGGACTAGTTACTCATCCTAACTCAAGGTAAGACTAGTCATGGCACTTTGTGAAATCAACCCCAGGTGACAAACTCAGTGAAAAGAAGCGTCCTGCATGGCCGGTGTGTACAATTGAACAGGTCAGCTGCAGTGTTGTACCATATGAAATTAGCTTAATAGACTGGTTGGCAGTCCCTCCATTATCCTTTGGATGTATTAGCGAGTGTAATTATGCCGGCCTGGAACTAAACACCATGCGGGAATAGACTTTGTAAGTCTTGCAAACAAACCGTAAAATAGCACACCAAATTCGTACAAAGCCCGGTCTATACTCCATGCCAATCGCAAAGGCCAAGCGAATTTTCTTACGTCACAATTGAAAAACAGCACGTACTGAATTGTTACGTCACCAAAACTGACTTCACATTCGCTTTCCCGTGAAGTAAGAACCAAGTTTAAAGCAAACAGACAAAAAAGATCTTGATGATCTAACCTTGTGGATGGAAGCACCCAGTCCAGCAAGTGCAGAAAGTACATCTATATCCACCTTCCTGCTATACGTCTGCCCGGTCACAATGTATGATCTGCAGATACAACCAAGGAAAAACAACTTCCATCATACAAGGGATTTCCTATTTTTTTATTAGGATCTTGTCCAAAGTCATCACAACAGGGTCCAATTTCAAAAAGATAATTTATCTTGTTAAGTGGAATGTCCCTAATGGAGCTTGGTAGATATCAAACATAATACTAACTGCGTAAAACCAGCCATCTCTGTCACCAGCCTGTCCAGGGTGTCAACCTTGTCTCCATCACCGTCAAACAGTGCCAGGAAGCTGGCCTGTGTACCAGTGGTTCCCTTGACCCCCCGGAAGCGCAGGTCCCCTCTGGCCCTCATCAGGTTACGCAAGTCCATCAGGAGGTCGGAGATCCACAAGCAGGCACGTTTACCGACCGTCGTTAGCTGGGCTGGTCTATGGAATCAAAGATGGGAGGAAAATCAATCAAAGGCACAACACTAGAAAACCGTTGTCAAACGCACTGATATTAATTCTCAGTAGAACTATTCTAGATGCAAACCCGACTGTGTAAAGATACAATATTTGTACACAATAAACAAACCACAACAAAATGGAGTTAGGAAACTATAATTAGGAAACTAGTAAAATTTGCGGGTACAACCATGTAAAAATCTCTTTTGGGAGGAGTAGTGCTTGAACAGAATACTCCGCTCGTCTTCAGGAAAATGGAGTTACACTGACTGGATGAGACGATTGGTAATGGATGGTATTCTACTGTCAATTTTTGGATGATCCTGTGGAGTTTTCATCATCAACTCATTTCAAAAGTTGAGAAGACGTGAGAATTGAACTTCAGTTACACTTCACCCTAACCCCCCTGGAGTGATCTACATTGATCCTTTCTCATTCAAATGAAATCAAACACCATTGGTAATTTAATGCCCCCACTGTTGGACTCTTGATCATGGTCATATGCCCGCAGGCCTGATACTTCACGGAGGCAATGGAGGCAATTGCCTTGGTGCCCTTGAAATGTTCCAGTACAAATTGACAATGTCGTCATAGAGGTGCCCTTTATCAAGAAGACAATGCCTTGGGTTCTTGCTCTTTCATGTGCCTGATCCTATGTAAAGCATAATCAGTTTACAGTACAAGTACAGTCCAACAGGATCCAACAAAATATGTAGCTGGATTTTGATGGATTGGGTGTAGTTTATAGAGTTGAAGGCCACAGTTTTGACCTCAACTTGACCTCAAGGACTTGCATTTTGACCTTGTGATAAACAGATCATCTGATATAAACCAAAACTGGATGGAAAGCTTCTCCCACATTCCCCCTCACCCACCACTGGCAAGAAGGATGTCCAATGACACGCTCGTAATACAGAAGCTCATTTATATTTGAATCTTTTGTAACTTACTGGTAATGTGTGAATCCCAGGGTGGGAATATTCTTCTGGGTGTTGGCAAACTTAGCGAGACGCTGGATGCACCGAGCCAGACGAGGAAGGATGATGTCAAAGGCATCTCGTATTACAATCAGATCCTGAAAAAGAGAACAAGTTAAAGACATATTTGACAGTGGAGTTGCCAACAGAAATGATAAGCAGAATTTGTTTATAATATCAAAGCTTTTAAAGAGGAAATTGAGAAAACTTGATCTCCTCAATTTAGGAAAGGCCCACTTCAAAATTTAGTTTCACAATGCTCCGACCTGTCCGAAATAACCACTTAGGAGGTGTTTGCACAGTGACCACCGGAACCAGAACCAGAACCAGAACCAATGGTCCTTTTCAGAACCACAATTCACTGAAAGAGATTTTTCATGTACAGCGTGTTACCCCAAACGTTACTAGAAGAAAGTAAAATTTTAATGTCCTACAGCCAGATCAGAAAATCCTGTTGGCCATACAGTTTTTCATCACAATTATAAAGAAGTTAGTGTAGCTATTTTTTCTTACGGTATTGTCTCCAACGTAACATGATGTAGCACCGAGGTGTATGATAGAAGCTGCCTTAGGACAGCAGTCCGCGAATGTGTAGACGTGTGCCATGACATCATGCCGCCGCTTTCTCTCCTCCACAGCAGCCAAGTCAAAGTCAATGTTGGTCAAGTTAGATTCCATTTCCGCAAGTTGCTCATCCTCAATCTTTAAGCCAATTGTCTAAATCAAAACAAAAAAAGAAGCTTTAAATTTTAAGATAGATGATCTTGGGAGTATAAAATAGAGAAGAAAAAAAATTAGCTCTGGAGTTTAATGAAAAATCTCATCATTGGAGCCATGTTGGTAACTGTTGCGCATGCGAGCTGTACTCCGCTTTGACCTGTACTCCTCTAGTCTTTGTACCAGGAGTCTTCTTGCGACGTTTACCTCAAAGCGATGACGTAAAGGTTTTGAGCAGCACGAACAAGGGAAGACTAGGGAAGTACAGGTCATAGTGGTGTACAGCACGCATGCACAACGGCAACCATCATGGCTTCGATGTGTCTGCATCAGCTCTGAGACCTTTCATAAAATTCTACTAAAATAAGTAAACGCACCTTGGATCTAATGTACTCCAGACTTTTGGGCAATGACCAAAAGATCATAGATGGAAAAAATTTGGTCAAAGTCTGAATTCGAAAATTGATCTCTAATTGTGGGTCATAGTGTTCAAGCAAAGAAGCAGAGGTAGTCTACTGTATTGGACTCTATGATTCCGTCGGCTCAGGACTATAAGGTCGTTAGTGCAGTTTGCATGAATTTCATCAAATTGCATTTGCATATTTTAGAGCTCCTGGTAAGTGGAACTTATTGATCAAGACTGGTCTCCCAAGTAATTGTTTGGCAAAAAGAAACATTCCTTTTCTAAAAAAACCATTTATTTGTGGATTTTGATTTAGTTTTTCAAACTTATACGCATTTTTCATTTAACGCCCTTTTGATCATTACAGATATGAAATTGCAATTAATGACCTGATAGCACTGAGGCGACGATATGGGGCTAGACCAGGGCTATAGAAATTTGAATCTTAGATTACAAACTATTATTAAAAACAAAGTTAATTGGTCTGTACATGGTGAGAGTAACCCATGATGGTTTATATTATTATAAGTATAATTTCCTAATTTAAACGAAATGAAATAAAATGTAATGGAAGTTTAATTTTGATTCTACTGAGTCATCACCGGCACTGAAGGACTTATGACAAACATCGGTGGCAAGTGCAATCCCAAGTAAGTCCGAAATGCTATGTGATGACGAGGTAGAACTACACATCACATGTCCACACGTTGTAAATTTTAAACAAAACAACGGAAAAGTTTCCATATCCAGCTGCCACTTTCTAAAGGTGTTTTTAGATTTTTTAATGGATATTGGGCTTTTATTCCCTTTTTTAATATTACTCTCCGGGAATTGGTAGCTAAAATGCTAATTATTGACCTTTAAAATAGAAAAATCAAGCTGACATTTTATCGTGCGGCTGGTTCGTTCGCGCATTCATGCCCAAAGGAACTAAAAAGTAAAATGGCGTTTAGCGAGTAGTGTTGTCAACCCCAACGTAGACGTGAAAATGGCTTTTTTTCCATGATTTCGACAATTTGGAATCATTCAAAGTGCCTGTTCCTCTCTGTTTATATTCTGTCAACCTTTCTGAATAGATAGGTAAGGATATAATTTGACCTAAATTAAGGGAGATAAAGTGGCAGCCTGATACAGCATTTTTGCCAAAACAACAACCATCCAGTAATAAAGTTAAAAGGTACATGTGCATGAGTTGCCCATAAAATTATTTATAAAATATATTGTCATACCTGCTGTGCTTTTGCTAACCAAAGCCAAAGCCTACGCCAAGTCGAAAACTTCTTCATTTCGCTGAAATTAAAGGCCATTTCCGGCGAAGCATATCTAACCACGAGAGGGGACCGGTACTTCTTGAACTCATCTTTACACGGAAACTCCTTCTTCATTAATGTTTCTGTTTCTGACAAGTTTGCCGCCATTCTGTTTTGTAATTGTATATAGTGTGTACTGTGTGGATGTCTGGTGGATGGATTTGCTTGTAAAAAACACGTGTGGCTGTATACGACATAGCCCCTGACGAACTATTATTTCTTTACTACAGTCACAAGCCTACAGAAAGTACCAGACTACAGCCGATTCCCTGCTGGTGTTTGTGTTGTCCATGCAGTAATGCTTGATGAAAAGTAAGAAATCGTGCGTTTTATGAAAGATATGGCCTAATCGACGGAACGAAAGGTATTTGACAACATCTTTCAAAGTAAATTTTCGTTATTATAACCCTTAATTTTAGTAGAAAAGTACTTTTTCAGCATGTTTTTGTATGGTAGAATTCTTGAAATTATTCCGAACGAAAGTGGGCGCACTTCAGCACGGCTCTCTTCAACAATTACGCACACAATGCACTGAAGAGGCTTGGGGACACGACTTTTAAAAGCAGACGACACTCACCATTTTCTTTTGGTGCTGAAGTTTTAAGTTAAGAAAAATATTGCTATAGTATAAAACTAATTAGTACCTCTTTTGGAAGAGCGGATTCATTTCCACACCCTACTTTTATTTAAGTAAACACACGATCTAAATAACCTATGGATTTAAGAGAATGTCATAAACTTCAGTGCCGCTCGCGTTTAATTTCTGTTTTGTCAGGGACAGGGATTTTGTGCAATACTGTTTCATGGACATGGTTTAATTGTAATTTGACAGTACTTTATAACATACAAATATTGAATACTTCAAAAACCAAGCGCTACGTTTAACCAGTTGCCACCAGGAATCTTCCATTTTTTCCCGTCCAGCCTGCCGGAATCATTTTTCTGTACCGCTGGCACAAAGAAACCATTGACTTGACAAAGCCACAAAGCCAAGAGAACAAAGATTCTCTTTGTAGAACTGGGAGGGGTTATCAAGATTATTGAAAACTAAAAAAATTAAACGAACTTGCTCTGGCCTACCAAAAACAAGCAATTAACAAAGTCTGCTATGGCTGAAGCGGGCAATTTTATTTAAAAAAATTTTAACGCCTAAATGATTTAAAAGGGCTCTTCATTGCTGGTTATGGTTCAAATTAGAGACTATGGTTTCAAAACTAACTGGTTCGGAAAGTTTTATCAGTCAAAAAGAGCCCAAGTTGTTCCAATTATAGTTCCTTACATGGTTACAAGGGTTCTAGTGGTTTAAAACAACCCTCTTCATTTTAACACTGTAACCAAATGGTTAGAAAGAGTGCTTTGGTTAAAGAAAGAATCGCTCACTTCGTTTTCATTTCATAATGGTTTACTACCAAAAACAAGCAATTAACAAAGTCTGCTATGGCTGAAGCGGGCAATTTTATTTAAAAAAATTTTAACGCCTAAATGATTTAAAAGGGCTCTTCATTGCTGGTTATGGTTCAAATTAGAGACATGGTTTCAAAACTAACTGGTTCGGAAAGTTTTATCAGTCAAAAAGAGCCCAAGTTGTTCCAATTATAGTTCCTTACATGGTTACAAGGGTTCTAGTGGTTTAAAACAACCCTCTTCATTTAAACACTGTAACCAAATGGTTAGAAAGAGTGCTTTGGTTAAAGAAAGAATCGCTCACTTCGTTTTCATTTCATAATGGTTTATTACTCTTATGACCTGCATCTGAGAGATGAATTTTGTACAAGATTTACAATCAAAATCTTAATAAAAGCAAAACAAAACGCAAAAAGCAAAAGTAGACCTATATGAAGCAAAGACAATTTATTTCCAAACATCAAAAGAAACAAGAAAAAATTAATAAAATATTGCATAGGAAAAAGGAAAAGGGGAACAAATAAAATAAAACAAATCATAACAAAATGATAATTCATTGGTAAAAAGAAGGGTCCCATCTATATCAAAATGCAAGTAATTATTTTAAATATTAGGTTAATTTCACTGTCTGAAAAATCAACAAAAAAACGTTAGTAACGCCAAAATAATCTGAAAGCTTGTATTTTGACAACACACACCCTCCCCTGAAAATGTAACTGATTTTCAAGCAGTGAATCTTTGGTTAAGTTTGCAAAACCAAAACAGAAAGAATACAATAAGTTATTTGCCAAATGGATACCAGGGCTGGATTTCACAAAGTGCTAAGATTGATCTTAACCGCAAATCACTCTTAGCTGCTAAGCAAAGTGTGATGTCACAATACACATCACTATGGAAATACTGACAACTCATCTTAAGATGAATTTTAGTGCTTTGTGAAACCGACCCCAGGAGCTACAAGAGCAAAAGAATACAGTAAAAAAAAGAAATGAATACGCTTAGTATTAAAAGAAGAGGATGAGTAAATTTCTTTTTACAATTGCTGTGAAATAAACTATACACAGAAAACATAAATCCGTTTTGAAATAGACAAAACCAAAGATTATAGAGCGCTGTAGGCGCAAGATGGGGAACAGGGCCTTTATCTAATGTTGGAAAGTGAAATACGCATGGGCGCCATTTCGGCAAGTGAATGCCTGTGTTTCCCATTGATAGCAATTGTCCTTGTCTACACTGGTCCGCACGTATCAGTGTTGTATGAATAGAGTCACTTGCCGAAATGGCATCCAGTGAGATTTCACATTTCAGCCAGAGTTCCCCATCTTGCACCTACGGCGCTCTACAATCTTTGGACAAAACTGACTGTACTTTGTCAGATGAAGAAAAAACCTCAAGAACAAGCAGAGGTTGTCATTTGTAAATACGTTTAGAAATCATAAATCTTTTGCCCCTCAACCAAAATAAAAGGTTTAAAATTAAAGCTGTGAGATTAAACTGATCGGTTTCTTAAAGTATTAACAATCATGAATTCAGTGGCGTAACTAGACTCTTTTTTTTTTTGAGGTGGGAAGCGGGGGGGGGGGGGGGGGGGGGAGGGGGGCAAGGAAATAATTTGAGGGGGCTTTTTCATGTATTGAAACATTGTTTTGTGCCCTTTTTGGATCTCATTATTTATACATATTGGTTTATTTCATTCAGCTCATTTCTGGGGGGGGGGGAAGGGATCAGAGTGGCAGTCGGCCCCCCACCCTGCCTCCCGCTGGTTACGCCACTGCATGTACAGTTACTTTACCCATTATATAACAAGTAGGCCTATTGTTAATATAATTTCAACAAAGCAAGTTTCTCAATATAGGTTTCCAGAAAGTTAGCGTAACAAATTTCAAACAAATTCAGTCAGAAAAATGATTATGAAATACTCATATCACAAATAATATCAAAACAAACTCAACAAGAATATTGGGTATAAAAGGTGTTTTTATTGACGGTGAAGATATTGATATGGCACCTTGACATACTAAGTTTATTACTAGTAATAATTACTTACATAGCATTAGATTACGTACTGCAAGTGTTGTGTGCTTCTGCAATACAAGATGGAATCCGGCTGTGGTTAAAATGAATTGAGTTTGCTAGTATGTATGACAGATAAATTGGTGATTGAGTGCAATTGGACATTGTCGGACATTGTCCGTTGATTTTGCAAGTTGCTTTTTACACCCTTTGATTATTTTACTGCATTTCATACTACGAAAAATCATTCATGCCAGCCCCTAAAAAATAGTCAGTGATAGAATTAATATTGGGTGAACAAAGAAAAATTGACTAGTAATAGTAAACTCAATGCTTTCAGAGTTCAGTAGAACAAACTATCATAGGCATCTCAATTGGTATTCCAACCCATAACCTTCCTCTACAGCAGATTTCAAATCCAAACTAGCCTCTCGGTGGTTTAGTGGTTACGGGTTCATATCCCATCCAAGGTGCTGTTGGTTTCTTCCTGCACTGAATTAGAATTCACTGAGTATACAGTACTTAATCAGTGTAAGGAAAGATACAGAATGCTATTGATCTTTATTCTGATGCATCTGATTTTGCAGGGACATGTGATACATTTCCTAAAATGTATGGAATTCCAAGACTGACACAAGACTGACAAACTGTCTAAACATCAGGCTTCAGTCTGATTGGGAATGGCCAATGAATATGGGATTCAAAGACCATCTAACTGTCTAAACCACAGGCTTCAGTCTGATTGGGAATGGCCAATGACTATGGGATTCCAAGACTGACAAACTGTCTAAACCACAGGCTTCAGTCTGATTGGGAATGGCCAATGACTATGGGATTCCAAGGATGTCAAACTGTCTAAACCACAGGCTTCAGTCTGATTGGGAATGGCCAATGACTATGGCATTCAAAGATTGTCAAACTGTCTAAACCACAGGCTTCAGTCTGATTGGGAATAACCAATGACTATGGCATTCAAAGATTGTCAAACTGTCTAAACCATAGGCTTCAGTCTGATTGGGAATGGCCAATGAATATGGCATTCAAAGATTGTCAAACTGTCTAAACCACAGGCTTCAGTCTGATTGGGAATAGCCAATGACTATGGCATTCAAAGATTGTCAAACTGTCTAAACCACAGGCTACAGTCTGACTGGGAATAGCCACTGACTATGGGATTCAAAGATTGTCAAACTGTCTCAGCCACAGGCTTCAGTCTGATTGGGAATGGCCAATGACTATGGGATTCAAAGATTGTCAAACTGTCTCAGCCACAGGCTTCAGTCTGACTGGGAATGGCCAATGACTATGGCATTCAAAGATTGTCAAACTGTCTAAACCACAGGCTTCAGTCTGATTGGGAATGGCCAATGACTATGGCATTCAAAGATTGTCAAACTGTCTAAACCACAGGCTTCAGTCTGATTGGGAATGGCCAATGACTATGTCATTCAAAGATTGTCAAACTGTCTAAACCACAGGCTTCAGTCTGATTGGGAATGGCCAATGACTATGGCATTCAAAGATTGTCAAACTGTCTAAACCACAGGCTTCAGTCTGATTGGGAATAGCCAATGACTATGGCATTCAAAGATTGTCAAACTGTCTAAACCATAGGCTTCAGTCTGATTGGGAATGGCCAATGAATATGGCATTCAAAGATTGTCAAACTGTCTAAACCACAGGCTTCAGTCTGATTGGGAATAGCCAATGACTATGGCATTCAAAGATTGTCAAACTGTCTAAACCACAGGCTACAGTCTGACTGGGAATAGCCACTGACTATGGGATTCAAAGATTGTCAAACTGTCTCAGCCACAGGCTTCAGTCTGATTGGGAATGGCCAATGACTATGGGATTCAAAGATTGTCAAACTGTCTCAGCCACAGGCTTCAGTCTGACTGGGAATGGCCAATGACTATGGCATTCAAAGATTGTCAAACTGTCTAAACCACAGGCTTCAGTCTGATTGGGAATGGCCAATGACTATGGCATTCAAAGATTGTCAAACTGTCTAAACCACAGGCTTCAGTCTGATTGGGAATGGCCAATGACTATGTCATTCAAAGATTGTCAAACTGTCTAAACCACAGGCTTCAGTCTGATTGGGAATAGCCAATGACTATGGCATTCAAAGATTGTCAAACTGTCTAAACCACAGGCTTCAGTCTGATTGGGAATGGCCAATGAATATGGCATTCAAAGATTGTCAAACGGTCTAAACCACAGGCTTCAGTCTGATTGGGAATGGCCAATGTCTATGGGATTCAAAGATTGTCAAACTGTCTAAACCACAGGCTTCAGTCTGACTGGGAATGGCCAATGACTATAAGATTCAAAGATTGTCAAAAGTTTGACTGTCTTAACCACAGGCTTCAGTGTGATTGGGAATGGCCAATGACTATGGGATTCAAAGATTGTCAATCTGTCTAAACCACAGGCTTCAGTCTGATTGGGAATGGTCAATGACTATGGGATTCAAAGATTGTCAAACTGTCTAAACCACAGGCTTCAGTCTGATTGGGAATGGCCAATGACTATGGGATTCAAAGATTGTCAAACTGTCTAAACCACAGGCTTCAGTCTGATTGGGAATGGCCAATGACTATGGGATTCCAAGATTGTCAAACTGTCTAAACCACAGGCTTCAGTCTGACTGGGAATGGCCAATGACTATGGGATTCAAAGATTGTCAAATTGTCTAAACCACAGGCTTCAGTCTGATTGGGAATGGCCAATGACTATGGCATTCAAAGATTGTCAAACTGTCTAAACCACAGGCTTCAGTCTGACTGGGAATGGCCAATGACTATGGGATTCCAAGATTGTCAAACTGTCTAAACCACAGGCTTCAGTCTGACTGGGAATGGCCAATGACTATGGGATTCAAAGATTGTCAAATTGTCTAAACCACAGGCTTCAGTCTGATTGGGAATGGCCAATGACTATGGCATTCAAAGATTGTCAAACTGTCTAAACCACAGGCTTCAGTCTGACTGGGAATGGCCAATGACTATGGGATTCAAAGATTGTCAAACTGTCTAAACCACAGGCTTCAGTCTGATTGGGAATGGTCAATGAATATGGGATTCCAAGATTGTCAAACTGTCTAAACCACAGGCTTCAGTCTGACTGGGAATGACCAATGTCTATGGGATTCCAAGATTGGCAAATTGTCTAAACCACAGGCTTCAGTCTGATTGGGAATGGCCACTGACTATGGGTAATTACGAGTTTTAGATGAAAACAAGAACATTTTACATCCATTATCTAAACCCACGAAAATCTTCACTCTGTGATGAAATTAAGAAAAAAGCTTTACATGTTCATCTATTCAAACAAAGTCGAGGCTAAGTTTTTTGTTAATGTACCTGCACTTTAAACAACAGGTCATGGCCCACAGCCAGTTCTGGTTTTGTTTTCCTTCCTGCTGTTTTTTTTTTAATTGATGTGGCCTACTTTCAATTTCAAAGTACTCAGTATGATTTTCTGCAACTGGCTGCACTGAGTTGTACAACATGAATCAATTGTAGATATCATGAGACATTTCATTCAGGAAGGAGGGAAGAACAAAGAACTTTGTTTTACAATGGAATAGATTGTGAATTTCTATTGGTCGAGAACCAACCATGTGATGTGCTACAGATACACATGTACATGGCGCACACGCTCAGGAGGGGAACATGAGTGATGTACCCCAAGTGATACCTGAACTTGATCGTGCCCACCATTTCCAGCGCCTCGTATATTAGAAATAGCCCTGGGTGTGAGGTTGTATGTTACTTCCTGTTAATGTGTTTGAGTTTCTTCATATAAACAACGAAATGCATCTTTCAACAGTGAACTAATAAAGAAATATATTTTATTTCACTTTATGTTTGTTTCCCTCTCCTGCAATCTATTACCAGTGGTGTAACAAAACAATTGTTGCATGCTGTGTGATGGGGGTCCATCGGCAAATGGCACCCTTGACTTCACCTCGGGTGCTATTGCCCCTCGGGTGTATAATAAAATAAGAGAGAGATTTAAAAACACCTTAATACAGCGTGAACCACCTCAAAGTGCTGTACAAAGCGATACAAATTAATTGGGTAACAACGACCAGAAGAGCAGTAAAAATTTATTAAAAAAAAAAGGAAAAACTTTTGGACCCCAACTTTTGGAACACCATGGACCCCATCAGAGCATGCTACAATAATTGTATAGTGTTTCACTGTAAAAGAACATGTGAAAGATACTATGTTGCTTTAATTAAAGCAAGGAACAGTTTCTTTACAAGAAGAAATATCAAATGCAAAGGAAATACATATCATCTTTGATATAAATATTCACTTCCATATAATTGTATCCTTTCCTTGAAGATATGACAGTAAATCAGATTTATTGGTCAGATGATCGCAGTTTTAATCTATTCCTAATTTAAAGTGGTTTATTCAAAGACGGCACTTACAACAACAAAAATGTATGAGAGTATTCCAGTGTAAACCAGTCCAATGTTCAACAACCTGTCATTTGTGTGTCACCTTGTTCCCAATTACATTAATGTATGGCTCAGAGGTCAAGTTAATGTCCTTGTTAAGTCTGCCATATCAGTAGATCTGCACAGTAGTATTATGGCAAAACATCAAACAGCATACAACACAACCGTTAAAAGAAACAGGAATTTCCTCATATAATAGGGTGTGTATGCCATAGTTTAACCACAGAGCTATACCATTCTGGTAATACAGTATAAGGAAGGGAAACGGGTCAGTGTATTGTGGCAATATCTACCAGACCATTACTGTAATATTTCCTCTTCATAGAAGATTTGATGCTGTGTTTCCTGCCATCTTCTTCTAGTAAATATCAGGAAGTTATTTCACTGTGACTTTCCCAAAGGCAACCAGGGTTGATGTCAACAGTACATCATTTTATAAACATATTTTAGTTCAGTTTCGGTCTGTGTATGGAGTGCTCTGTAAAAACTACCCAATAAGGAAATAATAATACGAGATTGATGTGCAGAACATTTATATTTCTGGTTGTGCTTTCTTCTTGAATTCACAGATCAACATTTCAGCAACAAGCTTCCAGTAAGAATGGCATCTATTATAACAGCTCAGTCAATGCTAGCAGAGATTACTCAGGGTCATCTGGAATGCCCAATTTGCAATGACCGCTTCAAGCAACCCAAACTACTGGAGTGTTCTCATTCATTTTGTCTTGAATGCCTTCAACAACTCCAAGAGAAAAGTCCAAGTGCTACAGAACTTTCATGTCCAGTGTGTCGACAAGATATTTTGTTGGAAGAAAATGGCATTGACGGTCTGCAGACTGATTTCAAGTCTGTTACTCTGTTAGATGTTATCGAAGCGCAGGAGAAACGACTGCAATGTCAGGAAGAAAAGCAAGTACCCAATCAGGAATTAGTTTCTAAATGTAGCAAACATACTGACAGGGATGTTATCATGTACTGTGACGCATGCAACAAGTTAATATGCACAACTTGCATTGCAAAAGACCACAGATTACACCCTGCCATGGAACTTAATGAAGCTTTAGTCAAGAGCAAACACCACGCCGAAGAACTGCTGTCGAAAGTCAGACAGTGTATTAAAACATTCGATATAGCTATACAAGAAATAGACATGTCTCGTAAGACATTAGACTCTATGTTTGCTGCCACCAAAGAGAAGATCTCAACGAAGGCTGATGAGGAGATCGCCAAGGAGGTGGAAAGATTCAGAGAGGAGAAGCAGAAACTGATGCAAGAGGCAGAGCACATTTATCAAGACCGAGTCAAGAAAATGGAAACTGCACGAGCTACAAACAGCAGAGAGATGACCAAAGCAGAGCACAAGCAGGAAGAGGTCAATCAACTCCTGGATCGCGGGAGCTGCGAGATTGTACATCTCATAGAAAGACTTTTGCACGACCTGGATGAGTACACAGGCATGCAGCCAAGCAAAGTACCTGATGGGTTGACTTATATGGATCTTAAAGACGATCAGCAGTCACTAGGAAGACTGGTGCTGCAAAATAAATGGACACTGAAAATGGAAATGAAGTCGTACATGAACAATGCACAGCAAACAAAAAGGATTTCCCCACGGGATGTTGCCGCAAACTCCAACGGTGATATTTTTGTGTCAAATTTTGACAATGCAAGCTTGATTTCAATATCAGCATGGAGCAGCCCTCAGTCCTCTGTCATGCCTCAAACACTATCAATCGAAGGTCTTACTAAGCCAAGAAAAGTGGCTGTGAACAACAATGATGAGCTGGTCGCTCTAGATAATCAAACAGTAATGATCTTCGACAGGAATTATCAGCTCCTCCACCAGTTTGTACCGGGATGGTCAGGCAGTAAACCATCCTGTATAGCAGCGGACGACAATCTGATAGCCGTGGGTTATGAAAACATGGGTGAGATCTCCCTACACAAACCAGATGGGACCCCCACCATCACAACACCTGCTCCAGGAATTGGTGGCTACCTGACTGCCTACCAGAAACGACTCATCTACACAAAATGGCACGACAGAAAGTTAGTATCAGTAGACTATAACGGTGATGTGATGTTCTGTGCAGATATCAATCAGCCTGGGAGGCCTTGTGGTGTGGCGTGCAGTGCCAGCGATGGCAGCATTTACGTTGCTGTGTGGAAAGGACTGCTATCATCATCAGGCGACATCCATCATTTTAGTTCTGACGGCAAGTACATTGGATGTATCATCAAGGAATGTATTGATCCCTGTGGCATCGCACTCACACCAGTTGGTGATCTGATTGTGGCTGCTGAAAAATCAGTTCAAATTTATCACCATGTGTAAAGACAGTACAATGTTGTACCCCCCCCCCCCCCCGAAAAAAAGGGTTCCATACCACTGTATTGAGAGGCTGCATACCCTAAGAAAAGTTCATCACGTGCTCCCCGTCGACGTTGTTGGGTACATCAGCCTACAGCAAGTTTGATCAATCATAGTCTGACTAACTCTGATCAAACTCACGCTAGTCAATGATGGTTGGAGTAGTCTAGTTGACAATTCGCGACCAGCCTATTGAGGTTGGTCACATTGTTGGTTACCAATAGCTGTTTTAATTGCAAAGTGCAGAGGGGACCTGTTATCAGAAAAATGATAACTTTTGTTTCGCCGTTTTCTCACGGTCGCGTTGACTTGACATGACTAGAGTCGATCTCACTTCAACTTCAGTGCGCATTCGCTACCTAACTGATTTACCTGACTGAGTCACTAATGTAAAGCGCATTGAGACGTTATTTTGAAATGCGTTATATAAGAACTAGTTATTATTATTATTATTATTATTAACTGATCATAGTTAACCACTGGTCCGTGATGGAACTTGCTCCTAGTTTGCAAAAACACATCGACTGCTGCATGCATGAACTGCTTGATGTGTTTGCATGTCCATGTTCTGAAAATGACTCAAGCAAGAGATTTGTTACTGCGGTCCAAACTTATTCATAATTTTTATAAAATTGTTTCCACACATTATTGTGTCAAATTGAGTATTCTATTCATTATCCAGAACTTGTTGTTTAGTGTCTAACATAATCAGTCAAGCTTTTGCTGGATTTTTACCAGGGCAATTGATTGACTTCAATGTCTCATATACCCCTTGATCCTCCTTGGTCTCGTTTTTTTTTTTATGTTTTTTTTTTTCAAATTCAAGCAGGGTTAAAAAGGGATTCATTTGTGGTGTTATAAATATATCAAACTGAAAGGTTCTTTGATCTTTATGAAGCTTTGCAAAGCAGGAAACAAACTAATCCAAATGAACTGAAACTGTGCCTCATCTATTAATCAGTATGAAACTTTTTCAATTGTAATTTTTTTGTATGTTCAGAAGGACTTAACATTTCGATAAGTAGATTATAAATTACCCTCTATACTGTTGCATGTTGTGTTGTGCAAGACATTGCCTACATTGTACATGACAGCATACATGTACAATTATTTGACAATGTTACACAAGCTTACAAAAATAATGGGGAAATTAAGTGCGTAAATACATAAATACAAAATGTACATTTGGCATTATGGGCCTAAAAATTTAGGGCTGATCAATCAGAACTAAAAAATGCTTATAAACGTTTTTGGCATGTTGTGGATGAGCAGTCAGCGCATCAAACTCAAGTTTTTATTATTTATTTTATAGGTTTCCTGGCTAATTTTAACAAAAAACCCATTCACTTTAACACTCGGCCAATTAAATAAATGCTCAGTTGCATCAGCATTCAACAGTAAAAAAAAAAAAATGCTAAAATTTCAACAGTTTAGCATTCACTGGTCAAATATAATTCAAGTGCATTTGGTCACAATGATCATTCGACTTGGTAAGAGGGTGGTCACCCATTCAGTTTCATCATTTGTAAATAGGTAGTAAAAATTCAACTGAAGAATGGTGAAAAATGTAGTCTTGAACTATGATTGAAACGAACCTGAATGAGAAGAATGAAATAATGTGTGCAAAAAAAACAAAAAAAACTGAATGCAATAGTAGCTAAAAAGAAAACCTAGTTGGAATGATCTAGGGAAACTTGCCTGAATTTGAATAAGGGAATAAAAGAGTGGTGACCGAGGTCTTAAACGGCCATTTAAAACCGGCAAGGATTTAAATGGCCGTTTAAGACCGACTCACTACTCTTTTATTCACATTTATAAATGCCCTTTTTGTTAAAAAGCGTAATAATGTAGACAAATCCGTGAAACTGTTCTGTTTTTTTGAATAAGTTATTTTTTAATTCTTGCCACGTCCTCGGGCTTTGTTTCGCAAAGGGTCAACGCTCATACGGTTGCGCGTACGCGCGCGCATTATTAAACTTTACATTGAGTACTGCTGTGTTGATTGTGCTACGCGTAAATTAGCACGCGCGTAAGCTAGTGCGCCAACACGCGTATGGCTATAATGAGCTCAGAACGCGCCTTCACTGCTCCAGCTATGTCTTTATCATCTGTTTCAAACCGGTCTTAAAAAGTCATGTGACCACCTTTCAACCAATAGGAATGCTCAATTTTTCCCAAACTGACTGGGGTATTTATGAATGCGTGTTAATGAAACTGACCTAGTTTCTGCTGAAATTGACTGGGGAAAACCCATATATTTACAAAATGCCCTGTTAAAAACTCCACAGTTACTTTTCATTGTGCATTTACACAATAAATATACTAAAATACGAAGAGATCTGATGGGCTGAGCCATCAGAGTGTGGGAATGAATCCCGGCCATGCCACCTGTGTCTCTGAGCTAAAACACCTCACCATAAATTGCTTCTCTTAACCAGGTGTATAGATGGGAACTTGTAAGGGCTGAGATGGTACTGTGTTGGATGAACCCCCTTTGTGGTAACGTAAGCAGCTTGAGGAAGTATGCTCCCCAGGGAATTGAGGAAGTGTTTGGATCGGTTGCAATATGCCTGATGATTAAGGATATAGTTATACTTTGTACATAAGTGCCTTTATCTATTTACAAGGATACATGCACTATACATGTATAAGAACCAATTACCATTATTATTAGTTTGGTAAAGCATGTTACTGCAAAATAGTATTAAAAATAAAAAGCGAAAAAAAACAAAACAAAAAAAACAAAAAAATGCTCAAGGTACAATGCTTAAAAAATCTATTTTGTATTAATCGGCTTTTTTCATGTTTTACTTGTATCCTTGAATCCAATAGAGCGCTTTCCATCATTGTAATAAATACTTAATGTAACTTTTGTAAAAACATTCGTCCCGTCAAAAAACAAAAACAAGATACAATTTATTGTTGCATTTTTAGGCTTGCAATTCAAGGGTTACACTAAACATTCAAGTTAGTTTTTAGGCCTAATGCAACCTCATCACAACAGAAATGTAAAGGGCGTGCATAACATTGGTACTTGATTGAAAAAAAATGCTTACAGATTGACACATCATTTATAATTACATGGTGGAAAACTTTCCTTAAAATTTGTTTTCCTGAAATGCTAGAGTGTTTGAGAAATATGTAAAGAGATTACTTTTGTTCTCACATGTCTGAAATCCAATGTTTGAAAACAGTGAAAAGCATTAATGGAGTTTTTCACTGTTTTCTTGTGACTCCGATGACCGTTTGAGCTTAACATTTCACGGGTTTGTTATTTCATGTTGGGTCACATAAAGTGTGGATACCGGTCTTTGACAGTTACCAAAGTGCAGACCAAACACTAGGTGTCAAGGGGGTATTAGTGAGGGATAAATGTGGAATAACTTGGTTCTAACTGACTTGATAAAGAGGGGTTTGTTTGTTTGTTTTTCAATTTGGCTATTGAATGGATTAGATCATAACTACTGCAAAATGTACTTTTTCTGTCTTTTTGCTGTTGGGGACATGGTTTATGAGAGGAAGCTATCTCTAAGCAAATCCAAATTCCAAGGGCAGACTTTTTGATAAAGACAAATCTTAATTACACAATTATTCTTACTCTCTAAATGTATAAGAGTGAAAATTTCATTCTCTCTCCCCAAGTGGTGCCATTGTGGCTCTTTTGAGAGTGTGCATCACCTTTTTTGAGTGAAATTGGAGCAAACTTTACCCTGATTCAAGTTGAAAATACCTGTCTTTCTGAAAAGATTTGTCTGCCACTTGGCTCTTTACAGTGTGGTATGGCGGACAAAACGAGTGGTTTTTTTTTCACTCTTACATTTAGAGAGTACTGTATCCTGAAATGTGTCAAAGTTTCTAATAAAGGGCTCACTATTTTTACGACATGTATGCAGAAGTATTAGATCCATTTATAAAGCACCTTGTAGGGGCTTATAAGGTGATGCAGTGCAATCTGCTTCAAATGATGCAAGGTACTTAACAATAAGTGTATTTGGTTTTTTAATTTCAATGTAATATTCAGGTATGAGAGTTGAGGTTTGTGAACATTCCCGAAAATGGCTTGTGGGCCTGGGTCCCCCTTTCATTTGTAGACCCTGAACCTCCCAAATTCTACAATTTAGGAGGTTTACAGACTCTGTGCATCACCAGGAATACTAAACTACAAGTTTGGACACAATGTGGACTATTTCCTTCTCCCTTTAATGATTGCTTTACTTCTTTAAAGAAAAGTTGAAGGCTCAAGGAGATTTTGAGAAAATCCTGAAATCAGGAAAAATCCTGAGAAATCACATGCCTGAATATTATCTTGAAAGAATTCATTTTTAGGTTGTCACAATGTAATCAAGAGCAATGCTTGTACTCCATTCAGTTCCCAAGAAGACGATGTAATTTGGTAGGGCCTATTTGTGTTTAGGTAAAACCTATACTCAGAAATTTTGTGATAAAGAACTTTACAAACGTAAACATGGAATTTGATAATTTTATCGTAACGAAACTAATATAGTTCATCAATGGGATAAGCTTAAAGTAGCTGCAAAATTAGCACAAAAGGTAAAAAAACATCTGGCTATGAAAAAATAATACTGTAAATAGCCATCTGAAATAATGAGTTTTAAATCGCTGTTAAGCTACAAAATGTCTTTGTCTTTGATAATATAAAAAAGTATAATTGTAGGATGTGACACAACACTGAAATTTTGTTTCAATGTCAGTAAAAGGGATAGCATTAGATTTAGAAGTATATTATTAATGATACTTTTTACACATTATTTTTTTCACAAACTGCATTTACATTATAAATGGACACATTGGTTTTTGGAAGAGAGAATTCTGTGTTTGCAGTGAACACACTATACAACTAATATCTAAAAATGTCATCAAATTTTGAAGTGAAAACAATAAGTTAGTATGTAACCTAGAGCATTTCAAACAGAAGTATTTCAAAGAAAAAATTAATCATTTTTTTTTTTAATATTCAATAAAAAAGAGGTTCAATAACATACTTGAATGTTTGCGAATCAGTTTCTTACTGATGCTGTACTAAATCTTGAATTCTTGTTTATGTGAGATCCAGTGGTGTAGCCATTGTTTGTTGAGGAGGGGATTGGGTGTTGGTAATTGGGGTGCTTTTTAGAAGGGGGTTGGGGGGGGGGAGAAGGGTAAGGGCCATATTTTTAAAAATAAATTACATATATCTGGATTTTTTTCTTCATGTGGGGCACCTGGGGGGGGGGGCGGGGTCATTGGAACACTGAGGGGGCTTGTGCTCCCAAGCCTTCCCCCAGGCTATGCAACAAATAATATGAAAAAAATATTCAAAGTAAATCATGAATAGTCTTTACATCTGACTCTGAGCTATCTTCTTTAAAGTCTAAGAGCTTTAGCAATAGAGTCCTCAGCAACTGCCAGGGATGTGAGATACTGTGGGCTTTAGGCTGCCATGGTTATTGGCTTCAGAATTGACAAGAGGTGGCAGATATTATGAGGGACACCTTGGGTAAAAGAGAATAAGAGTAAACCAGAAGTGTTTAAAAAAGGCATTCAAAGATTTCAAACAGTTTAAACCACAGGCTACAGTCTGACTGGGAATGGCCAATGACTATGGGATTCCAAGATTGTCAAACTGTCTAAACCACAGGCTTCAGTCTGATTGGGAATGGCCAATGACTATGGGATTCAAAGATTGTCAAACTGTCTAAACCACAGGCTTCAGTCTGACTGGGTATGGCCACTAACTATGGGATTCAAAGATTGTCAAACTGTCTCAACCACAGGATTTCAGTCTGACTGGGAATGGCCAATGACTATGGGATTCAAAGATTGTCAAACTGTCTAAACCACAGGCTTCAGTCTGATTGGGAATGGCCAATGACTATGGGATTCCAAGATTGTCAAACTGTCTCAACCACAGGCTTCAGTCTGACTGGGAATGGCCAATGACTATTATTTATTTATTTATTATTATTTCAGTCAGCTCTGAGAATCTGAAGAGCTCGATCGTCAAGGTGCTGTCTAAAATGTTACCAAAAGAAAAAAGTGAAAGAACAATACTTGAAAACTGAGAATTAGATTTCACACCATATCCTCCGGGTATCGCAAAAAAGGGTCTAAATCGATGAAGTTATTCAAAAAAAGATTTTGTTGAAAAAAGACTTGCCCGAGTCTCTTGTTCGGGACAAACGACACAGCCTGATAAAGTGGCGTAGCCAAGGGGAGAGGGTAAAGAGGGCAGTCTAAACCAAAGGCTGGTTGAGGAAACCTGTACATAAGGTTGCTTGCTATCTGAACTATAAACACCAGGGTAAACTCTTCCACAATCTGGGTTCTTTAACGTGCACTACCCGTCCTGGTACACGGGACCTGTGGCTTAACGTCCCATCCGGCTCAAGGAGTCAAGGACACAAGTGTCGTGACTGGCCAGGCTGGGATTCGAACCCACCTTATATAAACTACAGAACTTAGGTTCAGTGGACTAGACCGCTCAGCTACGACACTCCACGAGCAATAACGCAAATTTGACCAAAAACTAAGTATTTTCCTGACCAATACAGCTAAAGATGCAATCCTATTACAAATTTGACCAACACTAAGTATTTACCATGAGCAATAATAAAGCTAAAGATGCAATCCTATCACAAATTTGAACAAAAGTAAGTATTTCCCACAAGCAATACACCTAAAGATGCAATCCTATCACAAATTTGACCAAAACTAAGTATTTACCATGAGCAATAAAGCTAAAGATGCAATCCTATCACAAATTTGACCAAAACTAAGTATTTACCATGAGCAATAATAAAGCTAAAGATGCAATCCTATCACAAATTTGAACAAAACTAAGTATTTCCCACAAGCAATACACCTAAAGATGCAATCCTATCACAAATTTGACCAAAACTAAGTATTTACCATGAGCAATAAAGCTAAAGATGCAATCCTATCACAAATTTGACCAAAACTAAGTATTTACCATGAGCAATAATAAAGCTAAAGATGCAATCCTATCACAAATTTGAACAAAACTAAGTATTTCCCACGAGCAATACAGCTAAAGATGCAGTCCTATCACAAAGTTGACCAAAAACTAAATATTTACCATGAGCAATATAACTTTCTTGCTGATGAACTGTTAGAGGAATTTGGTCATCAGATGAATCTACTGATCTACAGTCTGCTGGTGCAAAGTTCATTTGCCTATATGAACCTTTGATGATGTGGGTTGGGATGCCTCTATGTGCAAAGTATGTCTCCAAAATCTCAATACCAGCTAATCCCGTAAGTTATTTGATTTGTCAGAATTTCATCAAAAGTTGAATGCATGTGAAACTTTGAGTTTGTTTTTTGAACTTTTTTTTATCTGTGAGGAATCCATTTAATGACCATAAAAAGACCTTAATTCTGCACACAAAAGCCAGCCACTGGCTTACAGGGAGAACCCAAACCCAATCATAAGGACACAGGTGGAATGGCTAATAATCTCCCCCTTTTTAAACTCAGTTCCACCTGAAAATTTAACAATTTTGCAAATAAAGAAAAGGAAATAGAGTGGTTAAAAGTTAGTTTGTCATATAATTACCACATGGACTTATACAATGTCCAATGTGTAGACACCTTGCCCTGACCTCACCAGTCTACTGTCTGCCAGTGGTCTACCATTTTTGGAGTTGATAATTGCATGAAAAGATAATCAAAATAATCAAGATGCCCACTAAGAAGAACAACGCATAGTAACACATGGGGAAACTGACGCCCAAAGTATGACACAACTAAGAATCGTCTTGAGTGATGACGTCAGACGAACTGGTTCAATATGGGGTATTTTGTCACATGATGGTATTACTCTCGGTTAAGTCATCTGACAAATATTTGTAAAGTACAATGTGTGTAGCGATCTACAATCAGTTTGCCCCATGGGAATTACAGTAGACGTGTATGGAACAATGACGTGAGTTGCTTATTATGAGGTACAGACATTATTTTACCACTGATAATCTCACATTACCATGAGCAATATTTGGCCAAAATGAAGTATTTCCTGCAACACGCATGTCATATTTCAACATATTTATTTACTTGTTCTACAACAATACACAACAACAATAATTTCAATATCAATTTAATAGCATTTAATTCAATAATCAAAGTATTTAAAAGTATTATGTAAAAACTGCTCTATGCAGACATTTAAGAATTAAATAATGCCGATACATTTCACTGTATTTGGATTCTTTTGCATCATTTTACTATATTTTGATATTTTTGCAGTGACAAATTAATTTTATCTTTTATCAAAATCTGAAAGTTTGTAATTGATTTGTTTTACCGTTCCTTTATATCAAGGTGATTCCTTTTGTTTTTATCGTATTATTTTTTTTTGAAGTAGAAATTTTACTCCAATTATTAACACTTAAGGCACTTTCAGGAAAGCTTTTAAAGATTGTCACTTAATTTGAGAATAAAATCTCAACTTTAAGTGAAATAACTATAATCAGTTACCTTTGAAAAAAAAGTAGATTGTTGGCCAGCTCGAGTAACAGTGTTGTAGTACTCATACTTGAGTACTACTCAAGTACTGTTTGATGGTACTAACTCATACTTGGCTAGCATACTTCTACTCGAAGTCCATATTTGATACTCAACTGAAAAATAGCCTGTATACTTTAGTCCTGTACTCGATACTTGCCCGAAAGTGTACTAGGACTCTAATTGTATGTACTCATGGTCAAACTATAACTTTCCTTTCCGCTTTCCTATATGTCATGTATGTGTGTTAATGCAAGAAATAGAGAAAAAAAGCTCTGGAATAAAGGAATAAAGCTCTTTTATGTGTTCATGTTTAAAAGATACATGTAGTTATCATAAACCAGTACGCGTTGTCATCTAGAAATCATTCAAAAAATAAAAAAAAAATAAACCTCATAATGCAGTATTTGGTTTACAAAGTACTCGTACTTGTACCCAGAGATCCAAGCATATGAATTAGTTTATGGCCTAAACCGCTCCTATTTATTTCACTTGTTTTTACTCAATTATGAGCATGGTGTAATTCTGACAAAAGGTAATACATTTGCATGTGCGATCTGTGTGGAAGGGAGCATGTGCCAAACATTATAACATTCACGCACTATGTATAACTTGAATGCTCATGACGTATGTGAGCTGGATTATGATTGGCGATCATCTTCTTCAGTCCTAATAGTATGAGCCTTAACAAGGTCCAAATCAGAAAAGTTTTAGACCAGAATCTTCCTTATAATAAAAACAATTTTTTTAAGAAGGTCACATGGTGGCGCTGTTTGTATTTTCGGCGGGTTGAAGAGACTTGGGTTCCAAAATGGTGATAAATTCTGCTAAAACAACAATATAAATCCTAAAAAGTACAGGCTCTTTCTTTAATAAAAATCCAATATTTATACCAGTGTGATGTAGAATTGTGTTGTCTTCCTTATACTCTGTTATAAAGTCAAAGCGTTGCTCTGCGTTTTAGTTTTGTACAAAAAAATTCATCGAGGCTCAGTTTTTGAAGGCAATTCCCATAGCGGAAAAATCAGTGACTGTGTGATCGCTTGAGAAGGAGTGCTAACAAATTTTTATGTACTTGGCTGTTGGACTTGGTACTTGGATATCAGAATACTCAGTACTCGGACACTTGTACTAATACTCAATGGCCCAAGTACTCAGACTTGAGTACTACTCGGCCACCATAGTACTCGACAGTACTTGATACTCGACTGACAAATACTTGACTATAACACTGTAACATATTGCACCTGATATCCAAATAGTAATATAATAATTTTACCTTTTGTTTGCCCCCAACATATATGGTCGAAATGTGAATTCCAAATTGTGGAACTGTTCATAGTTTACACAAATGATTGCTTTTTACTGACCTACCAATGTATTTTCCCCTCTTGCAGGCCTCGATCTTAGGAAAAAACGGGGGCCTAGGCCTTTGCTGGCGAAATCAGAGAAATTGTACAAGGGCATGCTGGCCAAGTTGGTAGTGACAGTGCAATTTTTCTGAAGGGCATGCTGGCCAACTCGACAGGGCATGAGGCCAATGGCCTCGGTGGCCTCGGTTAAGATCAAGGCCTGCTCTTGATCAATGACACCTCTTTCTATCTAATGGTATATACAGTATTTTTCAGCTGTTTTGAAAGAACCTGTCAAAACTCTTTGAATTTAAATACAGGCTTATCCTTTATGACTTTTTAATGAAAGGAGTAAATTCTTTAAATAAATAAATAAAATGTACAGTAGCTTTGGAGCCCAGGAACCAATAGTATTTTTCACATTTTTTTTCTAGCCAAATTTGATCTTGTTCCAACCAAATATTAGATTGTTTTTATCTCTACTAATTATTTCTTTTTGTAATTTGCCAATGCACATTTGGTAAAAAATTTCAGAGCAGCAATCATACATGTGTAATTAATTACTCAATATGCACATGACACCCAAGAAGTATCGTAATATCTTATAATTTCTAGATTTTAAAGCATGCTTACTTTACTTTAACTACATTGCAACATAACACTGATTCTTGAAACTGTTGTTTACAAGATCTTAAATAAGAAAACATTGTTGAAACTTCTTCACTTTTATGAACAGTTTTCAACAAAAAAAGAATGATTTTTTTTTCAATGGCCCATGCAGGGGCAGATCCAGGAATTTCCAAACAAGGAGGGAGGGGGGGCCCTTACATTGACCTAGCAGCAAATGGTTTAGGCAAGTTGCGGAGCCTACCGTCATGGATTTTGGGGCCTGCTTAAGGCCCCCAGACAATTTTGGATTCTAGATGCTCTCAGGCAATATCTGATTACTTTAACCAGTTTATTTTGGCTAAAGATCATCATTCAAACATTATTTTTGAGTTGATGAGTCACTGAATCAGCAATCCTGAGTATCAACCTGTGGGCTACAATATTTATTTTTGTGGTCTGAAAAAAACAGACACCAATGAAGACACAAAAATAAAAGACACAAACATAATCACTGGTAAGAGTGTTCTTTCTTAAACCGGTCTGCCTATGATTTTTAGACCAGTACTATAAAGGGCCCATAAAATATGAATAGTGTCTCCCTGAAATGACATCACGACAACAGCACCCTCAGCTGACCAGAAAATATTATGATTTCAGCTTCAAACTTGTGACATTCTTGTGTTGAAATGTGTTTGATCACGGTCGTCTGGCCTAAACTTTCTGTCGTGCAACTACCCTATTATAGTAGACAGTCATACTTGCCATGTGTTACTCGCAATGATAAATGTATATAAAACAGCAAATTGAATTGTGATTATGCCCTCTCTCGCCACCCGGTGACGTATTCCGAGTCGGCATTGTGGGTTATTAAAAATATGCAACAGAGAGAGAAGTGAAATTGAAGAAGATAACTTGCAAAACCCTTCAAAAGGGTTAGTAACTTCAACATCCAAAACACTGGAGGGAAGCTAAGAGGTAATCGGACACATTTAGTTGGTTAAAATCCGCTGCCTCACTTGTTAGGGGATGCGCCGCCGATCAGCTGCCTGAGAGATGGGGCTTGATGTGTGGCTAAGGATACACCCGATGTCAGAAATCCTTCGCCACACTAGTGGGGCTATCACCTAAACTACCTCGTTCTGATGTGTCAAAAGTCAACAGGTTCCCCAAAAAAAGGTTGGGAAGAACGTTCAATCACTGCCCATCGGTCTTGCTGGCAGCGCACTCGCACGTACATATTATACCTGGCTACAACACGGCAGGTCACGTAACTGACAAGAACTGAAGCTATTTCAATGAGGGCACTTTTTGGGGGAGTAATCATTCCTAGCTAGCAGGCTGTACGGTCCGATGTGAACTGTCCTATTGGTTTTGTCTCCCCCCTCTTGTTCTCCCTCATTTTGATGTCTCTCTCCCTTTCTATTATACCGTTTTTTTCTTTTCTTTTTCCCCTGAAGGAAAAGGGGACAGGTGTGCCCCCCCCCCCCCCCCCCCTCTGGATCCACCCCCTGCCATGGATCTTAACCACTTTTGCCGGGGTTCTCAAAGTTTGTCCGTGCCACTTGAAGGGATTATTTTCTCCGAATGACTAGAATCATTTTTCTTTGAGATTCCGCTGGCACAAAGAAACCCGGACTGAACAAAGCCAAGAGAACAAAGGTTCTCAATGAAGCAACGATTTTTATTATTTCTCTTTTGAGGAAACAACAGGTTCATTCAGCATGAATCGCAAAACCTCGGTCATGTGCCACGGACTTCTCGGTTCACTCGGGCTTACTTCCATTGAACCAAAATACAATGAATAAACAATGGTGGAAGCCTCTCGATGTCTCGTAAACCTCTTCTTATAACAAAAAGACAAAGGTCGGGAATCAGGGATTACACAATAACACCCGCAAAACGGGATAATTGGAGCATGAATTCCAATACCATCTGTCATCTTTGTATGGGTGAAACGAAGCTTTGCACGATGAGTGCATGCACTGTGCACGCTCCACAATGGAATGTCCGGGGCGACTTTCATTCCGGTATTCGGATTTTACACAAAAAATGAAAATCCTGAATCACGTTAGCCCATTGGTTCGTCCATCGGGTAAATTTCCAGCTCAACTCTTCTTTAGATTTTCACAATTTGTTTAAACTTGTATTAAAAATATAGCAAAACCCTCCGGGGGACGGTGCAAAAAACCTACTGACTACTATTTGGGGAACTACTAATACCATGAAATTTAATTAACCAGTTGCTGCCAGGATTCCTTTTTTCTGTACCGTCTCCCTGGCGGGATTCCTTTGGCGGAATTGGCGAAATCTTTTTTCTTTGAGGGTACCACTGGCACAAAGAAACCCGACTTGACAATGCCAAGAGAAGAAAGATTCTCTTTTTTTGTTGGATTGTCCGTTTTGTTGCAAGAACGAGAAAATGTCAAATTCACGCAGCGTGAATTGCAGAACATCGGCCGTGACCTACGGCATAGGAGTGGCACTAAACACAGAACCATGGCTCGATTGCTGACTCACTCTGACTTACCTCCATTCAGCTGAAATACAATGAATGAACAATGGTGGAAGCCTCTCGATGCCAGTAATCCCCTTCTAGGAACAAAATCACAATTTACACAAAAATCGCCTCTGAATGGCCACAACATGTGAGTAAAATCACCACCTAGTTAAATGACCAGGCAACCTTTGGTCCATTGGTCCGAATTTACATATAGGCGTCATAACACGACATCCATTTCTGGGCAGGGGAAACATTTGCGTGTTCTCACGCCATCTGGTGTCAACTGGTTAAACCAACCTCATTCATCATATGCTAATTACATTAAAATTACTCATTGCCATCAAAATGTAATGCATGCATCCCTTATGTGGTTGTTTTACAAAAATAACGACATAATTATGTTTTGTCATGAGGTACTTTTTTCGTTTCATTTTTAACAGTGTACAGAATTTGAGCCATGCGACGGAAACTTGCGGCGTATTTTTATTTCACTTTTCACAATTCCTGTACCATTCCATGCACTACCTCTAATGACAGGTTTGTTATCATCATGACTATTCCCAGGTTGGATATATTCACCATTGAGGTTATTGTATACACCACCACAGCAACCATTAAACCACCAACCTCCATCGCCGCTCGGGGTTGAGCAATCGTTATTGGGTTTGTCATACGTTGAGAACGGACGCTCGTTGATCACCTCTACAAAATCATCTGAAATGAAACACAAACATAACCATTTGAGAAAAAATTGTTGCCTATCTTTAGGAATGCTGTATTCAGTTACAATAATGTTTTCAAGTTTTCTGTGGCCCAAGATTTTTATGGTTTCAAGGGGGGTAATGAGGTGTTTTGATCAAAGAAAATGTTTACAAAAGTTTACTTGGTTTCAACAAAAAAATCTGAGATATTTTTCTACTTCTTTATCAATTTTGCCCCAGTATCTTTATACCATGTAAGGTATATCTAAATCTGCGAACATTTCTGTTTTTTCTTTCTTACCAATGTTGAGCTGGGGCTTTAAAATGTGTTAACATCAAAGTTTTCATAGTTTCATTGATCCCTTATCAATAAATAAAAATATCTCATAGGTATCGTAATTCTCGTGTGGCAATGATTTTGCAATCTTTTATTATTTAATAATGTTTTTTATTGTGACTGTAATCGTTTTGAAAAGTCCTTTTGTAGAAAAAAAAATAGGTTCTGAACAACGAACTGTTTACCGTAAATTAAAATGGCTTAAACAGATTTACACTGAATTGAATTTTATTCACACATTTTATGGCCAAAAGTCCAAACTACATGCATGTTACAATAAAACTGAGGGAACATGGATTAAAGATTACAGAAAGAATTAGTAAATAAAAAAAATATCAAAATTGCATTTACATGTTGGATGTAATGTAGATCAATAAAAGTTTACCGAACAATGTACAAAAATAGGTTTAACTCTTGGACCTTTCAATTTAAGGTAAAACATTCCTCCATAATCATATTTAAAAAAATAAAACAATAACAATCTAGATTATCTAGTAAGTCCGGCATTCTCCTGAAGACATCAAAGTTTTCATAGTTTCATTGATCCCTTATCAATAAATAAAAATATCTCATAGGTATCGTAATTCTTGTGTGGCAATGATTTTGCAATTCTTTTTTATTTAATAATGTTTTTTATAGTGACTGTAATCGTTTTGAAAAGTCCTTTTGTAGAAAAAAAATAGGTTCTGAACAACGAACTGTTTACCGTAAATTAAAATGGCTGATCGAAACATCGAGTTGTTCTTTTTAGAACCACCCCAACTCATTAGAGATAATTACATGGTGTCACAGCAAAACTTACTAGATTGTATTCCCATCATGCAAAGTTTCAAATCTTACTAATCTAGATTATATCCCTGTGGTAATGGAAAGCTGACCACATAATAGACCGACCCATTAAGCCCCGCCCCCTAAACATATAGACCAATCACAGCATTGGCTACATCTTCACTGTACACGTGGGCAGCACAGTGTGCATATCTTCAATGCCACACTGCACGACATGAACGCGCGCTATAAGTATGCACACGCATGTTTACATTTTCTAACAGGATTTTAATCGTGTCGGACTCTTGTCGGACTTTTGTTGGTGTAGCCAAGCCTGTGATTGGTCAACACATAAGGGGGCGGGGCTTAATGGATCCGTCTATTGAGTGCTTATAACCATATGAAAGAACCATAGTAATTACCTGTGTTACCAAGGAGCTCAATACGTAGGGCTAGATACTCAGTCCAGTCTGTTGGTCTGATGCGGACGTACCGTGCTTGAATTGAGTACTTGAAGATGTTGGTAACTGGGGTGACTCCATCAGTGTTGCCACGGAATTTCTGTCAGTGAAAACGGAGAAGAATAATTCATACTTGGATCATGAAGTTTATTATTTGGTTGTTGGGTTTACATGCTTTTTTTGCTTAACAATCTAACCTCTGGTGTAGAAGCAGAACTCTCATACACGTACACCCATGCAATACCATCAATGCTGTATTGCACCTGATAATGCGTCACATAGTAATCATAGTATGGATGTCCTTGTGTAATGATGCCCTCAATTTGTACAAGTTTATCGTCTATCTCTACTTGAAGCCATGGATAAGTGTCTTCTGCGGCAGAAGCCCAGCAGGCACTGTCTAAGTTCAGTCTTGCATGACTTCCTTGACGATTTGAATCATACTGACTAGATGCTGTGATTCTCACATCAGGAATGCTCCCATCTTCCATTCCAAGATGACGTCCACAGAGCGTACCTGAATCAACCAAAACAAACATTTATTGACATCATCAAAAGATTTCCATCAAATGATGTTGAAGCACTTAACTGAGCATATCAATCAATTAGCGCTCCTTTTCAAGCGTCCACACAGTCACTCACTTTTCCGCTATGAGAATTGATGTTAAAAACTGCGCCTCGATGAATTTTTTTTTATTGACAACTAAAAAGAGGAGCAGCGCTTTGACTTCTTAACAGAGTATAAGGAAGACAACACAATTCTACATCACACTGGTATAAATATTGGATTTTAATTCAAGAAAAAGCCTGTACTTTTTAGGATTTATATTATTGTTTTAGCAGAATTTATCACCATTTTGTAACCCAAGTCTCTTCAACTCGCCGAAAATACAAACAGCGCCTTCTTAAAAAACCTTCTTAAAAAAATTGTTTTTAAAGGAAGATTCTGGTCTAAAACTTTTTTGTCTGATTTGAACCTTGTTAAGGCTTGTACTATTAGGACTGAAGAAGATGATCGCCAATCGTAATCCCGCTCACATACGTCATGAGCATTCAAGTTATACATAGTGCATGAATGTTATAATGTATGGTACATGCTCCCTTTCACACAGCTCACGCATGCAAATGGATTACATTTTGTTACCATCACACCACGCTCACGATTTAGTAAAAACAAGTAAAATAAATAGGTTTAAGCCATAAACAAATTGATATGAAGCCCAATTCAACTATCCAAGTTAAAAAAAGAAACGCATGGATGTATAATCTAAATAAAGAGGGGTGTCCCTCTGTTAGCCAAACCATTTTATCTAACACCCAAGCAGATCCTTTTTGATTGGAGGATGGTCGGTCACGTGATAGCAAATAAACGTACCATTGCACACTACGTCATTCACTGTGCATTTTTCGTTCCATTCACCGTGCATTTTTCGTTCCATCCGATTTGTTCCATTGCACGCTCGCCGGCCCTCCATTGACGAAAGTGACTATTCGATTAAAAATGGCTGAAGCTTGTTATACTTTATAGTGTTATCCTCCAATCAAATGACAAAGATCAACTTGGATGTTATATAAAACAAATAATGAATGTTTTTCATTCGTGCAATAGTAAGAATATTTTCATTCGTTGAAAGATGGAATGTTCCATTCAACTTGGCTTCGCCTCGTTGAATGGAACATTCCATCTTTCAACTCATGAAAACATTCTTACCATTGCACTCATAAACATTCATTATTTGTATAATAGTCACTTCTTTGTGTAATAGTTTTTTTGTGTGTGTCCATATTTTGTTTTTTACCAGCCTTTCCTCCAAGTGAAACTTCCACAAATGATAAAAATGAGAGTACTTTATACCTTTGGTGACTAAGTGAAAATAACATCAATTGTTTGAAAATGCTCAACAGTTCAAGAGTTGAAGGAGTTTGAGGTCATCCCTGGTCACAGTTAATACATTGTATACATACCAGTTGGTGTTGTAGTGGAGTGCCCTACAGTCAAGTTGTAAGTGTGGCCGACAACGTGAAAGCATGATTTCATGAGATGTTCAGTCAAGCCATGTTCGTTGGTGAGGTCCATACGGATTGTCCAGTTCCCATCTCCATCAGTTAGCTTACGTAGTACCTCATTTCCAAGCCAGAACTCACCATTCAATGACCCAAAGCCCTCTTTGTAATCTGCCCAACTGCGGTTGAAATTGACTGATCCATCATATCGCCGCTGGACCATCTTGAAGCAAAAATGTTAGATCACACAATATCAATACATGACTTAACATTGTGTAAGTCAGTCCTCAATTCATTTTTTTACAAATCATTTTTTTTTATTAGCTGTTTTCAACAAAAATCTAATCGAGGTTTTGCCAAACTATCCAAATTTTGACAAGATAAAAACAGGCGCTGCAGACTTTGGTATGCATTCTCAAACATCTTTATAAAAAAAGACTGCTTCATTTCCCCCATACAAAGAAGGACAGAGGGTACTGGAATTCATACTCAAAACCTCCCTTTTTCCCTGGGTTATTGTGTAACCCTCAATTCCAGACTTTTGTCCTTTTGTTGTTCGAGGATTACAAGAGGCTCATTGGGAGCGAGTCTGAGTGGTCCAAGATTCGGATTCCAGCATACCGTTGCCACTTATCGGAAGCCGGTGGCTTACAGCCAAGGATTTGCGATTCACGGTGAATGCATCCCATATTTTTTTAAAGAAAACAACAAACCCCAGTGCATTTTATGAGAACCTTTGTTGTCTAACCCTTTACATTGTTTAGTCATGGTTTCACTGTGACATTGATATTCTCAAAAACAATTGATTCCGCCAGTTCCGAAAAATTAATCCCATCCCTGGGCATGGAAAATGTTTGGAAACCTCAGCGCCAAGTGGTTAAGGGACTGGCTATATTTGGCTTCATGTTTTCTTGGAAGAAATGTGGACTTTTGTTCTTCCTTTTTGAATTTTTTTTTACTGGAGGGATGTACTTGGCACTATGCATGTTTTATGTATGCAACTCTGTCAAAGATGACCCCATGAATTATTTGCTTCTGTGAATTACTAAATGTTTTTAATGTCACTGTTTCTGAATGATTCATAGGATCTTAATGTAGTGAAAAGTAACTGGTTGTACTTACAATCCAGCCTGTGTGCATCGTCATATCACATAACACCTTTATTCCTTCATCATTCTGGAAGGGATAGATAGTGTAGATACCATCTTCTGTGTTACCAGCATCCAGTAAGGCCTGACAGTCTGAATTGTATCACAGATAAATATTTATATCAATTATAGAGAAATAGCACTCTTTGTCTTCTTTGGGCCTATTTATGTTCTTATTTTTAAAAGACAAAGCAAAAAGACCACTCATTTAGGTACATGGACCAAATCGATTTGCTTGCAACTTTTCCGAAAGCCCAGTCAAATGTCTAGCTTCTGTCGTGTCAAACTCAAAAACTAATGTGAATTTTTTTGTAATTTGACTTGGAGGACTTGAAACCATTTAATGAGAGCAGATTGGACACTTTAGCATGAAGAGACTCTGCTGTGTTGTCTGGGATGATGGTTAGCAGAAAACAAGACTTTCTAGCAAGTTTTGCTTTGACACCATGTAATAATTATCTCTAATGAGTTGGGGTGGTTCTGAAAAGAACCAATGGTTTAACAACTCGACGTTTCAATCAGTATACTCCAATCGTCTTCTCGAGAAAGTATACTGATTGTTTTCTGGAGATCAGAGCATACTGATTGAAACATCGAGTTGTTAAACCATTGGTTCTTTTCAGAACCACCCCAACTCATTAGAAATAATTACATGACGTCACCACAAAACTTACTAGATAGTATTCCCACCACGCAAAATTTCAAATCCTACTTTTAACAAGACTTGTTTTCAAAAAGTGAGCCATGTTCTGTCTTTATGTCAAACAACTTACAAGGATTATTGTATTATGATATGTGTTAATTTTTGCATCGGGGATAAGAATATTCTTATTTTTTTTCCCCATTCACCGATGTGTATTAAGCACTGTGAAAAAAAACACCTCACAAGCATATTCCTCGGGTGGGATTCGAACCCATGACCACCGCAATTCTAGAGCAGATGTCTTACCAACTAGACTACCGAGATTGCCCGGCAGCTAGAGGTAGTTCGAATCCTATTAGCAGCAGGTACCGCAATCATTATGATGTATGCAAATTTTTGCATCGGGGATAAGAATATTATTTTATTTTTTGCCCATTCATCGATGTGCTTAATACACATCAGTGAATGGGCAAAAAAAACAAATAATATTATTGTATTGTAATGGGAAAGCGGGAACTTCAATAGGTTCCATGTTACTGAAGCTACCGTGTGTGCCTATTATAGTCTGAAATCATTCTTACCATGGCATGCATAATGGTCTTGTATCTCTTGTCGGTCCTCAGTGAAGATAGGTTGATCAATATAGATCGGTTTAGTCTTTCTGTAAGGTGCTGCAGCATTCAGGCCTCCTGGTCTGATTGAGGTACATGAACACATACTCTTCAATGGTTGCACCCATCGTAGTCTGTTTCCTTCATTCGGATCCGGTTCTTGAGTCAAGTCACACACTCTAGTAGCAGCTGCTTCAGCAGTTTGCAACAAACAAACTAAAAAAAAAAAACCAAAACAAGACGAATTTGACCATTCATGTTTTCAAATGAATTTCTACCAAAGATCAAACTACATGTATGAGTTTTTTATGTACCAGTGATATTGATAAAAACAATTAAAAAACAATGTCTTCCCACTATAGCTGAGAATGCTGGCTTTAAAACTACCCTGTAGCAAGTTGCAGGGTGCAGCCTTGTCTTGGATTAATGCCGAGTGGCAAAGTTACTGTTTTAAGCTGCGATGGCTAAGGGCTGGCTTATAGCCGGTAGCCTGATGGTTGTGCAATTATGTCAAATTGACCTGTGCAATCACTTTCTAAAACTGTTCACTCATCAAATTCACTGTTGAGCGACCATCAATCGACCGACTATACTGGCGGTACTTTCTTATCTCATCAAGACCACGGGGATGGGCTTATGAGTTTGTACTTGTTTCAGTTCAGGAAGTACGACATGCATGTGCAGTGCACAGTGACTTAACCAGAGGGGGGCAAAGGTGGGCCCTGAACCCCCGCTCAGAACCCTTGCCTCCCCCAAAACCAGATCTAAAAAATGCACAAACGAATGGTTCGACACATTAAATAAGCCCCCCAAAATTATGTCTTTGTCCCCACTTCCCCCCACCCCAAAATGAAAATGTCTGGTTACGCAACTGGCAGCAAAATAGATAATGCATGATATGACTGACTGTATTGCTGATCAGAGCGCAGGGCACAATCACAGACACACTTTATAAACATGTCCTGTGTTGTTGCAGTATGAGCGTATGTTTACAATGTATGTTGGGCTATACTCAATAATAACAATAATAATAATAATGAAATTTATGAAGCGCAAATTTTATGACAAACATATTCAAATGCGCTGTAGACAAAATAAGCCATGTTAAGCACTAATTGAATGAAATCACCAAATACAGATTAGCCAAAAACATTCAAATTGATCAATAAAAATTACAGAGACAATAACCAGGTAAATAGAAAACAATAATAGATAGTAACATGAGAATAAGTATACTGAGTATTTATTAGTACTCAATCCATATTCCCTTGTCACTTAATGCCTTTTAAGACCGATGGGACAGAGCAAACCGGTACCCTCAGTATCCCCAAAGCATTAAAAACATGAGGCACTTGAGGAGGGGGGAGGGTATGGGCAAAGGGGAACATCTTGTCCACCTGCTTGCCCCCCCCCCCCAATCAGCCTCTGGACACCGTTAAATTTGTTAAAATCAATCAATTTCAACTGAAATTACCCCCTCTACAAATATCTGTGCCCCCGCTTGCCCCCTGCAAAAAACAAAACTGGTGGCTACGCCACTGAATTGTTTGTTACAAGAGTACTTTCTTTTCGACCCTCTTTAACGATGTTTAAGAAACATAATATTGAAGTAATGGTCCAGTATATGTTGTTAAAAGAGTATCTTTGTTCATATTCTGTTTATTTATCCAAAATCATACATTTCATGTTCAGTATAAAATTTGTAGTTGGAAGAGGTCAAGTTACTAAGAAACTATCTGAAAAGAATGATAAAACAATGATTATCTGACGTATGCTTGCATTCAAATACCTACAGTTTAAATGGTTTTTGTTTCAAAAACCTTTCGAAATTCTTTTGTTGTAGATTTCATAATGAAAACTTTCTATTATTAATTCGACTGTATGCCATTGAGTTATGGAGATATATTTCTCTAAATTTAGAGCTTCCTGTTTGGACCGGAAAAAAAGGTCAAAGTGGAGCCATGTTTGTAAATAAATGTCACATGGGCTGTAAGCTACAACACAGCACACATACTAGAGCTTTATGGAATGTAGTTCAGGAGAAATGACTTTTCAAGTTATGAACTTCCTGTTTGAACCAGAAGGAAAGACCAAAGTGAGGTCATGTTTGGAAATAAAATGTCACATGGGCTGTAAGCTGCAAAACAACACAAAGATTACAACTTTATGGAATGTAGTTCAGGAAATGTGACATTTTTAAATTTTGAACTTCCTGTTTGGACCGGAAGAAGTGGTCAAAGTGGTGTTATGTTTGTAAATAAAATGTCACATGGTAAGCTATAAAAGAACACAGAGATTACAACTTGATGGAATGTAGTTCAGGAGATATGACATTTAAACCTTTTGAACTTCCTGTTTGGGCTGGAAAGAAAGGTCAAAGTGGGATCATTTTTGTAAATAGTATGTCGCACTTCCTATAAGCTTCAAAATTGCATAAAGATTATGACTTTGCGATATGTGCTTCAGGAGATATAGTTTTTTGATAATAAACTTTGAATTAATGTAACTTGATACCTGATGATGTCACAATGACGAAAATATGTTTGCCAAATTTAGTTTTGAGGTTACTTAGAAGGTGGTATAACTTTAATCCCCATGCAATGCATTCAATCGAAAACCCTAAAAATACAAAGATTCTGCCCTTCGATGTAGATTAACACATACCAATAGAGGGTGCTATAGCATATGAGATGTCATAATAATTAGTAAATAAAAGCCAAACTAGCATCTGTGAACACATTATGAAGTTAAAAGTGCTGAAATTCATGTTTGAATTTTTCCCGAAAACAACCTGTGTATGTTCGCACAACCAGACGAACACCAATGTACTAACATTGGGAAAAACAGACCTTGGTGCATTACATTCAAATTTATATGCAAATTCTGAGCCGCAAAATGCGGGCCATCCCCCACAGCATTTTAGCAATGGTGTTCAGATTGATGATAATAATAATAACATTTATAAAGCGCCTTTTCCTAAGGTTACAAAGTGCTCCGAGGACAAACAAAGAAAAACTTAACAAAAGTGTTGTCTGTGCAGTATAATCAGAACATCTTCAGTGCCTGACCCAGCCGTGCAAGCGCAAGAACGAAAGAGCCCATCGCAGCTCAGTAGCTCCAGCAAACACCGGAAAGAAACACAAGCTGGTTCTGATGCATGTCAGAACTCTCAAGGACTGAACACTTGCAAACCAGGTCTGACACTGAAGCTACAGGTTGAACAAGTGGGTTTTCAGTAATGCCTTGAACTTGGCTACAGATCTGCGGTTCTTGATTGAGTGAGGGATAGAGTTCCACATCCTTGGGCCTGCGATAGAGAATGCTCTGTCTCCTGCTTTTCTGGCAGTGGGAGGAATATGAAGGTTACCTTGGGAACATAGGTTGTCCCTCTTTGGCCTGGCATCAAAGGAGTTGGTGCTGTACATGGGGAAAGCACCGGCAATGCTTTTATACATGTTTAAGGCAGTTTTACACATTATATGTTTTTAAACGGGGAGCCGGGGCAGCTGTGTGAGCAATGGAGAAGTGTGAAGATGTTTAGGGCAGGACAATTAGCTGATTTGCATATAGACATTACCTGATCGGTCATTGACATGGTGTTGTCGAAAACAACACCGAGATTACGGATGGAAGATGATTGAACAATTAACGGTTAATTATAGTGGAATGACATTGTGCTTTGATTAGTTTTAGTGGTCTTGAATAACTCTTGGGAAAAGCAATCGTGTTTTTTATGCAATACAAGAAACTAAAATTTAACTTATGTTGAAAAATTGTGTTTTTTAACTACCAAATAGTTACACTTTTTGAGCCATGTCTTTTGTACACAGATACAAAACACTTCATAAATGACGTCGTTATGACGTGACAGACAAAAACATGCAAAAAAACACATCTACAATATACAAAGAGTCTATATCTAAATGTTTCACAGTCCGACATCTACTTTTTGAGATATGGTGGGAACAAGATTGACTAAATAAATATTCACATCGCTCTCACGTGCTTAACTAATTAAGAACTTTAATCTAATGACATTTAAAAACTAAGTTAAGGCGTAAGCTTCTACTAGACGGTATTTGTTTTTGTGCTGGCTGTAACAAAGTTGATGGAAAATTACTGGGGTTGTGTGCCTATTGTTCGATTTAGGTTAAACGTAGGATCCAGTAAGCACCCACGGGTTATGTAACGTGTAATCGATGGGCACATGGAAATTTACCCTTAATGGGTGTGGGTATAAGCCAAAGGGGTGCAACTCCAGGATTGAGATTTGCGTTGCCGTGCTGAGGAAAGGACCGTCTGCGGGTGGGGTGAACCGTTTGGGTAGAAGACCAGCGTGCAGGCTGTAATTTGGCCCGGCGGGTGTTTGGGACCCATTCTTGCAGCAATGCAACTTCTCCCGGGAATTTCGGACCGAATATTGGCACTGACTAAGCCGAAACGATGAATTTCCCGTGACATGAGCCCTACTGGGTCGAACCATCCTGGGTGTGGTCAGGTTGTCGCAACGATCCACTGGGCGACTCCGAAGGGGTCTAACCTATACTGTGACTAGGGCTGGGGCTGGTCTACTTTTCTGGGTTGTTTTGCCAAGTGGTCTGAGTGGGGGGGGGGGGGGGGGTACCGGAACGCTACAGTCACAGAGCTGAGAGTCATTCAACTTAAGTTTATGTTACTTTCTTTGTTTTAAATCCATTTTGCATAATTCTTTTTATTTAGTTCGTACTGTATACTTGTTTATTCTAATTGAAATCATAATAGTTTCTTTTTTAAATTAAAGTTGGGCACAATTTCCAACTTGTTTACACTGTTTTCCCTTTTTTGTGTGAGTCGTGTGTTGGTATTAGTCTGAGTAGAGTAACACCAGGGTTCACTTTGCGACACTGGCTCATATTTTTTAAATACGACATTTGGCATTCAGAAAAATTGACGAAAAACAAAGAATAATAACAAAACAATAATCTTAACAGAAACAATACACAGCTAATAATAATAATAGTAGTAAAAACAATAAAAAGCTGGCCGAAACATCTAATAATAGCTCGCTGAAGGTGACAACAGACAGGATGATGTCAACTTTTCTTTGGATGCTGGGCATGGGACAAACTGCAAGAGTTCAGAAATTATGCCAAGATAAAATGACTGGCACATTCGAAAAAAAGAAAACAACATTGGACTTACCCCTGAGAAAAAAGACCAGCAGTAGTAAGGGGCTCATTTGGCAAGATTAATCGAGATGAAATCACTTCAGACAGTCAGAGTTATGAAGCCACAAGGAATCTGCTCAGGAAAAGTAAGCAGGAACTCCTGACACTGCATGGAATCTCCTCAAGGAAAGTAAGCAGTAACTCTAGCAGCAGAGTCAGTCAGGGTTCTGACACTAAACAAAGCACCAGCTCTATTGACCAGAGGCAGACAGTGATCCAGAGCTGAGCTGAGGTGAGTTTAATATTGACTATTTGTGTTGATCAACAGTTCCTTTCCTGACACTGACTGATTTAAATATACTTCCAACTTTCACATTATATACAAATAGATGTATTACACCATGGCATTACACACTGGTGTACGGTGAGTTCAGTCATTCGTGAGATGTTATCCAATCATAAACCAGCAAAGGCCTATACATGTAGGTTGTTTATGGGGGTGGTTAGATGTGGAAATTGGCTGAAAAGTACAAGCTACATGGGAAGGGGCAGGGAATACATAGAGTCAATATTTATTAGCTTCGCTTTATTCCTGACCATGGGATGAGGTCCACAGAGCAAGGATGGTTAGATGTGGAAAGTGGCTGAAATGTACAGGTTAAATGGGACTGGAGACAACCGTGTACATGGATTCATCATTTAAGCAAGCCATCATTGTAAGAAATAAGAGGAGAGCTATAAACTGCTCTTCCTAAATTATTCACACTGTAGGAGAGCTTTTTGCACTCCTCAGCATGAGAACCAAACTTAGTCTCAAAAGCAAAATTAAAACTAGAATACACGATTGTATTATAAAATCCGGCTGAACATTGCATATGAGGATTTATTACGGGCATACACATTGTAGGATTATTTTGGCGGATAGTTATCTTTGTTACATGATCAAAGCAAATAAATGCTACATCGGTAGTTGATTTCCTTCTGTGAATGTATTTGTCCCACATTTTTAAATCTCCACTTTAAATTTTAAGGAGTGCTATTTTTCGCACTCCTCCGACAAGGTTAAGGAGATTGGAGGAGAGCGATTGCACTCGCTCTCCTTAAAAAAGAAGGTCCGTTTTAGGTTGAATGGCCCGATTTTCGCCAAAAGATTTTTGTATATATTTATTTTATTTTTTTTCTCTGAACGAATTTGACATGCTGGGGAAGACACAAAGTCACACAGCATGGTCCAAATCTGTTTGTTAAATTTTTAAAGCATCTTATTAAACCTTTTTGAAGTCACACAGCATGGTCTGAATCTATTTGTTAATATTTTAAAGCATACTTTTACACCTTTTCAAAATCACAGAGCATGGTCTAAATCTATTTTTTTTTTTTTATATTTTAAAGCATACTTTACACCTTTCGGAGCTTTGAAGTGATGAAATGGGTTAAAACGTTTCAGTTTTCTCATGCTGATAAATTGACATTTTTAACCACTTTGGCTGATTGCATTTTATTCATTAGACGCCTTGTAGTTGGCACAATCATTTGGTAAAACATCTTGCATCTCTGGATCCAACTGCATACCATTTACCCTCTTAACTGGCAATCTGATGACATGAAGTACATGTGTTAAAGTTAACTTAACTACTGGCCTTTACTAAACAAAATACTGCAAACAGTGAACATAAAAATGATACAAGAAGCTAATTATTTTGAATAATTTTTGTCAATAAGAAGGATCATACAGTAATCCCAGGGTATTCAATCAGAGTGATAACTAAAATTTATCAGCAACATCGACAAAATTGTGGCATTGAGTTAATGAAAAAATACAAAAGTTGATGTGTTGGCCTGAATTGACATTAGTGTAAAAGTGTGTAAAAGTGGTCCATGAAAACACAAGATCTTAAAATCCCAAAGGTACTTCGGGACATTGTGTTAAACGTGTCCCTACCTCACCACCCCCCCACCTCATTTACCCATTCATTTTATCAAAGAGTGCCCCCTCCTCCCCCGTATTTTAGAAGTTTTCGACTGACTTTTATGAAAACTGCCTCAAATGTTTATTTAATTAAGTTCTACATGACGGCTTTTTCCCAAAAATGCCGTTAGAGGGCATTTTTTTGCTTAGTTATTTGCAAATTTTTGGGACAAAATACTGAAACTTTGCAAACTTGTTTATTTTGACATAATCAATAGCATGACATTGTATTTTTTTCCTACTGGGCCACCTTTGGGGTGCTATAATCCTAAGTTTGTCCCATTTTGGGGGGAAAATGTGTATAAATTTTTATTTAGTTTTTCCATTTAAACATTGATAATGCCACCAGCTTTTGGTGCCCAGGGTGCAATGACGAGGCCTTGTTTGATGATTCTACAATGTATAGTATTTCTTGGCCTGAAAAGTTGAAAATTAGACCCCCGAAATACAGGCTGAAAACACAGAATCCGAGATGGCCGCCAGATATAGCAGCCATTTTGAATTCCCACAATGCATTTAACACATTCACAAGACACATCACTACCACTTTTTTGAAGAAATAAAAATCAAAAACTTGAAGAAATTTTGTTGAAAACGAAACAAGTTTCACAAAAAAGATGCTAAAATCGTGTGACCAAAGGTAGAACAAATGGTTGCCATAGAAAAAAGCTGACCCCCTGATAACAATGTTTTCTTTCAACATGACCCTAGAAAATTGTTGGGAAAAGTCTGAAAGATTGGTGGTGATCGAATGAAGCGTTAAAAAGCTACAGAGAAAACAATATGGCAGGTGGGCATACTGTGGCCCCTGGTCCTGATAGGGTTAACAGTTTGTGCCTGTAGACTGATCCGAGCAGCTCGTTCATGGGTGTTAACACAACCACAGCTGTGGCTGCTGCAGGCATGCATCTACGCAGATGCAAGTTGAACCCTCCATGCTGATTGGTACTTGCACACTGTCGCGCTACTGTCGTGTCCCGCATGCCTGTGGTGGCCATAGCTGTGGTGGTGTGAAATACCATAGATGAGCGTTGCACGGATTAGTGTATAGATCGATCTTTTTTAGCCCGTGCTGCATGCCGTGTTGCCATTGCTGGGATGCTTGCAGTGGAAGATTTTGTACACAAAGACATGAGAAGGTCATTGTCTTCTCAAGTTTTTTATGTAAATTAGGTTGTCTAGCTCAACGATTTACACAATTTCCCTGACAGGACAGCATGACATAAAGATGTAGAACACTGACCATGAATAGTTGCAACTAAAACAGAAACTGAATCTTGAAAACGGCACAGACAATAGGTGTGTTTAAACAGTGCCAGACACACAAACTGCACGGTTGCGGGTTGAACGCATCACATCGGCAAATTCTTTTGTCAAAATCTGTTTAGTTGCAAATATTTAATGAGTACATGTTCTAAGGACATCATTATGTCCAGCTGTCCAGTCAGGGAAATTGTGTCAATCATTCGGGAAGACACTTAATTCACATGAAAAGTAAAACAATTGACTTTTTTTCTGTTTTGTTCGTATCTTTGTGTACAAAACCTTGCGCTGCCAGCGTCCCAGCAAAGGTGGTACGGCGCACGCACGAGCTAAAAAACATTGGTCTGTACCAAACGTAAAAAGTTGATAGTAATATAATAATGCAGATCAATGTCTTGTCAACAAAGTTTTCTGCCATTAATGGTTGCAGTGACTAAATGCATCATAAATGACATTGAAAAACTCTTACGCCTTTGTGTAAGTTTGAAGTCATTGCTGTGAGGAGGGTGCTGGTAGATTTATACAGCTATTAACTAAACCCTCAATGAGCTTATCAGCTCAAACCTTTTAAATTTGTCCTCAAGTTTACGGGGACCATAAAAGACTAGCCTTCTACAGTTACAGAAATTGGTTATGAATTGTTAATCTATAAATTATTTAATAATAATAATGATAAAAATAAACTGGTAATGCTTATCAAATGCTTGCCAGGATATGCATGGTTGACCACAATGCCAAATAACAACCTCCACTGCAAATTGTCCTCAATTATGGTACAGAGTGATCAGCATAATTGAGTTATGGAGCTTATTGTATAAAACATGACCTTCAAGAATAGTTTAAAACGATGTGTTTAACAAACTCCTTCTTAAACATAAGCCATGCAATCAAGTAAGTTCTTGATTCCAGACAAAGTCGAGCTAAAATGGGTTGAAAGTAGAGGGTCAGGCTGGGGAGTATTTTTGTTTTCCATTATGTTGATAATGTCTAGTACTTTAATGATTCAGTTATTCATGGAGATTTTTCAAATTGTTCAGAACCAAGGCTGGAATCATGGTTTAAGTTATTTCGGCTTACTCAGACAGTACATACCTCCTTTGAGCCAAAATACAATGGTGAACATAGGTGGAATGATGTCTTGTAATCCTCTCCTCATAAGGACAAAGGTCTCGAATTGGGGATTGAACCCCATTATTTCCAGTACCATCTGTCCTATTTGTGTGGGTAAAACCAAGCGTTGCACAGCGAGTGCATGCTGTGCATGCTCCGGAATAGAATGTCTTTCGTTCCGGTCTTCCGAATTCACACAAAAATACAAAGTTCACGTCATCCGATTTCTGGCGGGAAAAATATTGGAGTGTAGCCTACACACATCATCCGGTGTTAATTGCTTGAATTGAAGTAAATGCAACTAGCCATTTGCAAGTTAGATTTGAATAATGTCTGCTACAATGACTTGCTAAAGTCACAATGTTATTGACTGCTTAAATATTGAATTCCTCAGACAAGAGACAGTTGCTATGGCACATGGTAAGAGACGGCAAGCACTCATACTCAATTCTAAATGTGTACACTGCATGGCACAAATGGTACCAGGCTTTGCCCATCTGGGCCCAATTTCATAGTGCTGCTTAACGGTAAGCAAATTTTCGTGCTGACTATAGCAGACAAATTTGCTTAAGCTTAAGCGTATTTCACAGGGTAGCACGAAAATTAGGCGTCCAGCTTGCGCACTCACCAAAGATTTGCATTGTTACGTCATTCATTTTCCTACAGTAAGCACCGGAAGGTTAGCATGCCTTTTCCTGTGCTTACGGTTAGCAGCACTATGAAATGGAAATTGCACAGTAAGCACAAAATCAGCCCTTAAACAGCTCTATGAAATTGGGCCCTGGAGGTTGCTATACAAAAGCTTACCCCGAACCATGTGACAACACTGGCTTTAGTCTTGGAAAGCCAATTTGATTGTTTACTTGTGACTTATCAAGTCAATGTAAGACATTATTGAAAATATAATTCACAAAATGGCTTATAATTCTTCTGTTATCGATGTGACCTGCCTGTGTCCTTCTATAGCATTTTTGTGATAAACACTGCATTAATAAATTGTACAGTAATATTTATTTTAATATTAATCACATCATCACATATTAAAAAAAGGTTTTATTATTTAGAGGTGAACTTCTATAATTTAGCTCCCTAATAATGAGAAGAGCTCTAGAAAGAGAGAAAAGGGGTATCACTGTACATGTACCTTCCGAACTTCAGCAAGGACATTGTTCATTTCATTATTAACTACAAATGCCTCAAGAGAATTTACTTTTCAAATCCAAAATAAAATGAAAGAGTATTATTTAATATCTTTCTATTACATGTAGCTTCGAACCACATTATTTGTCAGTGACCTGAGTCCTCCCTTGAGTGAAAGCTTGTGCTCTGATGTTAAAAAAACAACAAAAAGAAAAAAAGGCAGCAGCTCCCACCTTTGAATTGACAGTTTTCTGTCGACTCAACCAGTATAGCCCGACTTCTCAACAGAATTGAGGCACATTCACTCATTTCCTGCCATGACTCACAACCGCCCAGACAAGAACTCAACCTAAATCTAATTTATGTCTCAAAACTGGAGCCAATACCTCCCAATGGTCAGACAACCCATGGGCATAACGATAATAATAATGGAATCTTGAATAGCGCTGGTATACGCAAAAACAGGCGCTCGTGGCTCTCACTCAATCATGATATAAATAACAGTTTAAAAGATAACACAAAAAAAGTTGAATATATACCACTAGTCTATATTTGCTTCAACGAGTTTTCATATCAGCAGCCCTGATGTGGTAGGGAAAACTATACCACATTTTTCCTGCAGTAACCAGGAAAGGAGGTTGTCCCCATGAGTTCTTGGCCATACATGTATGTTCTACCAGGAGACTTTGATCAGCTGATCGTGGGTTATTGCGTGATGGAGTGTATTGAGTGGCAAGATAAGAGATGTAAGATGGTGCTACATTGTGCAGTGATTTATAGACCAGGAGACCAAGTTTGAAAACTATCCTTTGTTACACTGGTAACCAATGGAGTTGCTTAAGGATGGGAGTGATGTGTGATCGTTAGCGCGACAGAGTAGCCAGTCTTGCGGCCATGTTTTGCAGCCGCTAAAGACGAGTGAGCTGTGATTTGTTTACACCATAGAGGAAGGAGTTGCGCATGTCCAGTCGAGAGATTACAAGGGAGTGAGTGAGTTGTTCTGCAGTCTGTAAATGTATGTACTTGTGAATGAATCCAAAGCTACAAAGAGACATACAAGCTGCTTGCAAAACAGCCAGATGTGATTATTCATGATTGATCTGAGTCCATGATTCTTCCAAGATTTTTGACCATGGTTCCAATCTAAAGCTCATCAGGTTAACTGGCATTATTCACAACGATTACAACCAAAATGAAGGTTTTTCATTTGCTCACCTCAATCCAAGTAGCATCACAAATAAGTTTGACTACTTGAAGATAATAACATCTTAAAGTCCATTTGATAATTGATATTGTCTGTTTGAACAAAACCTTTTGTGAGGCTTCTATTTCTGACAAAGACATCAACCTATGTATGGTGCACGCTACACTGTGAGCTCCTAAGTATTACAGGGTTCTGTAGTATAAATGTGTCTGAACTTTGGATTCATCTTCACCTGAGGAAACACCACTTGCCAACAGATGAATGTACATCAAACATAATCATGCTTTCTTAAACCGTTCTTCTGCTTCATTTCTTGGTCAATTTGATTTAAGAAATACCAGAAGTGATTTGGTTGGCCTTGTTAATTCTTTCCCCGCCTTTCACCTCTGTGGATCTGGTTCGAATCTTGCCCAGGACCGGAGCCATGCATGTTGACTGGGTTTTCAGTTTTCAGGCCTACAGGTTACAGTGCAATGCACTTTTAAGGGTCCGTTGGTTGCATGATCACAAAGATACATGTACAAATGTATAACTAAGGGCTACCGTAAGCAAATCACTTTACAAGAGTCTAAATCTGTCACAGGTTTGTACCAGTGCTGTAGTGGAGTCCCCTATTGTCCGAGTCCGAGTCCTTGTTTTTTGAGTCAAAGTTTGAGTCCGAGTCCTCCCGAGCGAGTCCGAGTCCGAGTCCCTTAATGCTATGTCAAGTTAGTCTTCATTGGTAAGTCATTGCATCAGACGCAAGCACAGCTGCTGCACACCCTAAGTTTTCGCTACTTCTGGCTTCAAAGCTGACACATTATACGTTGAGAGTAATTTTACAAAAAATCACCCCATTTCATCGTTCAAAAGCATTTCTTATGACAGAAACTTTCAATTCTGAGAAGACCTTAGCCTTTTGAAGATTGTACCGTATGTAAAAGTCAAGTCCAACATGTAAAATGTTTTTTGCCGAAATCATTAAAGAAAAACTAGCTCAGTGCAACTCCTACATTGTATTAGCCTTTTGCAGATGGTGGACAGTATAATGTAGAAGTGAACTGTTTGGTTTGGGTGTACACTTACAAATTTACCCAAATCAAATAATGTCATAGTATTGTGTCCACCCTATCTCTAATGTAAAAGACTTATGAGTTTCTGGTAATCAGTGGAACCAGTTTGTTTAAAGTTGTCGTAGCGTACAGCGGAATACGTCACACCTACAACAGGGTTGCGATTATCGTAACCGTCAATCCTCCCGACAGTCGCATGAAACATTTCTGCAATTTCGGCGAATTTCCGGCCAGTTTTTTCAAACTAGTGACCAGATTTGGCCGATTGTTACAGCTTTAAGAAGTCAAAACATATAAAAGATATGTGATTGATTTTCATTGTGTAATGAATTAATTTCAAACATTTCAAACATCTTGCAAAAAATTACCAAAACAAACTGACAGACTTATTCGACATCCGAATGTGTCAACGTGTCATTTTAAGTGGTGCTCTGTGCCAAGGACTAGACTATGATCAATCATGAAAGTAGAAAATCAATCGATGTGAACCAACGAAAACCTGACACGGTGAACCAGCTATACCGATCCTGCCATTCAAGTCTGAGCTTGCGTTTAGTTTTGTCTGCATCATCGGTCGGGCAAAATGCTATTCAGAAGGTTATTCCAGAAGTGGGTGCTATTTCAGGCAGACAAAAACCACCATCACAAACTTGAACAAGACTGTAATCCCGACATGTGCGGTTCAAACAAACAGGGTCTGTTGTTGATGTGCAAATAGCATAGTCAATGCATCGGCGGAAACTTTTTGACCCATTATTGTGTGTTTTTTTGCCCGGTCTCGAGCCAAGTCACGCCTAGTCCAAGAGTCGAGTCCGAGTCCGAGTCCACAAAAAAATGGACCTGAGACCGGTCTCAAGTCCTACAGCACTGGTTTGTACACAAAATAAAATGAAAATAGTTGTGCTTGTACATTAGTGGACTAAGCCGCATCCAAATCACTCGACTTCAGCTCATGGCTATTGATGTTGTCTGCATTGATAACATTGAAGAATATGACTTTTCGGCATTCTGGCACTGCCAAAACCCTTTTGGACACAGCTTTGAAGCACACAATAGAGGGTATGCACAGCCATTTTCCTACAGTAAACTTACGGCCGTTTTGACCTCAGTGAGAACGCTGCTTGTACATATATCTATGGGACTCATGACGTCAGACGCATAAGGTCTATGGTTTTTACTCACCTGTGCTATGTTACAATCTTGGGAGATTCAGCAGAGACTTCTTAGGCCAGAGGGGTTTCTTATCTGTGTGTCTTTCTACAATCTTGTTCTGTATGAGGCTGGCTGATGTTGTTCTCCATGATAAAACCATTGACAAAGTCTTGTTTTCTTGAGCTTTGTTGAGTCTTGACCTGGAAGAAGTATTTGTACATGTGGAGAGTTTTAATTCAAACGCATACAAATAAGTTAACATTACATCAATAAAATTGTTTGCAGCTCCCCCCCCCCCCCCCCGATAACTAATTAAAGGATGCAAACAGACCTCTCGACACTGGGCACGCTCGGTGCTCTAGTAGTAGTGGTTAAAACATCTGATCTAGAATTTAAGGGTCGTGGGTTCGAATCCCACCTAAGTAGCCAGTGGATTTTTTTCTGCAGGACTCGGACAGCACAGAGTACAGTGCTTACATCAGTGTAAAGCCCGGTTCATACTTCACGCGAATGCGAACGCGAAGCGAATTTGACGTCACTCTCCTACATTCGCAGCGTATTTCGCATGAAGTATGAACCGGGCTTAAGGGTAAAACACAAATCAATGTTTTTTAATGCAAAATTTAATGCAACATCTCAAACATGACTTTGTATACTTGTCCTCAGTTCAACCTAGAAATGAATTTGTAATAGTGGAGCGGTGTTGCTGATCATTTCTGTTTTTTAAATTACCGGTCGTCTTAACGAATTTTATCCTACTGGGGATTGCTACCGATTTTGTTGCTGTGTCTTTCCTCCATGGTTGTGCTGTATTTTACTAGCCTTAACTTTGATTTGGGCTGGGGTGGGGTGTAACCATTGCTTACTTTTTAATGCTTTTGCTTTGTAATTTTGTAAAATTGTTGTCTTCTTTTGCTTTTTATATCCTCTTTTTAAATTTGCTTGTATTTCTTATGGATGGCCCATTGAAAATCATCTTTTTAGGTGACATAGTATTTTACTATTTACTTCAACGTCTCAAGGAAATGACAACAGCGTCTGTGAATCAAAATTGGGAAATAATGGATTGATGTCAGTAGACAGTCATAGTGCTCTAATCAATAAATAAAGCTTTTATTATTATTATTATTATAAATCATAAGACATGGGTGTTAAATGACATGTACAAAAAATTCCGAAACGTGAGTGACAATTCTGTACCATTTATTTCGTAATGAAGCCCACAGGCCCTTCAACTCAGGGATAGCTTATTCCTTTTCTTTGAACCCTTTTCATCCTCCAACCCATCAAAATCCAAGCTGCTTGTTTACTTTGACTCTGTTGTACTGAGGACTACACTAGTATGCGTACATGGAATCAGGCACCAAGACAATCAGAGTCCAACAGTACCGGTGTTAAATTTTTGTTAAAAGCGAGGAAGGATCCTTGAAAACTTCTCAGCAGGTGCTCGCACTTTTGTGGATCCATTCCACAAAAAGGAACAAGAGGGCTGAAGGATTTCAAGGATAGTTGACCTGAATTATTACGGATCCCATGATTCCGTTATTAATTTAGCCTATTATTTAATTTTGGGGTGAACAAAGACAAATTGACCGGAGCGGGATTTGAACCTGCGACCACTGGTTTTAAAGTACCGACGCTCTACCAACTGAGCTATCCAGCCCTAGTGTTAGTGGTCTCCCTATTTTGTCAATATCTTTGTTCAGGGGGTGCCAGTCAGAAACCATTCAGCCGGTTACTGCCGTGTAGCCAGGGATCACACCCCATAGTACGATACAACCAAAGGGCTAGCTCTATGGATATAACCTGGGAAGCGGCAGCATGGGGAAAGATATTTAAAGGATACTTTCGTTAATTTACGAAAAAAAGAAAATAACACAACAACTCGGGTAACTCTTAGTTGCCTAGAATTAATAAATACCTGATTCCAGTCACGTGCATATATGCATACCACGCGCATACCGCGCGTATGTTTGCATGCGCAGACGGTGTATCAATATACCCTTCCCATGAAAAATGTAAGTATTACACATCACGCGTGCGCACTAACACTACTGGTGGGAAAAATGAGAGAACACCGCACCTTTTTGTATGGGGGCTGATGGCTTTTTGTATGGGGGCTGATTGTTGCGTGACGCACACGCGTTGGCGCGTCTGCCTAGTACACAACTCTATGGCGTTTGCCCACCAATCATGTCTGTACGCATGCGTGAATGTAATTAGCATATTTCATGGGAAGGGCTAATTTAAGGTAGCTTGTACAAATGAAACCAACATAAGACAAAGCATAAAGCCCAACACCAACCAAAGTATTTCCATTTATGGTACACTGCTAAACTTCAAAGCTCATAGTCTGGTTCTTGAAAACGTGCATAAATAGTTACATATGTGCAAGAGATTAGGTGCCACTCAAAAATTGAACAGATAAACAATGGCCCTTGAACATAAATAGAAACTATTACTAGTATGCTAAAGAAAACCCACAAATTCTGATGATTTTTACAGTCTTTTTTTGTTCAATTGCATTTATTAATGGCAATAACAGTGTGGTTACCCAGTCTTCACTGCAAGTGCGTGGTAATGCCATTGGTGGGTGGCTGGCCGCTGGTTCATCAACACTAACACTAACAGTAACAGCTGCCAGCCACCAACCCGGTCATTACCACGCAGTGAAGACTGGGTCCTCACACTGTTGTTAGTGTTAGTGTTCTTCCCTAATAAACACCAATTTTCCTGTTCAGTCTGAGTTGACTTGGGACCGAGATGACTTGAGCAGGCACAATAGAGAAAATTTTTTAAAGATATTTCTTACATCACTTTTACATTCTTTTTAAAGAGTGGCTAATTTGATACAATCTACAGTTTAAATGAAGATTATACATGTAGCACCTTGCAAAGTTAAGTTATGAGAATTTTTATAAAGATCGAGATGTGAAACTGATACAAAAGATAGTAAGTATCATTCATTACCGATAGCGATACACAATAACCATGTGATCACTGTGTAACGTGTAACACAATGTGTTACATGCAAGACTTGGAACGAGTTGCAGTAATTCAGACATCCTCAGTCTTCTACCTTTTGAATAGCCCCCATACATTGTGCCAATACGCTGGACTCCCTCCACTTCTTGGCCCAACGAACCCTATCCTTTAAAACCAGACATCAACTTTCGAATCGAGACTTACTTTTTTTGGCAAATTTATCCCTCAATGATTGGTCGGTCGTTGCTGTCAGACATGTCAACAGACTCACAGGCAGAGTCTGGAGAAGATTTCCGCACGATCCCCCGTGCGATAAATCCTAGGCTTTTGCTGGAATTTTATGTCAAATCTCGGTGATATAAGCCCATGCCAACGACCGATCATTGAGGGATAAATTTGCCAAAAAAAGTAGTCTCGATTCGAAAGTTGATGTCTGGTTTTAAAGGACAGGGTTCGTTGGGCCAAGAAGCGGAGGGAGTCCAGCGTACTATTATTGGCACTAGACCCAGTAACTGGGGCGCTGTACTCCTTTTTAAAAAATTTTGACATTATCTGTCGTACTAGCGCCCCAGTAAACAATATGTAGTAACTGCGACGGTCAGGAGGATTTAAATTCTAATGTTACGACTGTTTTCTGACTTGAAAAAAGTCGTATTAACGCTGCGGGATCACGTGTTCGCTGATGCCCGGACTTGAATATTGTTTTGCGCAGTCAACGCAGGATACCAGTCAAAGAACACCACAAAGTTCCATTGGTCATGATTGCCGAGCGCGTGCTGTACAATGTTGCCATTGTGGGGTCGTTGACACAGCTGGTATCCTGCGTTGACTGCGCAAAACAATATTCAAGTCCGGGCATCAGCGAACACGTGATCCCGCAGCGTTAATACGACTTTTTTCAAGTCAGAAAACAGTCGTAACATTAGAAATCAAAATGGCGATTGTAACGACAGGGTTGTCAGAGGCCCTAAAAATCATCGATTCGGAGGACAGAAAATGATCGTGAGTACAATTAAATGCATTTTATTACACCATAAACACTTGAAGAAGACAGTAGGCGAATTTTGAGCAATTCTGTTGAGTCTAAGGCATTTTTTTTAACAGCGGTGATTTAAATTCTCCTGACCGTCGCAGTTACTACATATTGTTTACTGGGGCGCTAGTAGTAGTACGACAGATAATGTCAAAATTTTTAAAAAAGGAGTACAGCGCCCCAGTTACTGGGTCTATATTGGCACCTTTTGAATGGACAGAACGTCATGCTATTTTTGAACTATATTCACCAACCAAAAGAAACGACACGACAAAAATGTTACATGCAACACTTTATGAAAATTAATACTTACGTCTTATGTTGAATCTGCAGCCAATTATTTAGAGAAATTCCCGAGAACTCTACCAGCTGCGGTCTTCTGTCACTTTCCTCAGCTTTCTAAGATAGTCTAAATTCTAAACTCTTGAATACTTTTATATTCTTTGCGCGTTGGTGTTACGTAAGACTCACTATAAGAAGGGGAAAACTACCAACTAAAGTCTTGTGATGAGACTATACAAACAAGAGCAGGCTCAGATAGCGCCCTCTTCCTATATAACGTTTAATTATTTTGTTTATTTACCTCGTGAACTCATGTTGACCTGCCACACACTGCCAGCGGGGCATGTTTTTGATGAATGGTCTATATCGGTAGATCGCATGATCCAGGTCTAGTCTCCATCCAAAGAGTCTTTCTGTTTGAACACTCAAAATGATGGTAAGTTAACATGCTAAATATATCTGCAAAAATACAAGTTAAAGCTTGATATTTCGGATCCGACTTTTGGGTAGGCTTTCCACCCAATATGACCGGTCCATGCTACAACAATTTTACAAATCAAAAATCAATACAATGGATAACGGTGCAAACCCAATGCGGTATTCTACTACACATTACAAATCAATACAACAAGTTACGATAAATAATTACAAAATGGCAGTGCATTTTTAATTTGGGAATGATGGGTGTGGGGTAAAAAAAAGGGGAGACTTCATGATGACCAGGTGTGGTTGCTTGAGTATATGAGTGGAATGTTTGGTTTGTAATTGAATGAACCGAAGAATATTGCCAAACAAGGCAATGACAGTGCTGCTCTAAACTTGTTTTGTAATTCTTGGTTTTATTCCAGCTCATACAATGGTCAACAAATCTATGCATTTAATATTTAAATGTTTAAGTATATATTCTATGATATAACACAGGCCAATTGAAAATTACTTGCAAAATTCCAACATGATTAATAGTAATACATTAAACTCTACAAAACAGTAGGCCTACAACAAGCAGAGAAAAAAAGAAAATATTCAACAAAGTAGTTCTACAGTTGGATGATCTCTGACCTAGTGGGTTATTAATCATAACAATGCCTTTTTAATCTTGGCCCTTTTTGCAATTACAACTAGTTCTGACAGCCTAGGACAAGAATGCCTATCTAACATATGGCGTTACATTATTTCTCAGTCAATCAATTGTACTTTGTATTTATTATGATAAATTATATTCCTGAATAGAAAGGTTTATAGAATGTATGAACAGGCACTTTCAATTAATACAAAGCATGAAAATGAAGTAAAAAGCAATTTTGGGGTCTATGGTGGTCTCACCTATGTCTGCTCGCTGAGCACCATTTTTAGATTCTTTGGTCTAAGCAAAATGGGCAAGATGTAGCGCCGGGGAAAAGCCAAAAGAATCAGGATCTCCAATTAGTTAGGAATCAATCTGTATCAAAAACGACAATAAATTTACCACAGATTGCCGAGTCGCCCATCTTCTGGGTTGCCAGTTTGAACCTTAAGACCCTTACAGACTAGGCAGTTTGGCTAGCACATAACCCAATTCCTCCCATATCCTCTTATCCTATGTCACACCACACCAAGTTGCTTGGACTTGGACATTCTTGGAATGCCTGATCATATGATAAGCACTGGTTGTTTGGGTCTGAGGACCCAACTCCTTCGAATTCCTTCACTTTGGCAATTGGATTTAGAAGGAATTTGGACTGTAACATTTTAACATGCTTTTTTTTACATGATGATTATGTCCTATCCAATCAATATAAACCAGTCATGGAGTTACAGCTTGTAAGTTGTAGCTGATTCTGTTTGTGTAGTTTGGGTTTTTGTGTCGAGTTTGCATGAGAGCAGTACGCTGTGTACAACATCATTGTAATCATAACTGTGAATTAGCGTTTAGTCTAGGCATGTATTCCATACACCCAGCACTGCCCAGCAGCGCCCTTAACCCTTACTGTCCCAAGTCCATCAAAATCAATCGGCTGAATATGCTTGATTCCGATTGATTCAGTACACTACCAGATTGAAACATTGGTTGATTTTGATTCAAGAGTTGGTCTTTCAGCAATTTAAAACCACTGGTTGGTTTCTGTAGAGTTGGTCAAATTGGAAGCCTACTGTACCAAACCAGTCAAAATACTCCAAATGTTAGTGATTGATTTTGGTTGATTTAGTACTTAGCAAAAAAAGCATTGGTTGATTATGATTGATTCAGTACTTTTGCATACTTACTGTCTCTCAGTTGATTGATTTTGGCGGATTTGGTATGGTTTCTAGCAAAAACTGCTTGGGAGTAAATGGCTTGCAGAAAAAAACTCATATTTTTTACTTTAAAGACTTTGCTGTGCCATTGGGGTAGAGAAATTAATAAGTCTTCATGGAGCTGATCCATGCATGCCTGGGCTAAGGCTATAGTGTCTACAGAGTTGTGTAAAAAAAGTTTTATTTTTATGGTTTTTTTTGTGAATCTGATCTTAAACTTAAAAAAGAAAATAAAACAATGTGTATTGGCTCGAAATTAGCAGTTCCAGGGTACCTCAAACGATGATTAACAGGATTGTGAGAGGTTTGACTGCTTTGTCCACTTGAATCCTTCATCTAACAAGCTCATCATCTTACAAATGGTAACGAAACCGTCCAATTAGGTTTTTTATTATTTAAATATTGTACGTACGCACAGCATAATGAGTTAATCAGTGCTGTCTTCAGACACAAAAAAAAGACATTGGAAAAAGACATATTTTAAAGGGCAGTGAAATGTAATTTTTGAAATGCAGTCCTTGAAAATGAATCTTGTGTGTCCCATTTAACCTTATTTTCAAAAAGGGTGATGTCATTCCAGGCAGAAACCTCAATGATGCAAATAGTTTATGCACAAAAAGTTGACAGAATTTAGGATTTGGCTGTTGTAAACTTTCTTGACTTTAGTGATTTATTGTTGTGTGAGTTCATTGTTATAAGCCTGTAAGCAAACTTGTCTTACAAATGCTTTCAGTAAGCAAATTTGGGGGTTCACAATTTCATGAACTTCAACAGAAAATCACAGTGTCTCCCTGAAATGACATCATGGCAACAGCGCCCTCAGTTGTCCAGAAAAGCATTGGACAATTTTAAATGTTAAAAAAACTGCATTTTCATTCAAATTAACCAAAAAGAGATGTCAAGTACATTTATAGTTTTCATATACCCTACCCCCCTAAGCATTTTTACTAGGAGACCTCCTCAACCCATCATACTCCCACAGTACACAATGGGGACAGTACACAACCCAGCATACTCCCAACAGGTCTTGTGCTGTTAAATTTTGGCTGACTGGGTATGTTATTACATGGGTATAGCTTGATTATTTGAGAAGTACAGTACCAAGCCCGTCAATATCCAACAATACAGTTTGCATCATAGTACTTTCCACACTTTGCCGAAGTCCAACAGGGTTGCATATCATAGTACTACTTTCCACACTCAGCCAAAGTACAACACTAGTCCCCTGAACCATTGGTACTCAACCAGCCATAGTCCAACAGCAGAGACAAGATTCACAGAACTCAACAATCCAAAGTCCAACAGTACCCCATGTTGGATTTTGACTGACCTGGGGTGATTAGGGTTAAGGGGATTAGAAATTAGCACAAAATATGTTCCTCAGAAATATTCACTTCAATGCATCTTGGTTTTGGTATGGTCACAGTAACAGAAACGACTTGTTCAAACACCTTTGTTTTTCACAGATTTGTTTGTTTGTTAGGAGCGAGGTTGCAACATAAAGATTACCGCCGTATGAGTGCAAACAGACAAATTGATAAACCAAGAGTCTATGAAGAATACATTGGACCGTACAGGGACAATCTGCCACATCAGCCTCCTGTTTGTAAAATCGGCTTTCAAAACTGATTAGAAACAACCCTATTGTGTCATCTTGGCGACACACATCACACCACGCCGATTAGAAATGGAAGCCATTCAGAGTACGAACACAATATTAAATTGTGGACTCTAAAAAAGAATCCCTTGCCTGTCGAGGTTGAAACTAAAGGACAAAACACTGCAAGAGGAGCCAAGTGGTGTGGAGTTTGAAGGAGAGTGGCACACACTCATACCAAGATGTCTCTCGTTGATCGAACCCAGCTTCATCCTCGCTGGTATTTTGGCGGGTTAGGCTCTGCTGGAGCCGCTTGCTTCACCCATCCATTAGATCTCATCAAGGTAAGGTTTAACTTGTTGTTTGTGTAGAAGGAAAGATGTTAACTTGTGAACCTTTGAAATTCAAGCTTGTAGACTAGGTCTGACCTAAAGATGATATGTAAAATTGTTTAAAAAAAGTTTAGATTTTACAATTTAAATGGCTATCTTTATAGATTTAAAGAAAGTTATAAATAAAAGCTTTCATTTAAGGTATTGCACACAAAAAAATCTGCCATTGATAAGTGTTTAGTTGATTAAAAGCTAGAAATGAATTATTGTCAGTATCCTGATCTCACATGGTGATCCCATGCTGCCACTTTCCATAGAGCCAGGCTATCTCTGGCTACACGGCAGTATCTGGTTTAACTGCTTCTGACTGGCACCCCCCCCCCCCCCCCCCCCCCCCGTACAGAGATATTGACAAACAGGGAGGCGGCCAACATTAGGGCTGGATAGCTCAGTTGGTCGAGCGCCAGTACGTTTAGCAGGTGGTCACAGGTTCAGATCCCGCTCCAGTCAATTTTTCTTTGTTCAACTCAAAAATTGAATTATCTCACATCCATCAGCCATAATATACAAACAATTTTGCATATTGTATTTTGTGCATTATCTGTGGCATTTGATGCAAAAGTCTTTGAATGATAGGCCTACAGCATCATCTTTCAAAACTCATGCAGATAAAAAAAGAATGTTTTAATTATTTTGGCAAAAATCAGGCAATGCAACTTTAATTGGAATTAAATAGCATGCACTTAGCCATGGCTTTCTGAAATTTGGCTTGGCTCTCTGTTTGCTCTATGTTTGTAAAATATTAATATTGCACATATGAAAAAATAACATGGGGATGTTTTTCCAGCTGTCATAAAGATTTTTTCAGTTATTGCTGTCAATCATGGCATTAAAAAGTGTTTTGACAGAATGTTTACTTTGTTCAAAACATTTCTTTTTGGGAAAGCCCCAGCTCAACTTTGGTAAGAAAGGTAGCTTAAATGTTCACAGGTTTACATAAAGGCCTACCTGAAACGGTACAAAGATAATGATGGTAAAAATCGTTCCTTGAAATATTTCTGCCTGAATTGTAATCAGGTCTGATACATGGAGGCAACAGAGACAATTGCCTCCGTTGCCCCTGGTCATTGCCTTGATGCCCTTGAAATGTTCCAGTAGAAATTTACAATTTCCTCATAGAGGTGCCCTTTTTTCAAGAAGAAAATGACTTGGTGCCCTTGCCCTTTCAAGAACGAAGCAATCAGGCCGCTGTAATTATTTTTTAATAATAGGCTAAATAAAATAAGATCCAAACATTATTTTTTGTCTCATGAGACCAAACCTCTGCCTAAGAAAGCGTACAAAAATGTTGAATGCATTTTTACCATTTTCTTTCAAATGAAACGTCGAAATGAGCTGAATTTTTCACAGGTTAATTTTATGACATATGTCTTGATTTGTGCAAAGAATGGAAGCATTTACACACACTTTACCGATATTGACCACTGATGTTGACCAGAGGAGCTATAAAACTGACTTATCAGCTAAGTTAATCTTCTTGAGGATTGTGCTGTAAATACATCCATCAGACTCAAGAGGGTCGGTGTTGGAGTGTCTGACAGGGTCAAGGGTTAAATAAACTAAACTTTTCGTCTTATGAAAGGTTCATCTGCAGACACAGCAGCAAGTGAAGTATCGAGCATCTGGTATGGCTGTTCACATTGTACGCAATCAAGGAATTCTAGCGCTGTACAACGGACTTAGTGCATCGATATGTAGACAGGTACTGTACATGTCATTCTTGTCATCGATTTCAAATCATATTGTAGGATTTGAAACTTTTCATGATTGGAAAACTATGTTAGAAGCTGAAGTGTGCTGTACATGTAAAACCATGTGCAAAGCTTAGTTTCTAGATTTCAAATCATTGATCATGAATCATTAACACTAAATGATCAAGTGATAATTCAAATCATTGCTGAATCGTTGCTGATTGATCAGTGGATAATTTCAAATCATTGATTGTGAATTATTAACTCTGATTGCTGATCGTTCAAGTGATAATTTCAAATCATTGATTGTGAATCATTAACACTGATTGCTGATCGATCAAGTGATTATTTCGAAATCAGTGATGGTGAATCATTGACTGCTGATTGATCAAATGAATACTCTTTGCTTTCCAAGTCTACTGGTACGGAAAAAGTACACAGGCATACATTTTTTGTGGTACTCACTGCTAATTAAATGATTTGAACTGGACTCTTGTCAGTGGGCAAGGTCGGTGGTCTAGTGGTAAGACATCTGATCTGGAATGGCGGGGGTCCTCGGTTTGAATCCCACCCGAGTAGTATGCCTGTGTTTTAAAAATTTTGCAGGACTCTGGGAAAGCGATGAGTATACAGTACTTATTAAACGTCAGTGTTGGGTAAAACAAATAATAGTCTTTATCCCGATGCAATATTGTAACTTTTTAGATACTTGTTCTTTTCCATCTTCATTAGATGAGTTATTCATTGACAAGATTTGCATTGTACGAAGGCTTGAAGGATCGGATGATGGCTGACGATCCTTCCCATAAACCTCTTCCATTCTATAAAAAGGCACTACTAGCTGCAGTATCAGGTGAGTCAAATCACCCAATATGGTTTGGAATGATAGGTAAACTATGCCAGCCTGCAATATGATATCATGTGGTGCATGCGTCAACACAGTACACAGTCAATGCATGTACACAGAAGCTCACAGTCAACCCTCCTACTGTCTGACCATTCAATATCATCCACTGTGGCTTTGAATGATGGATAAACTATGCAAGCTTCCAATAATATATCATGTGGTGAATGTATGTACACAGTACACAGTCAACCCTACCACTGCCTGACCAATTACACAGTACACAGTCAACCCTCCTACTCTATATGGCCATGCAGTATCATCCACTGTGGTTTTGAATGATATACAGTGTATACATTATGCAAGCCTCCAATATTATACTATGTGGTGTATGCAGCTCCACAGTACACAGTCAACCCTCCTACTCTAAAGCCATTCAATATTGTCCACCATGGTTTTGAATGAACTTACTATGCCAGCCTGCAATTATGACCCACAGTGAATGCAGTACAGGACACAGTTCTGTGCACAGTTATTCCACCATACACAACCCCGTGCATTTGAATGGTTTCAAGTGGTTGGTCAACTCACTGGCAGATATTATTGGGAGTAGGATGGGCTAAATTATACTAATGTATTGTAATTCAGGGTATTCCTCAATGAACTTAGTATTCAGTGGTTTAAAGTTCACAAAGTCGTTAGTGCTTGGCCCGTTCGACTTCAAATACTACAAGTTTTAATTAAACAAAAAACATCCAAATTTTTTTGGGGGGCCAGGGTCAGGCCATGTTTACCGATCACTTCAGATACATGTAAATTGATTGATTTGTAGTAATACAAGTATGTCAGCTTGCTCAAATTAGCAGGTTGGATCAGAGTTCGCTCAGTTACCAACTATTACTTAATTTAATTTTTTAATTCAAAAAATGGTTGAATACTTTTATACAAGTTACTTGGAAATAATAAGTTTTACGCCCGAATACTCAAATTGCAGTAATGACTTCCATCAATGTATTGTTGAAGGCAGTGCTTTCCTAATTCTGAGAATTAAATCGCTAACAATTTGTATGTTTTATAATTGTACATTAGAGAGATGTTAAGTCTGAAGATTTTAAGCTGGTTGTTCCTTTTTTGTGACTCAAAAAGTAGCTAATACAGTAACAAAATGATGCTTACCAGAAAAAGGTGACCAACCAAAATACAATGTCTCAAGAAGTACCATTTGTGACTGGTAGCCTGCTTATCTTTGCTTTGCAGAAAAAATGTTAAGCACAATTGTCTGCTTAAGCAGCTCTATGAAATTGGGGCCAGGTATTTAATAGACCGTTCCGGCTTTGGCAACAAGCCCGGCCCACACACCTTCCTTTGTGTACGTTTACGCTGCACGTGTGACCGAATTTGACCGAGGTCCCATGACCAAAAGGCGTGATCCAATTGGTCAATGCGCACAGTTTGATTGACAGGCCGGAACGGTCTATTGGGCACAGACCATCATCACAAAGTATTTCAGGACTGAAATTTCATCTTAGAGAGGGCAAGGCCATTTTCATTTTGCAGTTAGGGGACATCCATTTTAAACTGTTAAAGTCTGTGAGAAACTTTGGAAGGGCACCAAGGCCAAGACCAGGGCAACAGGGGTCATATGGCCTTGTGCCCTCTGTGTAATTCCAGGCATGATATTCATTCAGACAGTTGACACAGTCATTACACCACAGATGTTCACAACCTTGGCCCAATTTCATAGAGCAGAAACTATTGCTGAAATAATTTTTGCTGAGCAAAAGTACGCAGGATACCAGTCACATTTTGTACATGCGACATGTTATTTTGGCTGGTAACCTCACTGTGGTAAACATACTTTTGTTGTGCTTAGCTGCTTTTTGTGCTTAAGTAACTCTATGAAATTGGGCCATTGTCCTGGGATCTAAATTAACACAAGATCCAACACAAGATCCAGACCAGACCAGATAATTCCAGATCAGTGATGTATCACATCCTATAGGCCTACATGTACTCTACATGTACATGTAGAGTAAAGTGAACTGCCCTTTGATACTGCTGTTTAAATTTCAAAGTAATCCAAATGAACGCCAGGACTCCTGACACTCGGGATCTTAACTAATATTGTTTGCCAAATGTATTTAATAGTGTGCTCAGTATGTTATGATTCAATGAACAATGCTTGATAGTAATGTGTCATTGCCTAAAAGCTCATCACACTGTGTACATTAGGGTTTAGTGGACTGCACTTTTTGATACTTTGTTTCAATTTCAAAACCACCTAAATGAACTAGAGTACTCCACACACGATTTACAAAGTAGTGGTCCTAAGTTATTTGCAAATGTGTTGTAAAAGTGTGTCCATCTTTTGCCAGTATCAACTACACACGCACAGGGCTCAAAATTTACACTGGACCGCAGGCCCGAGGCCAGTGATTTTAGCATCAGGGCAGTAAACTCACGACCGGGGCCAGTGATTTTAGCATCAGGGCAGTAAACTCACGACCGGGGCCAGTGATTTTAGCATCAGGGCAGTAAACTCACGACCGGGGCCAGTGATTTTAGCATCAGGGCAGTAAACTCACGACCGGACAAGTCCAGTAGTCTTGTGTTTTTCAAATGAAAAGTAGCACCTCACATCGCAATACTTTTAATGTCATAATGAAAAAGATTGTTCAAATGTTGATTTTGAGTCTGAGATATATCTTTCACAGGCCTGGATCTTAAGAAAAACGGGGGCAGGCCTTTGCTGGCCAAATCAGAGAAATGGCACAAGGGCATGCTGGCCAAGTTGGTAGTGACAGTGCAATTTTTCTGAAGAGCATGCTGGCCAACTCGACAGGGCATGAGGCCAATGGCCTCAGTGGCCTCGGTTAAGATCAAGGCCTGCTTTCAATTCTGTTGAGTATTAAAGTATTACCTACAAGACAAATGTAAATCTTCTCTTATTCCCAGTTAAATAAAAACAAATTCCATGTCTTGTAAGGTAAGTTCTGGTCCAGTAAAAGTTTTCAGGTAGGGTCTACAAGCACCGTCGTGTATTTTCCCCCATATTCAAGCCCTGATGTACAATGTAAAAGACTTCCGAAATTTGCCATCACAAATTTGTATTATACAGGCATGCAACTTTTCCTCGGATCAGCTGATTTCCTCGTTTTTTTTCACCTAACTCCCATGCCATTGAAAATTGAAAAACACTGTACAAAGTCTTGTAAAGATAGGAATTTCCTCTTTTTTTTGTTATTTTTTTTGTTAAGTCCAAGTTGCATGCCTGATTATAGTATTTATAAATGTGCTAATCAATTGCTTGACATTATTTTGAATTATGCAACTAAGTTCTGAGCTTGGCTGTAATCTTTTGTCCAGCAGTTTATTTGGTCAATATTCAGCCTTCCCGTTAGTCTTGTTCACCAGCAGTGATTTTCCGTTCATCTCCACAGGTGCCTGTGGTGGGTTAGTAGGTGCTCCTGCGGATATGATCAACGTCAGAATGCAGAATGATATCAAAGTAACTCCAGATAAACGAAGAAAGTAATGTACACCATTCCCTCTATTTGTAGTGTTTTTAAATACAGAAATAAAATCCATGTTTTATCCCAAGTCTTCAGGCGTGCATATCACAGGCACCCTGCTGAAAGCAATACTAAACAAAATAAAATCATGCAGCGTGTGTCCATCAAGTCTCATTTGTATTCTACGCATCAAGATTAGTTTGTTGGATTTTTTGTGTGTGTGTGAGGGCCTGATACTTCACGGAGGCAACGGAGGCAATTGCCTCCGTTGCCCCTGGTCATTGCCTTGGTGCCCTTGAAGTGTTGCAATAGAGATTTACTATTTCCTCATAGAGGTGTCCTTCACCCTGGAGAAAATGCCTTAGTGCCCTTGCCATTTCAAGAATGAAGCATACAGGCCTGTTAAATTGTGTGTGTTTTTCTTTGTTCTTTTTTTATCGGGGGGCGGGGGTGTTAGGAAGATCTGACTTAGTAGGCCTATACAGTGCTCGATAGCCTAAATGGAAAAGGACAAAAGTAACAATATTTGTCCAACAAATGTTCTTTTTATTGAATCTTGTTGGATTGACCATGTTCAGCATGAGTCATTGAACACTTTGTTTTGTTAACATTTTATCAAAACTTCAAAGGTACAAAGGTACAAATGTACAGGCTCTAAAGTTCTGATATATACATATACATATACATGTAAATGATATATACAGATTACATGTAAAAAAGTTTATTCAGACAACATTTAAACTTCTCGTGGGCAGTGGCTAGTCTAATTTATGTAAAAGGGTAGACACATTTAATAGGTTTGCATAATGCTGGATTTCATGTAATAATAATAACAATACTCAGTGTATATATACTACTTTGTCTACAGGCATCTCATAGCGCTTGTTATACAACACGTGACGTTTTTGAATTATGAGACCCATATGGCGTGTTGTGGCCAAGCAGATAAGAACACCGAACTCAAGCTCTGGTGTTTCTGATCAGCAGAGTGCGGGTTCGAGTCCCGGTCGTGACACTTTTGTCCTTAAGCAAGACACTTAACCATTATTGCTGCGTCCTTCGGATGGGACGTAAAGCCGTAGGTCCTGTGTGTTGTGTAATACATAAAAGAACCCAGTGCATTCGCAAAGAGAAGGAGTTTGCACCAGTGTTTCTGGTTTGATCAGCTTCAGATTGTGCCACAGCACCTTGTAAAGTTGTAAGCCGTTACATGGTGCTATGTAAAGGAACAGGCCTCATACTTCAAAAACGTAACTATTATTAGCTCTCTGTAAGGGTTTACAATGTACTTCTAGTAGGTGATGCGGTGCAATCTGCAGAAACACAGAAGCAAATCCCTTCTCTTCATGATACGTGTACTGGGTTCTTTCATGTGCATTACACAGCACATGAGACCTGTGGCTTTACATCCCATCCGAAGGACGAAGCGTTTACGTGTATGGTAAAGTGTCGTGCTCAAGGACAGGAGTACCATGTCTAGGACACGAACCCAAACACCACAAATTGAGTCTGATGCACAATCATTAACATTAAGGGAATAAAAAGCCTGGCTCGATTTGATCTGTAATCACTCATGGCTACATCCATCTGTCCTTTTCCGTTGAAAGGGAAATTGCTTCAATTTATTTTGGAAGAGTGAATTAATTCCCATCCTCTTAGTATTCACCAAACACATCATGCAACCAATCTATGGATGATTTCAGCATTCAGCCTTTAGTGAAACAACAACAACTGTTTCATGTTTTGTCAGGAACTGTGTGCATGTTCATATTAGGCTTGTTTTGATTGTGGCAATCAAAATAAGCAATGGTGATTTCTCGTGGTTTTTTTTTATGCTTTTGCTGGCAGTATTACAGGCTGAAATATTTCTGTGGAGGAATGATACTAGTATGATTGTAATAATGACTAAGGTTTTAGATTAAACAATTTATAATTTTCATAATTAAAAATCCTGTATTTTGTCTTGAATGAAATGAAGTCTAATATGTAGGCCTATGTATTTGGGTTTTTTTTAATATAGACTTCGTGAACATCATAAATGTAGTCTGGCTTTGCCTGAAGCTGTTTTTTGGAGATTTGAATGCAAGGGAATTTTATTGCCTTAATTCAGCAAGCTTTTATTGTCTGTGAAGTTATCCTCAATGAATCGGCTGCTCCTCATTGTACTCTCTCTTGCACTTTGATTTGACAGCACACTGATATTGTAGTAGTACAGTATGTCTACTTATCGTAATCAATCACTGCATGTATATAGACCAATCCATTTCAGTCCGTTTTCATATATCCTGATCTGCCATTATTGGGACGCTCTTAGGCTCGCGTACGCATCAGACGCAAGCTTTAAAGCCCCAGCTCAACATTGGTAAGAAAGAAAAACATAAATGTTCACAGATTTACATATACCTTACATGGTATGAAGATAACAATGGTAGAAAACCTTCCTTGAAATATTTCTGCCTGAAGTGTTATCGTTTTTAAATAACAAATTATATAAGATCCAAAATTAGTTTTCGTCTCAGTGAGACGAAAACTCTGCCTATATTAGTGTGTACGAAATAGCTTAAAGCATTTTTACTGTTTTATTCGCAAGTGAAACTGACATTTTCACAGGTTGGTTTAATTACATAATATCTTGATTTGTGCAAAGAATGGAAGCATTTACAGTCAGTTTACCAATGTTGAGGTGGGGCCTTAACTCGCGTCGCGCTGTTGCGTCAACATCATTGGTCGGGGATGCCCGTGGTGTGTACAATAAATTCATGCTGTGCGTGTTTGCGTCCCAGTAATGGCCGAAAGCACTGGCACAGGACATCCTGAATGGATTTGTCTATGGCGTTTAATGTGTGTCTGTTCTTGTCTTTACATGTAGTTACAAGCATGCATTTGATGGCCTGTGGAAAGTGTATAGAAATGGTAAGTAATAGGCAAAGATTATACAGCGCTGTAGGCGCAAGATGGGGAACTCTGGCTGAAATGTGAAATCTCACTGGACGCCATTTCGGCAAGTGACTCTTATTGTTTCAACACTGATACGTGCGGACCAGTGTAGACAAGGACAATTGCTATCAATGGGAAACACAGGCATTCACTTGCCGAAATGGTGCCCATGCGTATTTCACTTTCCAACAGTAGATAAAGGCCCAGTTCCCCATCTTGCGCCTATGGTGCTCTATAATCTTTGGTAATAGGGTCATGACTTCAACTTTCCTCTACCCCACCCCCACCCACCCCCGAAAAAGTCTATTGAATTGAACAGTTTCACAATTTGTAGAAACTGAGGTCTCTCTGCATGTATGGAAAGGACATTTCAGAGTTTTTCCTTTCAAAGGCATGTGAAACTTTAACATGGTTTTGAATAATAGATGAAATATTCAAGCCTGCATTATATCATGCGGTGAACATGGTGAATGCATCTACCCAGTATAAAGTCAACCCTCCTACTGTCTGACCATGATGAGACCAATCAATATCATTCACTGTGGTTTTGAATGATAGCTAAACTATGCCAGTCTGTAATATGAATTTGTGCGGTGAATGCATCTACACAGTGTTGTCAAAGTCTACTGAAAGTACTTAAGAATTTAAGAAGAAAAACACTTATGATTGCATGGAAATTGTTTTTTTTTTCCCCAATATACCTTTATCATGGTGTCACCATCTTGTTTTTCCTACCTCACAAATCAATGTTAACCAAACCGAGGCTGGAAGGGCTTAATAGTCTGGTTCCTTTCCAGTAGAATGAGAATCAGTATTCAGTTATGCTATTTCACACAGGGAGCAAGACGAGAAAATATGGCGGCAGCATGGTAATGGTCTATTGCATATTCCAGCATAGCCGTTGTTTTTTGTGGAAATAATAGCGAGACTATGCATGTTTCAAGTTTTGTTTTTATGTTTGTATTTTCATGATTATCAGAGGGTTTTCGAAGTCTTTATAATGGAGCATCTATGGCCATCATTAGAGCGGTCTTCATGACTATTGGACAGGTAATATAACTAGTTTTTTAAACCAACACATAGCGATACAACTATAAATTGATTACAGAAAATTAGGACAGATTTAATTTGCTTGCCTGTGGGGATGGTGCAGTGGTTTACAGTATTCTTTGTTGTTCTTCAAGGGAGGGGGTGATGAGGGGTCGGGTGATAAAGAGATGCCTTTGCTTTGCCTTAGCCCTTTTTATTCTGTGCCATATCTTATTCTGTGACATTTTTTGTTGTGTGTCATGCTTTATTCCATGCCATACTTTACTTTGTGCCATACTTTACTTCTGTTTTAATATACTTTTTTATTAAGGCACAAAAATTGTAAAGCAAAGTTTGGCACACAAGAAAAAAAGAGGGCAACGGCAACTCTGGCTTCTCTTGAGTTGATTGCCCCGCCTCCAACCGTTCCCTCCCTTAGAAAAAATGTGACTTCACTTCACCAACCACACAGGCAATATTGGAAACCAAATTTGTACTGTCTTTCAGCTGATGCCGAAATGAAGCATAAGACCTAGACTGAAAGGTTAAAATATTCATGGTTATTTTGTGTTTCCGTTTCTTCCACAGCTGTCGCTATACGATCAATTTAAGCAGATTCTATTAACCACGGTGGTGTTCTCCGATAACATAATTACACATTTTACAGCAAGCTTTATGGCGGTGAGTATTCATTCAATCAACTTTAAATAGTAATCAATTTTTCATGAAGACAGTCAGATCGTACCGATTGAAACACTGAGAATAGTCAATAGTGGCGTCTTAGATAGCGCTCCAATTGGTCACGCAGTGACCCCTGTGGCCCTTGAACATTATCATCCTGGTCACTGGGTCATTCCATAAACCATCTCAGCTCCCTGTAGACTGTAGAGTATACAGTCTGTGCTTCCAAGTAAATAGTGCACCAAGCTAAATCAATCACAAGAACCATCTTTGCCCTCACATGTACATGTACTCATTTACCCCCTGGGTGAAGAGAAGCAATTCTTGTTGAGTGTCTTGCTCAAGGACTTAAGTGACATGACCAACTGAACTTGAGTCTGGTGCACTAGAACACTCAGCCACAACATGTTAACAAATTTGCGCCGGATGAGGTGTGTACCCGCAAATGTTTCCCCTGCCTGGAAACAGAAATGGTGTACAGATGCCATTATGTGAAATCGGAATACTGGAGCAAAGGTCGCCCCGCGTTCCACTGCTGAGCTTGCACAGACCACTGTGCGCCGTCTAACACTTCCTTTCACCCACACAAAGACAGAACATGGGCCTGAATATTTCACCGTTTTCTGGCCATTGAGAGGTGGTTTTTGTGTAATCCTCAATTCCAGACCTTTGTCCTTTTGTTCCAAGAAGAGTATTACGAGAGGCTTCCACCATTGTTTATTCATTGTGTTTCGGCTCAATGGAGGTAAGTCAGAGTGACCCAGGAATCCAGCCATGGTTCTGGGTTTTGTACCAATCCTATGCCGTAGGTAATGACCGATGTTTTGCAGTTCACAGTGCGTGAATCTGACCTTTTCTCTGGTCAAGGAAACAAAACGCACGACGCAATAAAGAGAATCTTTGTTCTCTTGGCTTTGTCGAGTCAGGGTTTGCTTCTGCCAATGGTACTCTCAAAGAAAAATGATTCCTGCAATTCTAACGAAACATTCCTGCCAAGGGGACGGGAAAAAATAAAACAATTCCGGCAGCCACTGGTTAAAGAGCTTATTTATGAGTCCTTATGTTGGGAATTGAACCCTTGTCTCTTTGCATCCTTAAATGTTAGACTACAGAGATTGCCTGGTGATAAAAAGCCAGAGCCATTACTGTAATTATCAAGGGTTCTATGGTTATATCATGTAAGTATTTTGCTATGCATTTCTTTATCCTGAGTTGTCATTATTCTCAATAGGGTTTTTGTGCAACCGCTATGACCCAGCCCATGGATGTATTGAAGACGAGGCTGATGAATGCACCAGCAGGCCAGTACAAGGTAAGCATTGTAACCACTGTCAACACCTGTCACTGACTACCCATGACTATGAATGACCGGTATGACCCAGCTCATGGATGTATTAAAGACGAGGCTGATGAATGTACCAGCAGGCCAGTACAAGGTAAACCATTGTCATTGACTGACACTGACTGTCATTGACCGCCAATGACTATCATTGATTGGTATACTGCAGCCTATGGAAAGACATAGCTGGCCAGGCCAGTAGAAGATAAGGATTACAGACAAGGAAGGTAATCACAGTCTGTGCGTGTCACTGACTACCAACAACTATCACCAATGGTATAACCGGACGGTGAATTCTAGTTTTTCACTTGTAGTTCAAGCAAACTCTGAATCATCATTCAGGTTTCTGATGGAAACAATTTGTGTCTCTTTTTTATTTCTCCTGCAGAACATTTTGGATTGTGTCTGGCAGACTGCCAAAGTTGGCCCTCTAGGGTTCTACAAAGGGTTTGTACCCGCATTCGTTCGTCTCGCACCGCAGACCATCCTCACCTTCATTTTTTTCGAGCAACTCCGTCTAAACTTTGGGTTTGTAGCTTACGACAAGGATAAAAGGTAGTGTTGCGTAAAAATCAGCCCGTGCAGGGTTATGGTGTTTTATACTGAATGGTCAATTAGCCACAAGCTGACACTTGATCAAAAAGATACTTGAAAAACAACATCATGTGTATGAGTTTGAGATTTACAGCCCTGAGTTCTAGTTGAGGGTGTTTTTTTTTCTTGAGTAAAGAGTGTGAGTACAGAACAAATGCCTCTGAGAACAACTACAAGTTTTACCACTTGGGTGGCTAGAGGGTAAACTGCATGTGTTTGAACTCATGTGCTTAAACCCATGGGCCTGCATGTTCCCATCATTTTGATTATATAGTAGAGTGGTACAAACTGCGGTCAGAACAAAACTATTTTTGAAAAAAAACGATGAGGGATGTGTTTTATTCAGAATCAAGGTTTGAAAATAAGGTGACCATCACATTATTGTAGTGGGCCAATTTATCTTCCCTTAGCATGTGGTTTTTGAGTAATGTTCAGTAATAGAAAAATGAAACTTGGTTTTATCCTGTTGTTAATGAAGTGGATAAAAAAAAACGTATCTGGATGTTTGATATAGATGAAAGAGATGATATTTAATTCATGAAATAAATACTTGATTCATGGAATGAATAATTATTTCATGGAATGAATAATTATTTCTTGGAATGAATATTTGATTCATGGAATCAATATTTCATTAATGGAATGAATATTTGATTCATGGAATGAGTCATTGATTCATTGAATGAATATTTCATTAATGGAATGAATATTTGATTCATTGAATGAATGGTTCATTCATTGAATATTTGATTCATGGAATGAATATCTGATTTCATGGAATGAATATTTGATTTCATGGAATGAATATTTGATTCATGGAATGAATATTTGATTCATGGAATGAGTCATTGATTCATTGAATGAATATTTCATTAATGGAATGAATATTTGATTCATTGAATGAATGGTTCATTCATTGAATGAATATTTGATTCATGGAATGAATATTTGATTTCATGGAATGAATATTTGATTCATGGAATGAATATTTGATTCATGGAATGAATACTTGATTAGTGGAATGAATATTTGATTCCGGGAATGAATATTTGATTGATGGAATGAATATTTGATTCATGGAATGAATATTTGATTCCTGGAATGAATATTTGATTCATGGAATGAATATTTGATTCATGGAATGAATATTTGATTCGTGGAATGAATATTTGATTCGTGGAATGAATATTTGATTCGTGGAATGAATATTTGATTCCTGGAATGAATATTTGATTGATGGAATGAATATTTGATTCATGGAATGAATATTTGATTCATGGAATGAATATTTGATTCATGGAATAAATATTTGATTTACATCTTTGCCCTCATTGGACATACTTTGCAGTGGTGCTATTTAACATATGATTTCCCGTTCTCGTCAGAACAACTTGAACCAAAAAAAGTAGGTTCCCAAATACTACCAGCTTACAAAGCCTTTTCATTTAAATGTCCAGGTTTAAACTCTAATTAATACAATGCATTTATACAAGTAGTTGTCGTATTAATTAACTTTGTTGAAAACTACATTATAAAGGTATTGTATTTTTTTATATATTATGTACTCTACATTAACTATATATCAATGTAGTGAATTGTAGTGTAAATGTGCATCCTTAGGGGAATTTGTAACCTTCCTGACCAAACTGCACTTAGTTTTGAAACTGCCCGACCAGTATATATCATTTTTAATTCACTTTTTCTAAACAATAATGAGGAGTGTTGAATAAAAAAGAAAACAATTTCTGATCGGAAATTCATAAATAAGGGAAGATTGCATAAACGTTTTGGGAAATGTCCTCATTGGAGCAGCTCTTGGGATTTCAAGCAATGTAGCATCCGACTAGTCTACTTTTTCTATGAAGGAAGTTGGCCCAGGGCTTGCAAACAAATGTTCGTGTCCTCAAGCAAGGTTAAACGAGAACCAGTAACAAGCAATATGAGTCGCATTGTATTTTGGCTGGTAACCGAATAAAAACAACAACAATAACACTTATTATGTGATCTATCTATGGGTGTCTCCAAGTGCTTACTATTTTAATGACAGATTTGCTGAGACTGATTTATGAGCCCCATTTATGCAGCACACGGGACCTACGGCTTTACGTCCCATCCTGAGGACGAAGCAATAATAGTTAAGTGTCTTGCTGATGGACACAAGTGTCAAGACCGGGACTAATCTGACAACACTTGAACTTGAGTCGGAAGTCTCAGATAGCTCAGCAAGACACTCTATAGTAACGCTAAGCAAAAATCTTCCTTGGTAAGCGCACTTGTGTGTTCAACAGCTTTCTGTGGGTATTCAAGTCTAAATTGAGTTAACAACAAAGAAACAAGAGCAAATTGTTTGCATTGCAGTTAATGCTTCCCAATTTCCCTCCCTATAAAAGAATAGAATTAAAATAATGAAAAGTAAAAAACAAATAAAAACAAATAAAAACAAACAAAACTAACAAAAGACAAGTATGAAAAAAGTGGTATGCGCCCTCTCATATCATAGCAAATTATAATTGTACGCTGCAAATATCGGCACAAAAAACTCAGATGTTGTGATTTTCCAATAGACTTGTGTACTTTTTGTGCCTGCCATTGTTTTACCTCAAAACCACTTTTGTAAGGTTGTGATGACATCATTCACATCAATTAAAAAAATAACAAGTGAATTTTCAGCACTGCTGTCTTGAATATGTCTGTACACTAAATATGTCTCAACCTTCATTTATATAATCATTTTAAAAGTAAGTCGCAGGCTTTATACTTTACGAAGGCAATTTACCTCAATGACCCTGGACATTTCCCTCAATGAGGTGCCCTTTACGCAGGAAAACCTGCCTTGCCCAGGGCAAGGGCATCCCTCACGGCAAGGGCATCCCTCACGGCAAGGGCATCCCTCACGGCAAGGGCATCCCTCACGGTAAGGGCATCCCTCACGGCAAGGGCATCCCTCATGGTAAGGGCATCCCTCACGGCAAGGGCATCCCTCACAAGAATGAAGTATCAGGCCTGATGTCCCCTGTATTACAAATGCTGCATTGAACGATAATTATGAGTATGAAATTCAAGCGATGAAATAATTTTACATTGATTTGAACTCTGTACTTTTTTATTTACTGATTTTTACTGTTTAAATCTTTTAAAAATTGGTTTATGGTCTACATTATTATTTTAGTGAGTTTGTAACTAATTGGTGAGATTACTGGTTGGATTTTAAGCCAAAGTTATTAATAACTGTCATCATTGTTTTAAATTCTGTGTTGTTGCTTCCTGCAACAAGTTTGTAACTCGGTTACGGGAACATTGTACTCTTGGGAGTACAGTTGGTTTAGTTCACATCTCTTTGACTTTGAAGGAATCTGCAACCTTCTTCTTGAAATACGACATAACTTTTGACAATTCTTTTTATAAGTGATGTTGGAAGTTTTGCATGGTGTGGATATTAGGAAGAAACTATTACCAGTAAACTTGCAGGTACAACCATGAGCAAGTTCGAGTGTGCACTATGGTTAACTAAAGGTCAACCATCTTGACCCGAACCCAGGCTGGTCGACCATTGGTTGACCACTGTGGTCCACCATTTGGAACCAGCCTCAGGACCTTGGTTTCTTCCCTGGTCCCGGGAGCCTTGTTTCATGTTAACCTGTCAGAAGCACAGAAGGGAACCAGTGGCGAAATTGCAGAATGGCGGAAAGTCATGGAAGTGCACGTATCAGTGCCTACAAAGAATTGTGTTTAAACTAGACCCCCCTAACGGGTCGTTCAAGTGTATACGTCACTGTGCATGTGCATTGCTAGTCAGTGGTCAACCACAGTTGGACCAAATGTGCACACTCGAACTTGCTCCATGATGGCCCTGAGGGGAGCTGCTGGTATGATCTTGGAGACTCCAACAGTAGAGTGTACTAGCAATAGTTACCTCCGAATTCTTTTTATGGCAGTATTTCAGAAGTTATTTCAGCTATTTGTACACTTCAGTTCGAAACAAATATTTATCTCCTAACAACAGGGCCCAATTTCATAGAGCTGCTTAAGCACAAAAAGTAGCTCAAGCACAACAAAACTATGCTTACCAGAATAAGGTGACCAGCCAAAATACCATGTCACATGTACAATCTGTGACTGGTATCCTGCTTATTTGTGCTTAATAGCAGAACATTTCTGAGCAATATTTTCTGCTTAAGCAGCTCTATGAAATTGGGCCCTGAGCAACCTTTCCCCGTGTCTTGATTTTAATTTGATAAGTAGGCTATATTGACTGATGAAGAAAAAAGTCAGCACATCTCAATTATATAAATATAAGTTAAGCAGTGCTGTGTATAGCCTATACCACACAAGTAAGTGTGATTTTTGTTTAACCGTACACTTGATTGTATACCTTAATTTGTAAGCCAACTGATTTACTTCGAGAGTAATTATGCTTGTCTTATAAAAAGTATTATCATAGTAAAGACAAATATGACACGACTCAAACTTCTGGAAATTACGGCTTATTTAGGCTTCGGTTTAGGCTCTGTCAGTAATTTTGAAAAGGTATACTTTTGGTAAGGGACTTCAAACGGGCGGACGGTGCCCAAGCCGGAATCTAAGCTGTGAATTCGAACATGGCATATACTTCAAATAAAAAGAGACACATCAATCGGTTGTTTGTATATAAATTATGGTATCACATTCCTTCCAACCTTCTTTATCTACAAGAAAAATCATAGCTTCGACAATGGAAAACAACGGATGAGAAACATCTGAAAAGAAGTATTTTTGATATGTTATTTTCATACGTGATTAACGCACGGCCTGCTCGAGGTCATTTTTTTTCTGGGGAAAATTACGCATATTCCGCAGACGTTACATTTGCTCCATAGTAAGGGCGGGAACCATTTTTACTGGGTAGTTGGATGAAAGTAGCAAAAAGTCTTTTTGTGAAACCATTACGAGTACGAAAGTACATCCTTATTGGCCAGGCAATCCAATGTTGTACTTTCGTACCTCACAAAATCTGTTGTTGTTATGTCATTTTTTATCGAAAAAAGTACTCTTTAATTGTCCTTTGTAAGTATTAATTTGCTATTTTTTAATTTGCTTTTTTATAATGTCTACCCTGAAATACGCTATTGATATAAATATTGTCAATAAAGTATCTACAATATGTATGTTTTCTATTTCTATAATTGACATTATTTTATGCAGCGATTTGAAAGTACAAGTGTAAGTTATCCTCAGCAATTGATTTATAATCAACTTTGATTTGAAATAAAAAATAGAAATTGTAATTGAGACTACAATAATGTGTTTTGATTTTGGAAAGGTTTGGTTTAAGTTACGTTTTGGATAATATGGCTCAACGCGGGCTAAGATGGGTTACACACGACGTCATCAATGGGAAAAACCAGCCACGTTTGATGACAATGGCTGCACATTTTTCAGTGCACCTTTGCGTCACTTACGCGTAAGGACGGCACGTTTCATAAACTCCTTCCTTGATTGGTTGGAAGCAACTCAAGCTGTGTTTAAATTTACAGAGCTTGATGAAGATCAATGGTGTACAGGCCAAAAAAAAATTGTCAACAAAGATGGCGTCTATTGCAACCAATCTATTGGTCCCAATTTTATAAAGTTGTTAAACAGAAAATAATGCTAAGTGTCTTTGCTAAGCAAAACAATGAGTTGGGCACCAGCGCTCTATACTCTCTTGGCACCAGTTGCAACAATGTAAACTTTGGCTCGTTACCTGTTTCTGCTAAGCAAAATTTTTCTGTGCTCAGCAAATTGTGATGCTTACGGGCTTTATGAAATTGGGCCCTGATCTTCTTGTACCATAGAGTAAGGACTTGCTCACGCTAATGGGAAAGGGCTCGCCCCCTTTTCTACTTCCATGGTCATATTAAGAACTGCAAGTGATTTTTGGTAATTAATTAACAACTGGTTTAAAACAGTCGCAAGCAAAATTGAACAAATAGCCCCAGCTCAACATTGGTAAGCAGGAAAACATAAATGTTCACAGATTTACATGTACTGTATCAAGCAATAAACCACAAGGGAAACTGACTGGGTAAATTTTAAATAAATTTTGGGGTGAACAAAGAAAAGTTGACTGGAGTGGGATTTGAACCTGCGACCACCGGTACGGTAAACCGGTGGTCGCAGGTTCAAAACCCCGCTCCAGTCAATTTTTCTTTGTTCAACCCAAAATAGATTTACATATACATTATACATGGTATAAAGATAATGGTGGTAGAAAACTTTCCTTGAAATGTTTCTGCCTGAAGTGTTATCATTTTTAAATAATAAATGAAATAAGATCCAAAATTAGTTTTCGTCTCAGTGAGATGAAAACTCTGCCTGTAGGAATACGTACAAAAATGCTGAATGCATTTTTACTGTTTTCTTGCAAATGAAAGAACGAAATGAGCTGAAATTTTCACAGGTTGGTTTTATTACCAATATCTTGATTTGTGCAAAGAATGGAAGCATTTACAGTCGGTTTACCAATGTTGAACTGGGGCTTTAAACGGGCCTTGTCGCCACGGTTACAGCAATAAATGGAATAACCCAGTTATTTCACACACCTGGCGGTCACATCACAGCTTGGCAAAGACAGCACTTTGTGATTTGACCGCAAGCGGACGCGTGTGCAGTATCTAGGGGCGGGGGGAGCTATAATCGTGATGACACAACCCCTTTAACCATCTTTGGGACTTGGTTTCCTGCTGTTTACATTTCTGGGTTGGTGTGGGGTTTCCCCATCGGGGTTTCCCCATCAGTGGGGAGGGGGGGCGGGGGAGGGGGGGGGAAGTCCAGTCTAAGTTCCGTCATGTTATTTTGAAGTCAAGATCAACTTAAATTTATCTGTCATTCGCCTTCGCAGGAACCATATAAGTGCAGAGATCATAATTGGAAAAATTTGCTCTGTGATTCAGTTTGTTTTCAACCTGACCATGCATAACCCATGAATAATCTTAAAAAAACGATGAAGTATTCTTGGAAAGATGCAAACAATTATGGACAGATAAGGCCTATTATTCTCATATACAAAAAAAGTGTGTCGAAAATGATCACGCGATGGCGAGTAATAATACTCTCCTTTTGTTTTCTTTTTTAGACTCTGGTTGATTGCACATACTATGACGTCAAACTCACCGCATTTTTATTTTTAGCATCATACGTCATACTCTCGGGCAGATACGTCACACACTACTGGTCTCAAACGCCAGCACAGCATAGAGAGTCGAGAGAGTGTTCCTAGCTTTGGTCCGCATATCCAGCCTATTTGAATCCAGAAAATAATAGCCATATTTCGTCCGGTAATTTCGTGATTAAGTTGAAGCCATGTACGGTCATCATGGCTGCAGTGGTGGTAATTTGGCAAGACAGGAGAACAGGGCTTTAAAGGTAGGAATTGAAAGGAACAATTAGGAAGAATTAGAAAGGGATGTACAGTCCCCATCCCTCGTGCTCACTCAGCTCGGGCTGTCTGACAACAAAAATGGCGAAATGTATTGCCAATGCATAATGGGCATCCGCATAACGCCAAGTAATAATTGCTATCTGCTTGTGCTGTATTGCTCTTTCCTTCAAAAGCACCTTATTTAGCCACCATCCGTATGTCCAGACTAGTCTAGGGTAGTTTATTAGTCTTTTGGAGATATGGTGGACACACAGAAAGTGCTCTATTTTGGATTGGGTAAATCTGTCTGTAAGTGTAAATACCTCTCCTTCCTAAATTCCTCCATGCCCAAACCAAACACTGACTAGTGACAGTGCACTCATACTCTAGTCGACTCATCATAGTCATACTGTAATACTAGTATTAGTGTCCGGGCGCCATATCTCAAACAAAAAGGCTCATCCTTTTCGTAAGTAAGAGAATGAAAGTTTAAGTTTACTGTCTTACTCTAGTCTTAATTCGATAAGAATGTTTAACTGTTGTTAGATGATTTGATGGCAGACTACTTTGTATTGTAATAAGCCTACCAAGTTAAATTAATTATTTAAAAAATTGCAGTGACATAGCATGGTATTCACAAGAAATATATAGGCCCTATAATAATATAGCCTTTAGTAAATTGGGGCCTAAGGCTAGACCCAGTAACTGGGGTGGTGTACTCCTCTTTTTTAGATTTTGACTTTTGTCAGTCATACTTACTAGCGCCCCAGTCTGGTATGTGTTGCCGCTGTGACAGATTTAAAACGAATCTGTGATACACTGTTCAAAAAATTGCCAAAATTACGACGAAGACACAACAGAATTGCTGGAAAATCGCCTACTGGCTTCTCAAGATGTCAAAGATGTTTAACTGTACTCACAATCATTTTCTGTCCTCCAAATCGATGATTTTTTAGCCCAGTAAAAGTTTTGCCAGTACAATTTGCGTTTTACTACAATAGTCATGTCTAAGCTTCGCAACGTCATTTCCAAAATAACAATTCCCTGCCCGTTTGTCCAAAAGAGGCTAGGTCGCGTCACGGCGGACAAGGTTGGTGTCTACATAGAGTCGTCCACATTGTTTTGAAGTTTTTTTATAGAATTTTCAGTGTGTGGGTTGGGCAAGTTTTTGTGTTAATTGTGAAACGACTTCAAATTACAAAGATCTGTGTGAGTTTTAAAAACAAATATTGAATGCATTTTGTTCTTGCATTGTCAAAAAAATATAATCACGTGGTGAAATCTTATTTTAGACTTAAAGTACTGTAGGCTGATAAAAAGCCATTGGCTTATTTGACCTCAACTTGTCAAAGATAAAATAAGATTTTAATGAAAGAGTATAGTAGAAGCTATAAATATAGATTTATCAATTCTGTCATGATTTATTCTTTCTTGTCTAGCGAGAAGCAAGAGCTGAAGTGCGTGAGTCTCACCTGCATGACAAGGCCATGAACCAAGCGCTTCATGGTAACTTTGGAAGGGCTGCAAAGCTTGAGGTAAAATCGTAACGCCAATAAATATTTGTTGTTTACACCTACCAGCGAACAAATAAAACTTGGGTTTAATACCTCAAAACAACCATCGACATGACAAAGAGGATGCCAGTCTGTGCTGATCTGGAGCTTGCAGTACGAAAGCTTGCCCCGAACCATGCGACATAGCAACAAGGGATGTAGTCTGAGGAATTCAATTTTGAGCATTTACTTGTGACTGAACAAGGCCTTTTGTACCAGACATCTATACTCTAACTAACCGATACATCCTTTTGTCTAAAAAAAAAAGGAGGTTACAGTGTGGAACTGTTGTAGATGGTTTGGTTTTGGGTAAAGGGGATTTAATTTTTTTTAAATAACCACATATTCCAACAACAAAAAACTGGTTTTTAGAGCCACCATTCCTTCAGAGATACATGTAGCTTACATGGTGAACCAAAATAAAGTTATTAAACCCTCCAAAAATCCTTGTTTGGCCTCTTTGCGAAAATAAAGGATTCAGGACTGAGGGCTGTAGGCCCGAATAACAATGGGAGACTTTCGAATGGTCCTTTTGACTGGTTCTTACCAGTACCGGTAGTACGCACGCTCAGAACTACACACCCTGTACTGAGCATGTGCGCGCACGCTTAGAACTGTCAAAAAGGACCGTTGTGTCTGCTGCCGATAGCGTCTCTCAAGTCTCCCATTGTTTATCACTTGGTCAGGCAAGTTCCATGTCCAAACATGTTGGTGTAGAGTGACATGTGTCAGAGGAGGATATTGGAGGATTGTGGTCGCACATAGGCAAATGAGCCTAGTGAGTAAGGGTTAAATTAAAGTATACACCACTACATACTGCATATCTACAATGAACACACATTGCATGTGACAAGTTCAGGTTTCATTTTCTATGGCAGGGAATAGAATGATATAAAACCTTGAAGCTAGCCTGGTCCTTGCTATATTTGTTGATCATCCATGCATGTGAGTGGATTGTGAGCACACAATAGCTCGCTCTTCTTTTTTTTTGCAGCTGACCCACAAGTATAACGTACACATCAATTATTAAAGTATGCCAAGCATAGTCTGGTATAGCTATTGCATTGTGCTATGTATAGGTGTATGCATACTTGCTGAAATAGAATGTACATGTACATGTACATGTACGTCAATGTAGTAGGCCTAGTCTGGTAGATGGCAAAGGGAGACAAATTATGTTGTTATTTGGACCTTGAGATTTTCATGTACAAGTACATTGTGTTGCCGCAAACCTTACTAGATTGTATCTCCACCATGCAAAGTTTCAAATCCTACTCATGTGCATGGTGTTCCCACAAACCTTACTAGATTGTATCTCCACCATGCAAAGTTTTAAATCCTACTCATGTGCATGGTGTTGCCGCAAACCTTACTAGACTGTATCTCCACCATGCAAAGTTTCAAATCCTACTCATGTACATGGTGTTACTGCAAACCTTACTAGACTGTATCTCCACCATGCAAAGTTGCAAATCCTACTCATGTACGTGGTGTTACTGCAAACCTTACTAGATTTTTTCTCCACCATGCAAAATTTCAAATCCTACTTAAAATGCTGCATGATATAGAATTTTTCTCTTCAACAATAATTATATGATTACACAGTGCAATTCTGGAGACAGTGTTGTGTGTTTTATCAATGAAATGAACTGACTATTGCAATCAAACGCTAGAGGGGACTGTTCCCTAAACCTCACAATACACTATCACATGACTAGATTTATCGCAGTGATCAAATGCCCTCTATTGGTGGAGGTGTCATGCCCCTCGCGTCTTACTTTTACATATGGGTGGTAACCTCGTCAGAGCATCTTCCACCAAGTTAAACCTTGGACCTGCATTCAGGAACAACTGTCCAAACCACAAGACCATAATCCTCTCAAAATCGTTATTTATTTTGACTTCTTGTAAAGCCATTTTTACCTCATCTGCAACACGTTTTGTAAATGTTCTGTATAATTGGGTTTCAAATTGTTTCTGGTCTTTGCTTTGTAGGCCGGGAGAACAATGTGTTTACATTATGACAATAGCTTTGGATCAATTGATTGATTGATTTAAAAGTTAATGTTGTAGTAACTGGGCATTAATTTATGGAATTATGTAATACTGATATTATACCATGTCTTTCTACCCAGATGAAGGCAAATTCGGCCCACCACAAAGCAGAGCATGAACGGATGAGAGCAAATGCTCTCCACCATGCTAGGGGTCATCATCATCATCACAATGTCCCTCACATTCACCCTACTCCGCACTACCCTCATCACCCTTCAGCGACTGTGGTTGTACATCATGTAAGTAAAATGTCATTTTACATTGAAGTGCAGGTCCATAATCGCTTACAGCAACTACTCCAGTTCCGTGTTGAAGACCAAGGCTCACTTTAAAAGATGTCCGATTCAGAGAGATAGCCTCTAGAAGATTATTAAAATATCACAAGCTACTTCATTTATCTCAAATTATACACTGTTTTTGTTCTTTATTTAAAAAAAAACCAGCATGTTCCTGCCACTCCTCCAATGAATTATCCAACTGGTACTGTAGCCCCCCCTCCAACCGGACCCCCGCCTCCTTATCAGAGTAAGTACAACTTATTGGAACTGGTGGTTAACTTTTTAAATCATGCCGGATGACTTGTATACAGGCCATTATTTTCTTAGCTGTCAACTGGTTGATGTGAGTTGTGTATTTTTGTGTGAAATTTGAAGCCCGGAACAAAAGTTGCCCGGACAATTTGTTTCACCGCCAGCACAGAGTATGCTTGGTGTCACCCTGCAAGGCTTTTTTCACCCACACAGAGGACAGATGGTGCTGAAGATTTTGCCGATTTTCCCCCTTTATGCGGGGGTTATTTTGTAATCCCCAACTCCATACCTTTGTCCTTTTGTTCCAAAAAGAGGATTACTAGACATCGAGAAACTTATTTATTTGTTTATTCATTGTATTTCGGCTTGAGCAAGGCTCACGGCTGAGGTTTTACAATTTACGGTGTCACAGTGCGTGAATTTGACATTTTCTCAATAGAGAATCCCCAAATTCCAGGTATCCAAAGAGAATCTTTGCTCTCTTGGCTGTGTCTAGTCAAGATTTCTTTGTGCCAGTGGTACTCTCAACAAAATTGTTCCTGCATTTCTGAGAAAAAAAAATCCATAAGGCTGGATGGGGAAAAATGGAAGACTCCCGGTGTGAACTGGTTAAGGGGAGGAGAATTTGACCTTGAACACTATTGAGTGATAATGAAGACATCAGGAAACTTGTCGAGTTAGAGTAGGGGTTTGCCCTGGCTTGTATTGAATACCCACTGCCCCCAGTGGATACCCAGCAGCACCCAATAGTTACCCAGAAGCGCCCAATGGTTACCCAGAAGCACCCAATGGTTACCAAGCCTCTTTGCTGTCACATGTAATTCACTTCTGATGACCAGGTATGCATCTCTAAAGAAAGCTTTGGTTACTAATTATTAATGTATTTTTTTCGTTTGTACAGCTCCAGCTACCACTGGGTACCCAGCAGCACCTACAGGTTATCCACCTGCACCAACTGGATACCCAGCAGCACCCAGTGGTTACCCAGCAGCACCCAATGGTTACCCAGCAGCACCCGCTGGTTACCCAGCAGCACCCACTGGCTACCCAGCAGCACCTACTGGCTACCCAGCAGCGCCCACTGGTTACCCTACTGCTTCACCTTACCCTGCACAAGGGCCTACTGCTTACCCCAACCCTTACAAGTAAACACTTGGATAGGTTAGGCAGAAGGTATGCTATTCATTGTGAAGAGTATCCTCAATCCATATCTCTTTAAAAGTTATATGGAAGACACCTGATCTCTTTAATCACTCATGCCCTCAATTATCATTCATGCAGACAATAGTAAAGACCAACAAATTTTGGTCATAAAACAACTCCAAAGAGCTTTTTATTTTTTTTAAATCTTTTTAGTAAGCAACTCCAACTATTCTTTTTATTTGATTACCAGTGGTTGATACTGAAAAGTCTATAATCTGTGTATTTGTTTAGTCAGTTACATCATTCATAAACCATTGGCAACCCCTCCCCCTCCCCCCCACACACAAATGTGTTTCTCGACAGATAAATGAGGAACTCTCTTTGTTTTGATTTTTTGTTTCTGTAGTTACATCCCCTTTGGTTTTGTACACAAAATCCAACCAAGGACGTCAGTCATTCTTTCAAACCACCAAAATGTCTTTTGTTTAAGTCCTCAGGGTCACCATGTAAAGACATTTTTTTTGACCCAGTAAATTAAGGACTTCTCTTTGTTTTCTCATTGTTTGTTTTATCGACCTCTCCATTGGTTTTGATCACAAAATCAAACTGAGGACGCCCTCGGTCGGTCACACCACCCAAGTCCCAATTGCTAAAAGTTCTCAAAGTTAACAGGTAGACATACACACTCTTGGAGTGGTAGATCACCACATATCAACACTCACACCAGCATTTTCGCTACATAGTTACTGTAACAGCATGCCTGATACTTCACGGAGGCAGCTGCCCCCCGTTGCCCCTGATCGTCGCCTTGGTGCCCTTGAAAGGTTCCAGTACAAGTTTACAGTTTCCTCATAGAGGTGCCCTTTATCAAGAACAAAATGCCTTGGTGCCCTCGCCCTTTCAAGAATGAAGCAACCAGGCCTGTAACAAGCAGTGTGTAATTGAAAGATAACACCTTCAACTTGATCCAGTCCTTGAACCACTCGCTTCTAACATTTCGTAAGATGAGTTGTTTTTAACAGAGAGTTAGAGATATTTTGGAGTATCAGTTACTCAGACTGGGCCAAATTTCCAGTTCTAATGGAAACATTTCTTAGTGTATAGTTAATCTCTTAGTGCTTTAGAAATGTCTGTATCTGGAATAATGGGTCTAACTGTTCCCAAGGTTGTACAGTATATAATATGTAGTTGTCTTCATTGTTTCTACTGAGGCTGAACCCTGAACAGCCATCAATCGCTTGGCCCCAAGTTTTTAGGGGTGGTTCAACGTCTTCAACCAACCGTTCATTAAGGGTGGGGGGTAATATCAAAGATTATAGAGCGCCGTAGGCGCAAGATGGGGAACTGTGCCTTTATCCACTGTTGGGAAGTGAAATTCGCATGGGCGCCATTTCGACAAGTGATTGCCTGTTTGCCACTGATATCAATTGTCATTGTCTACACTGGTACCCACGTTTTTGTGCTGTATCAATGGCGTTCACTTGCTGAAATGGTGTCCAGTGAGATTTCACATTTCAGCCAGAGTTCCCCATCTTGTGCCTACGGTGCTCTATAATCTTTGGTAATATCCAATGTTTGCTTTTTCAGTTCTATGGAAGTGTCAATCATTGCCAGGAAATGGTCTGCCCTGGAAAGGCTTGTTTTCCAAGAAGCGGACAACTGAACATACAACAGTCGTTAATTCTCGCACAGTAGAATTGAAAACTTCACACCCTAGTCTGTATTGAAAGTTCTGCTCCTGATGGGACCTCAGTTGGGGGAAAACATTTACCCAAATTTGTATGTACTGTTTCAGGGCTAGAAGGGGGAGATGGGGGTCATGAAAAAGAGCACTGGCTGTATGCTTGTAACAAAGATGTTGAGCCACTCCTTAGACGGGATCTGTAAATAGGGTTCTCAAATTTGCTGTAAATTCAAGAACAGGTGTCAGAAGCTCTTTTTTGAGCTTGCCTCACGTTTGCTTTTGCAAACCACTATAATTAGAGCAGGACCCGATTCCATAGAGCCACCAGCACAAAAAGTAGCCGAGAACAAAAGATTTTTGCTAACTGAACTAAGGTTACCAGCCAAAATACCATGTTACATGTCAGTCTGTGACTGGTTTCCTGCAACATTTTTGCTTAGCAGAAAGTTGTTTAGCAAAATGTTTTGCTTAAAGCAGCTCCATGAAATTGGGCCCTAGTAAAGCTTCAAGAAGGGCTTTTTGTAAAACCCAGCTTGATGTCAAGATGTTCTCGTTTTTATATTGAAATAGAATTGTACTTTAAACAATTAATTTTAGTGACTTGTACAGTTTCTGATACATATTCTGTGCCAAATTTGAGAGAGATTTAAATTTTGTATGCAAATTACAAACTGTTTTAATCTTCAAATGACATTGAAATTTTATCAGTACTATTTCTTATTGTAAACCATGTAAAGTATTAGTGAAATATTCAGTGTTTTAAGTTTTAAATTGGGATCAATATATCAAATAAACAAAGTGCTGCTTTTATTGCGCACTCTTGAACCATACTTTATGGATTCCTGTTCTTAAAAAGAGGTGTGATGTTCTTGATAACTTTTTAAAAGCTATATTTTATTACTTTTTTTAATACCTTCTAATTGTACTGACCAAACAAAAAAACAAGGGGACCACTTTGCATTCGTCATGCTAGCAGTTTCCCAACGGTTGTAAGTTTTATGAAGTACCTATACCACCCCTAAAATGTATAAACATGTGAAGGGGCGTGCAGTCTTCTGAAAATAATTCCAGTTGACACATTTTTGTTTTAATCAACCCCAAATTTCCATCAAAAATGGACGGGAAAAGATACCCATTTTGTCCGTCTATTATCAAAATTAATAATAATCAACTCAAACTTTTTTCAGTACAACCAGAAGGCATTCCATTGAGGTCCCTGAACCAGCTAGAGCTGATGGATTTGTATTGAGGGGTAGACGGGTGGCACAAAGCTTTATGGTTTTTTTGGGGGGGTTGCTTTTCTGGAATCCGCAAAGAAACATTTTCTTTTAACTTTTACATCCTGTAATGATTTATAGATATATATCTACAAATATTTTAATAATAATGATAAAACAAGTTTACTATGTTAAACAAATCTACAGGGGCGGGGTGGGGTTGATTCTTAGCCCAACACGTTGGGTGCGCCACTGATTGGCTCTATCTGAATAGCAGTTAACTCAATATAACTGGGTTTTGAGGGAAATTTTGTCGAAGTTACACAAATCCTTAAATTCAATGGCTTTAAATGCATGGTGTAACCAAAATACAATTAAGTAAAGAATGATGGAAAAGCTGTTGCTTTTTCAGATATAAGCGGCAAATATAGAAGCGGCAAATTAAAAGCAGTAGCAGAAAACAAAAACTGCTCTTTGATACAATTATATATTTTTTTAAAATAGCGCCCTCCTGTGGACAGCCAGTGGAGGCAAATTGCGTCTTGCATGGATGATGCAGACAAACAACCGCGATCTCAGACTTAAAATCAAGTCTAGCCCCTCCACCCCTCCCCTCCCCAGCTCCACACTTTCTACCAGGCTATTTCATAATAATTCCCTTATATGTATGATGGGAGGAGGGTGTAATATAGATGGGGAGTACAGTTACGCCACTGCATGGAAGTCATGTGATGACCATTGTCCCCGCCCACCCCGACACGCACTTTTAAAAGTGTCCTACCGCTGCTCAAATAAATGTCAGCAGGCTGATGCTCATTATAATTTCCAGGCAGGCTGTCAGTTAATAACTTTAAATTTAAATCTACGTATCTAGTTTGTTTTTTTCTTCTTAGTTTCTTCAGCTAATGAGCTCAGCTGGGGAGCTGCTCCTGCATAAATCAATCAAGTTCTTTCCAAATTAAATGCACGTGCTCACCTGCGACTTGACTGATGGTGACGTGCGTATCACGCACTGGATATAAAATATTATTACTCAAGGTCTCATTAAATTTTGATGCAAGATAAACAGTTTTAAAGACATGTCCCTGCTCAGAGAACATAACTGTAATTAAACAACCCGCAAAAGCTTCACTTATAAAATGCACCTCTTTTCGCCAGTGGGTTCGAGGAACTGGTATGGTGGCCCTGAAGGGACATCGCACATTGCATATGATCATCATGCGATTGTTTTGTGATGTCTCGATTTATGCGCATCTCGCACACAATAATAATGCCAGTGGGTTCGAGGAATTGGTATGGTGGCCCTGAAGGGACATCGCACATTGCAAATGATCATTATGCGATTGTTTTGTGATGTCTTCAATTAAGCGTATCTCGCACACGATAATAATGCTGCACAAAATTTTGTCGTGAATGAGCGCGCATGCACACCAACTTTGCAACGTCTCACAATAATTAGTCGTTAACATTATGCGCACGTATAATTGCGATGTCGTCAACAACAGTATGGGCATTTGCGATGTTGCACATTTTTGTCGTTAATGTGCGCCTACAATCTTTCATTTTTCGTAAGCTCTGTCTCGTACCAGTGTAAATGTAATACCCATCTTATAAATTCAAAGCTTTAGACAGCCGCAACATCACAAAGCCTCCAGCAACTCTATACCGCCCACTTATAATTCTTAATCTATGCTAAAACGGACACCCTAAATATATACAGAATCACCTATAATCACTGAACGTAAATCCATACACTACTTCGTGTTGGACAGGACGATGGAATACATACATCTTTAAACCATTTGCCGTATAACGAACTCCATTTAAGTTCTGCGCGGTATAAACTATTTCTAATTACACACTAACACATCACTATTAACGGTAACACAAAACACTTTCAGTTGACACAACCGTGGATTAAAAAACGGTTCTCCGGCAAGGTACTGTATAATTATTTCAATGACGTGTATTAAGTTGAAATAGTTAGTAATGGACAAAAAAAAAAAACACAAGGATATCAACATTTTTATTCAAATGAACATAGCATCGGTTTAGAGTTTAGGCTTGTTTTGTAAAGAAAAGATTGCTAATGGCAGCACAACATCCCTCGTTTGGGAATGGTACATGATTAAAAAAAAAGTTAAATCGGCGCTTTTTTTGGGGGGGGGGGAGGGCAGTTGAAAACCGACCCGCTCCTCGTCAAAGTCAACGACGCTGTAAACGTAATAACTGCAGCGCCCTCTTGCGAAACCCAACATTTCTGACGTTGAAGATGACGACATTCCACCAGCTGCTGGAGAAGACGGCTACCTGTGCCAGGTCTGCTAGCCAACGGGGCACGATGGTGTTCTCTAACCCTTCATACAGGAGTATGATCAAGAACGGCAACCAGGCGACCACGAAGCCAGCTGTGACGATCAAAAACGTTTTGGCCGCCTTGGTGTTGAGTTTGATTGAAGCTCGGTTGTTGGAGTTAGAATCCTTGCTGATGCCTGTGTCTGATGTGGACAGTGACTCCATGGTAACAGTGACACACCCACCAGTGGCTGTCATCCTTCCGGTATGCCTGCGAGCTATCCTGTAGATGATTGCGTACAACACCGTGCTGAGTAAGATCGGGAAAGCCACGCTGACCACAATAAGAGTGATGATCAAAATGTATGAGCTGCAGCTTTTTGCCGATACCTCCCTGGTGAAGAAACACATGTGGAACTGACCATGATACACTGTTTCACTTCCCGGCAAAAACGCGAAGAAACACGTCAGCAACAGGGCGAGTAACCACGCCATAGCCACGGCGAACATTGCTCTACGCTTGCTAACGATCTTGAAGTAGTGTAGTGGCCTGGAGATGGCTATGAAGCGATCCACATTGATGACCAAGATGCAGGATATCCCCACGCGGGGGAAAAAGACTGTTGCAAATGAGAAGAGGGTACAGACGGTCATACCATACGGCATGGTACCTACCGCCACGGTGCTGATGACGGGCAGGACCACGAAGACTCCGAAGCAGAGATCGGCTACGGAGAGAGACGCCATCATGATCTTAGTGGACTTGTGCACGCTGTTGACGCCTCGAAGTACGACCAGACAGAAGATGTTGCCCACGATGATACAGAACGCCATTAGCCCATAGAGAACACACAGGAACACGTCCCATGATGTGACGGTGTTAGATTCCATGCTTGAAGTAAAATGGTTTGTTCACATACTACCGTCCGTCTCAAAAGAGCCTTTCAAAACGTTCCCCGATGTCGATACTTCAATACTCCTTGTATTTGTCGATGAGTTATTGCACAGGCTATAAATCCACTTGGTCGTCAGTCAAAGTAGTCGATAATTCTCAGATGTACATATTTAAGATTGTATAACGGTAACTTCTTACAATATTGTCCTTTGAAAACTTGAGCACCTGCAAAAATAGTCCTTAAGAGTGAGCCTTACACGTGTAGATCCCTTGCTTCATGAAATCACAACTCAAACAATAATCCAGCACAATAAATCACTCAATGGTCTGGTCTGCAAACATTATCTCTAAATTCCATTGATTCGGAGACTGTGAATTCAAGGAGGACCTCGATAAATCTTCCCCTCGGACGATGTCGAATCTGCGGGACGCCAATTTGAAGAAGTCCCAAAACACAAAGGCGCACAGCACATGAAATTACACTGCTTTGACTTGATCAGTCCGATTGTCAGATTTGTTTTCTTATCACAAAACTGGTTAAGGCCATTCTATATATTATACGAGGTCACAAAATCAGCCACTCAATCAAAGAAGCTAGATCACGCTTTCGTACTTCGTAACGCCTTGTCGTCTCCAGGAACTGACCTCTCTCTCTCTCTCTCTCTCTGAAATAAAATATCGTCGATTCGTATTAGAAGCATATGGAATGAAGGGCTTGATTTCAAATTCGTGTGGCGGCAAAGTAAACAACTTAAAAGGTCGCCAGTTAGATTTACACACATTACGTAAATTCCATTGAGTTTATACACGATAACCGGAAAGCTATCAACTTGGTCCGTCGATGTTTTGTAAACGTGAACCAAAATGGATTGTCGTATATTTGTGGGACAGTTTAAACAATTTCTTGGTTAACAAGAAACTTGCTTTAATTAATTACTTGGTGAAAATGTTACTTTAAGAAGTGCTCATGTCGGAGAAAACAGCATTTAACAATGACGTGTTTTGGGTATGAAGGCTAATTACTCTTCTTTGCCATACAAAGCAAGAAAGGAAGGTCTGATTGCAGTGGCGTATAGCCAGCATCTATTTTTTGAAGGGGAGCAAAGGGTGAGGGGCACAAGTGGATGGGCAATTTCAGTTAAAATTGCCTGATTATATCAAAATTTTACAGCGTCCAGTGGCTGACAGGAGGGGGGGGGGGGCAATCAGGGGGTCAAGATGTTCCACTGGGGGGGGGGGGGGGCGGGGAGCTGTCCCCTTTGCCACCCCACCCCTGGCTACGCCACTGTCTGATTAACACAACTTTTTTTTAGTCCAACTGCAATGATAAAACAAGGATCAACTTAATGAAATGTCTAATTACTCCATCCTGGAATTCAAAACAATCATCATAGCCTTGGTATGAATACCTCTTGTATCGCAATATTTATACCTCGCACTATTAAATAATATTAACCCTTAAAATTCCTTCCTATTTTATCAATTGATTCAAATAAGACATTTTCAAGGCGTAGTCTTTCTTGGCGCACGTGACCTCTTGTCTGCGACACCCGAAGCGATGTTAAAACGCTTTTCTCGAGTGGAAAGACCTCCAATCCATTTCTCCCCACTGGACAATGTCTTAAACCGTCTGGTGTTTTGTAACAACCAAAAGCAAGGACCACTCAACGATGACAGAATCAGACATCATGTAGTGGTTTGATTTTTTTTTTCACGCGGTAAATCAGACATATTGTTTACAAAATGTAGAGACTTAACCCGAGCAGCTCGAGCTCGTTCATGGCCGTTTACACCACAGCAGCTGGCCGCCGCAAGCGCGCGTCAACGCATACGCACGGTGAATCCTCCATGCTGATTGGTACATATGAGCACTGACGCGCTATTGTCGTGTCTTGTGCGCTTGCGGCAGCCATTAACGTTGGTTTAAAACACCATAAACGAGCGCGGCTCGGATTAGTGTATAGCTAGCTTCCCGTAGTTTTTTTTTATATTGATTTATATTTTTATAGGATTTTATATCTGGATAGTTGGAGGTTTTATTGGGTCTGATATGATGACAGTTTTTTTACATTTTTGTCTTGACCCGGACAATTTTAAATGTAAATATGTATTTTATTGTCCGAAGATATAAAATAAATAAATACAAATACAATTGACATGTCCTAGACCCTGATGCACACTCATTAAGACCACGAGACGCAGACCAGAAAATAGAGTTTGCTACTCACGGCACACACTACTCACGTGCCCACGGCACACTTCCTAAAATGCCTTTTCATGCTGGACAAAACTACGAACCTCAAAACAATCTTATAATGATAATAGACCCCTGTGCAATGCATTGATTGAACTAATACACGCCATAAATCCAGCATTCTACGATTTTCTCAAAAATGTCATTAAGTTCCTCAACATTTCTACTATACTATAGAAGTGATATTAAAAATACATTCCACGCGTTTGTACGACTCCCGTTTGTCTTTCGTTGTTACATAAGTAAACATAATACAATGTCAAGTGTTTATTGAAATGATAAGAATAGACCGATTGCGCGACCCGCGTCACGTGACCTATTGTGGGTATTAAATGTAAACAAACACGACGTCCCTAACAGGAAAATGCGGTACGGTACATGATGATTGTTGCATTTGTTTATTCGATCGAGGCTTTTCTTTCTCGAAATCTGTGAAAAAAATTCCAGAGTTTGTACCAGAGACCTTGGAGTGGCTGAATAAAACCAGTAAGGACAGTTATTCCAGCTAGTCTTGGAATACAAATAACGTGTAAAAGCACGTGCCGGATGTGTACTAGTGCACGATGGAACGTTTAAGCCAGACGACCGCGATTACAAACTTTTCAACACAAAGTTTTGAAGCTGAATCATGCAAAGAAATTGCTTTCCAAAACTGTGTGATTCCTTTGGCTATTTGAAATTTCGCAAGGCTACAGGTATAAACACTCACTTTTCCAACGTTCTTTCCCCCCCCCCCCCCCTTTTTTTTTTTTTTTTTTTTTTACAGTGATTGGGGCCTACATTACAAACAAAATAACAGTAGGGTGGATATACAAAGTCGTCCGACGCCGGTAGTGCATAACTCAAAATAAATCTCTTTTGTAGAATACTGGTCGTTTATGAAACATTAATACGATTAATATCAATGTCACAACATACAACTTAAATAAAATGGCTTAGTAACTGTGTTATTATTACCAAAAGCCGACTTTTGGTGTGACTCTGTCGGTCACGGCATGTATTTGCACGTAGTTTGCCATCAGCTCAGATGACGTAGTACCCACAATAGGTCACGTGATGACATGTAAACATTGGTCGCGCAATCGGTCTATTATTCAACAACTCATCAAAAGCCATACAGATTTCAGGGAGGATGGCTTGGCCAGCCAGACCAGAGTTTGGGACGTCAACCGACAAGACAAATACCATTGTCAAGAGGATGCGTTGTCGCTCTTGTTTCACAGCCCACTAACTAGACCATATTTACCATTGATAAATTAATCACTAATACAACCCCATACACACAAATCACATTTGGTTAAAGTAGCGCGGCTAAACCCGACTACAATCAATTTTTTTTTTTTTTTTTTTTTTTTTTAAGAAAACAATAGCTTCGGTACGCTTCGGTTCAAAACGAAAGCGATATTGCATCTTTGAGTGAATGTGGGAGGGGCAATTCGTACAGCGACCTGTGTGTGTTTCGTTTGTTGCGCATCTTTTACTACTTCCGAATGGATTACACAAAAACAATTACCAAATCATTTTGTAATTTCTTCCGTCCATGCCCTTTAATTAGCATTTTCTCTTGTGTTTTCTCTCCCAGCCATCAGGCTTGGTACTATCTACATCAGTAATGAACACTGACATTTAACCGTTGCCTTTTTCCATTAGGCTCTGTATGCCTTACAAATTAACTGTGGGTTTCATAACGATAATAACTCAAGAGGTAAAAGCTTGCGGCAATAGTCAAAGCCTTTTTGAAAAATTGATATGCTGAGTTAAACAGTGAAAGCTTTCCCATGCGTTTTCAAATCCATTTTTACAGGCGACCGAAGCCGACTGTAAGGTTTAGTTTATGTCCGTTTTCGAAACGGCGGCTTGGGGTTGTGGGCTCCGGCTTGGGCGCCATCCGCCTGTTTGAAGCCCCGTAAGTAAAGCACACGTTTTTCTAATCAACTGACGGAGCCTAAGCCCAAGCCCAAGCCCAAGTCGTTGTTTCGAAACGGCCTACGATTGCAAAACAGAAAATTATGCATCTTCGTGGACGTAAGTGAATTTTTGTTTGATAACGGTTTTACTGTCTTACTCTCTTAATGTAAAAGAGTGAAAACATCACTCTCTTGCCCGAGTGGTGGTGTAATTTTCACTCTTTTTAGAGTGCAATTTAGTCTCTAGTTTGCTCTTTTAGAGTGAAATTGAGTGAACTTCACTCTGAATCGAGTGAAAAAGAAAATGTTTCCACCCTAAAAAAGACTTGTCCGCCATATGGCTCTTTAAAAGAGTGGTATGGGGGACAACTCTTTTTAGAGTGGAAATATTTTCTTTTTCACTCGATTTAGAGTAAACTTAACTCAAATTTCACTCTAAAAGAGCAAACTAGAATGAATTGCACTCTAAAAAATTACACCACCACTCGGGCAAGAGAGTGATGTTTTCACTCTTTTACATTAAGAGAGTAAGGTTCGTGATTTTCAGTTTTCTTTTAAGTCAAAAAATATATCAACTCAGGAATCTGTCGCGCCGAACTTGGCCCTTTTTGGGTAAATATTTTGTTGCAAAAATACAGCCGTTTCATTTTTAATAAGAATTTCACTGTATGCAATTAGCAGAAAAGATCAATTAACTCTAAATAAGGCATATCATTAATAATCCGTCGCATACTCTCTAAAATGTAAAAGAGTGAAAATTTAACTCGCTTGCCAGAGTGGTGTCAGTTTGGCTCTTTTGAGAGTGAAACTCACTCTTCGCCACTATTTTTTGAGTGAAAGTGGAGTGATTTTCACTCTGAATCTAGTGAAAATACATGTTTTTCACTCTAAAAAGAGTTGTCCGCCATATGGCTCCTTGCAAGAGTGGTATGGCGGACAAAAAGAGTGTTTTTTCACTCTTTAATGTTAAGAGAGTAGAAAATGATAATGTGGCGATTTGACAACCTTAAAAAAACACGTCAGTTCGCTGTAGAAAATGAATTGTTTATGATTCTAATATTAGAATATATACGGATACCGTGTGTACATTAAAATATCGCAAATTTATTTACGCACCATTATGTCCAACATGGACCGTTGTGTCCAACTAAAAAAAAAATGACCATTATGTCCGACCCAGTGTGTCCGACAAACCATCATGTTCGCCCTCTTGTGTCCGACAAACCACCATGTCCGACCCATTGTGTCCGACAAACCATTATTGTGTCCGACCAATTATGTCCGCCGGTGCGTAACACACGTTTTTTGAGAACGTTCCCCACCAAGTACAGTTGATTTAACACTTGAAAAAAAACAACACTGAGCACTTTAAACAAACTTAATGGCCTGAAGTACACCTGAAACGAATTCGCACACATTGGGTTCTAAATAAGTTGGCCGGTTTATACATCACAACAAGAGTATTTATTTTGCAAATCACGAATTCCAGACCAATCTTACGTTTGGAATAATTGAGGGAACAACACGAGTAGTTCCAAATATGCCTACTTAGTAGTGTGACAACGTAGTGAGGTGTGAATACCGAAGGCTTGATTTTAATCCCAAGAGAAAGACAGGCTTTTTAAGTAAAGCAATATTTTTTGACAAGCATTTGAGTTTATTTTAGTTGTTAATAATTCGTTTCAGATTTCCGTCCGATGAAAATTGCTACCGTGCATGGGCCTACCATACAACAAAAACCCACAAGTCTAGAGTAAACATTGTCTTTAAGATTACAAAAACCCGGTGCCACTTACTTCACTTCTCGCTACGCTGCCTGTAAGGACGAGTGGCTGTGCTTGCCTCGCTCCTGTAGATCGCCCGCACCGACGGTAGACCCGTTGTCAGGACGATTTAGTCGTCTGAGTTTACACGAGTTTACACAAGCCTTTTTATTGGACCGATCCATTAAGCTCCGCCCCTGATTATATTGACCAGTCACAGCATTGGCTACATCACCACTGTACACGTGGGCAGCACAATGTGCGCCTCTTCAATGCCACACTGCACGACATGAATGCGCGTTATAAGTACGCGCACGCGTTTTTACATTTTCCAATAGGATTTTACCATCGATCTCCATTAATAACAGTATTAATGGAGATCAATGGATTTTAACGTGTCTGACTTTTGCTGGACTTTCGGTGGCGTTGCCAAGGCTGTGATTGGTCAACACATGAGGGGGCGGGGCTTAATGGATCGGTCTTAGGTAAGCTACTATACATGCGCGTTACTTAAGGAGTATGTTTCTTACGTTCTTATATCAAGGTACGTCATTGGCGGCTGTTTATCATGTGAATACTCGTTTCTACTGGATTAACAAGTTCATATATGATATCTTGACCAGTGGAAAATCTGGAAGATTCTACAACCCAATGATGATCTTGTCGAAAGGTCATAGACTGTAAAAGTAACCGTTGCTAATTAATATGCTAAGAGCTAAATACTACAGATGAACAAAGAATCCAAAGATAAATTTAGGCTCTGCCATCTCTTGGAAATCAAATCAAATAATATGAAAGTCAACAATAATCCCGAGGCACAGTATCGGACATTACAAAAATAAGTACATTAAAATCTTTGTTTTAAAAGAAAGAAAAAAAGAAGAAGATTTTTTATTTTTTTATTTATGAGGCTCTTTGCATGCATGAGTTTCTGATCTCATTATTTAGTGTGGTGAACCCTTCAGTACAAAACACAGCAGGGTTCAACCCCAATGAGGCCGCTCTACAGGAGCCAATTTCATAACGTGCTGCATAACGGCTGATTTTGTGATTTTTTTTGGTGGTTTATTGCCTTCAAATCTCTTAAGATTTTGCTGTTTGGAATAGCTCCTTATCCTTTTTAAGCAGTGGCGTAACTAAGGGGGGCACGGGGGGCACGTGCCACCAACTGTTGTCCGTGCCACCCCCCCCCCCCCCCCCCCGGGTGCCCCCATTTGAAATCTGGACTTTTGAGATTAACAATTACCTCAATAAAATGTTACATTTTTAGAGCTTTTATGTAGTAATTTCAATGGTTGTAAAACTATTTTTTCATTATTTACACACAGAATGTATTTTGTTTCACCTCAACACGTCATGAGTCAGAAGAGCGCTGAAAAAGGGGATTGTTTAGGAAAAATACAAACGGAAACTACAATTTTAATTGGAAACACACGGTCAGCGATTTTGTGGAGTCAACAATAATTTGGTTCCACAAAATGGCGGACCGTGTTCTGTCACGAAGAAATTACCCCCACCCAATTTCAAGGAATATTTATGTGATTCATTTCATATTCATTTCATAACAAACGCTTTGTATAGCTCCAAAGCGCCCAATCCGAAGGCAACGTGCCCCTATAACTCTGCTATTTCCATTTCATGATGGCGCTGCTCACGTAAGCACTGAGCACTTCAAAGGGCCGTTAACCTTACGGAGTTCATAACTGCAAGCGAACGACGTAACAATGCAAGTCCATGGCGAACGCCCAAGCTGGGCCATTTTTGATAGAGCTGTTTCAGCACAAACATTAGCTCAGCAAAAAAAAAAACCCAGTATTTTTCTACCAAGGCCCAATGTCATAAAGCTGTTTTAAGCAGAAAATACTGCTTAGCAAATTTATTTGTTAAAAGAATAAATAAATAAAAAATGAATGGGGCATCAGTCGTAAGAGTGGAATCGTGGAATTTTGGCTTGTTTAGCTGTTTCTGCTGAGCAAGATTTGTCTGTGCTTAGCAAGTTTTTGTGCTTTAAGAAATTGGGCTCTACATGTTGGTTACCAGCCAAAATATCATTTCACATAAACAACTTGTGACTGATTTTCTGCTCAACTGCGCTTAGCAGAAATTCGTGAAGCAATATTTTCTGCTTAAGCAGCTCTATGAAATAATTAGCATTGTGCCCTGCAGGTGACATAATAATGCATTAAGTGATGTTTGAAGCTTTGCATGGTGTGAAGGATAGGAAAGTATAACTAGTAAACTAATTAAATTGCGGGTACAACCATGTATCATACGGTTACCCGTTTTCGGTCGACACCTATACCCGGTCACTCATTTTGATTCTGTTTACCGCGAGAGGGCGCTAGATATACAGTGACTAGAAGTTTCATTCACGACCGATGCTCCTTACGATCACCCACGCAAAAAATGATTGAGATTCAAGTTTCCTGTCGTAAGTTACACCCAAAAGTTTATAAAATGTTAAATTTTCAATATAGATCACTAATACACTTTTTACTCACAATAAAATGTCTCTAAAAATTATAATCCACGGTCAAACATTCCAAATGAAAGTTTCATCGGTAAGGTCAAGTTCCATTTTCCCCAGGTAGAACGGTAGATCACGTGATTATGTTGCTAAGTGGGATTGTATGGCATGCCAACATTGCAGAAACCTTAAGTGTGTTTCAAGTGAATATGACTTTGTTGTGTTTATACTGCATTCTCTGTTTAATTGCAATGGGCCCAAATGAAAGCTGCAATGACTGTATAAAGTTCATTTCTCCCCAAATTCCTCATATTATTGGCCACTCTGAAATTCAAGATAATCAGATTGATAAATATGGTAAAGAGATGGTATTGATAAAGAGATGGTAGAATGCTCGGATAATGAAGTTGAATGATTCTTTTTAATTTTTGAATTACTATCTGCGTGATATTTCAACTTCGATCTAAATTGAATGAACCTGGCGTTAAATTGATTGAAAATTTTGTTAAATTGGCCGGGAAAACCTATATTATTTTTTGTTTTAAATTAAAAATGTATTGAGGAAACGGAACAGTCACTTTTATTTTATTCAGTAAAATCTTTTTTTTAATGTAAGGACAACAAAGTGTGTGGCCCAACTTTCATTTAATTCCCCTCCCTTCCTCATTCTTTGAACAAATTTTCACAGATAATGCAGTTTCAAAAAAAAAATCTCAAAAACGCTCATATATATGCCACTGACAGTGCACAAAATGCATGTAAAATAAATGCACAAAATACATGTAGGGCCTGACATTGTACGTAGCTAATGGCCATGAATTTATTGTCAGGATCCAGAAAATGTCATCTTTATTACAATTAATTTTAGGAACTTTATGATCGATTTTATAGGTTTTTTAATGGCAATGTTATATTTCCTTCTCTCCTTTTTACAGACTGTGATACGCAAAGATAAAGCCAGCTACATACTATTTTATTCTCAAGAATGTCTCGATGATGAATTAATCATCTCACTAGCCGCAGAGACAGTCTGGACAATTATTATTATTATTATTATTATTATTTTTTTTTTGCATTTTGCGCTCCATACTAGTGCGTGAAGTTGATAGAAACTGCCCCTGAATGGACCGACCGGAAACCAGTAACGCGACGTGTGCGTGGCGAATACAGCACCGCTGTAAATTTAGGACGATATTTCGGAATTTATGACTGCAACTTCTTGGATTTCAACATATTATGAATTAAAAGTGTCTTGTTAAAAGGTGGGTCAGATGGTTTTAAAAAATTTCATTTAGTTTCCGTTTTCGAACGATTTCACCGTTAAGTGACCGGAAACCGGTCGCTCCAGGATATAAATCTCTTTTGGGAGGAGTGGTAGCTCTGAAAAGAGCCGGAGACGTTTCGAACAGTATACTCTGCTTGTCTTCAGGAGAAACAATGCATCAGACTCACAAAGAGGATTGACCACAGTTCTAAGAAGCACTGAGTAGACCATCCCCTTAAAGCACGTGGGTCAACATTGGCATTATTGTCAAAAAACAGCATCTGCACTTCATATGACATAACATTACATGAAATAAACCTGTGAAAGTTTAAGCTCAATCGGTCTCGACACGACACGACACGCCCGTCAGCACGCATAATGTACCAATCATCGTGGAGGATTCAAAGTGCGTGTGCTAGGACGCGCGCGTGCGACGGCCATGTTTGGTGATGTAAACGCCCATGAACAAGCTGCTCGGATTATAGACCTTTCTTTTGCAACGACACAGCCCGAGTTTTTGCCAACCAAGATGGAAAAACTACGGGGAGCCGTTAATGCAAAGCAAAAACATGATAATCACAGTTTGCAAAAATGTTACAAAACTATTCAAAAATTATTCGAAATTTGTTGGAAACAAACCAACCATAAATGGGATGTATTTTCTTTAAACAGAAAGTTGCAAAAATGTTGAATTTGGTCACAACGTCTGTCAACAAGAATTGAATGTTTTGCTACATTTGGCCGTCCATGCCAACCAGCACGGTTTGTTTATCAACAATGGAAAGGTCTATAGTCTATAGCATTTGAGGCAAAACTACTTAAAGGGGTAAGTTTTCCACCATGTGCCAGAATGATCTGTGAACATTTTCCCCAATCTTACCAATGTGTTGTGCAAACCCTTTAAAGAAATAATGAGTACATTAGGGACCACGACACGCAATTTAAAGAAGTTTTATTTATAATCACACAAAACAGTCTGGATCAAGAGCACAACATCAAACAAAATCTGATGAGCTTTTTTTGTACACAAGTCTTACAAATTCTAGTGATACAACCATTGCTTAAGGAATGTTATTATCAGACGCGACTACATGGGTACGCCTAGATTTCGTCTCTTCAAATCGGAAGAAAGTATAGGCCTAAGCCGTATTGCCAAGAGTGATGAACTCTCATTTATTTCACATTACAAAACTATTCCTTTCCATATATAAATCTAGCGATAACTGATTATTACTACTTTGAATAAAATGAAGTTATTTTTGGCCGACACACAGTGATTAATGCAAATAAAGTAGAGATTAAAATAAATATATTCTTAAGTATATGACTTATAATTACGATTATTCTTAAGTATTTTCCCTCTTAGCTAACTTTTTCGCAGTTGAACCCCCCCCCCTGAAAGAAAGGTATCCGGCATAGGCTAGAGGTTATAACATTCATGGAAACGTTGGAAAAAACAAACCAGCTGCAGGGGATAGGGCCACACCCATTCAAAGGACCACACCCATTAAATAAGTACTGATTCAGTAAAAGTACTGGCTTATAGTAGGGCCTAACAACTCATAGCCGATACCACCATGCATGCAACCCCACATCCCCCAGCGGCGTGGCCAGGATTTTTTCACTTGGTGGTGGCACGGGGGAGGGGGGCATTGCTTTTCAGTATTTAAAAAAATGAATTATAGGCCTGTGTATCTTGTTTTTCTTTCATGTGGGCACCTGGGGGGCACTGGAAAATGGTGAGGGCCCACACGTGGCTAAGCCGCTGCTACCCCCACCCCTTTGGTTATACATCAGTGATTCATAAAATTTAATATGATAAAGAAACAGAAGATCAGCTGACAACATTATCAGGGATAGCTTGTACTCATCAACAACATGCCCTTGCATTCAATGATGAAAAATATAAACCTCAACTTATAAAACACTGTCTTTTTTGTGGGTTTGATCACTACGAAGGTCAAAGAATGGGGCGGGATTGAGGTTGGGGTTGACACGTTACCGCATATCTAAAACTTTCTTACGTCAAGAAGCCTCACATGTGTCCTTTATGTTTACAACAAAGCGTTCCACCATTTCAGCCATTTAATATTTCAGTATTACAACTTTTTTTGTAAACCTAAAACGTCTCTCACAATTTACACTCAAAAAATTTGGTTTTAAATACCGGTTCTATACAATCTTTGCATGCTCCACAAAATAATCTCGACAAATTTGCATATTACTCAAACCTAACCTAAAAACAAATACGTCTCCTAAATTTGTACAACCAGACATGTACGTATCAATGAATCTGCGCGGAGTTTGCGAGGATTAGTTAAAATTATTGTAGTTATCATATTTCATTACTTTACATTGTGTGCAATTTCACAGTAAAAAAACCCTCACCTAGTTCTAAATAACGAAACAGTTTAATTATAAAAAGCTGCAATAAGCAGAAACAAATAATTTGCTAATCAGAAAGATGTGGGAACCAGTCATTAATATTATAAAACCACTTTGCGTTTTTGGTTGGTAACTGTTTCCCTGGTAAGCAAATTGATCCAAGCATAGCAGCTTTGAAATCATCCTTCTCGGATGATAAAATCAATGGAGTTACAAACAGTATAGTATAGTACGGGAAAGGGCAAAAGTGGTGGTTTATTTGGGCAATGACTGTACACATTTTGCGAGTTTAATTAATCTTAACATTAATAAGTCCCATCCAAGCATGCAGTACGTCCGTTTCCCCGTAAGAGCTTCTCCTAATTAGTGTTTGCATTGGTGATTTGACTACCTTGCATATACTGTCATGTTGGCTTAACTGGCTTACTTTATAGTGACACTAATAGCATTATATATACAAAAACTATGATGCACTGCATTGCCTGCCTCTAGCACTCACTGCTTAGCATTTTCGTCTGTAAAAGCTGTGTTAATATTTTCTTGAAAATTATTGTTTTACTTTTTATCCTCATTGGGTAAATGAGTTTCGATCGGGGAAGAGGAAATCTCACGGGAAGGCATACTCCCTCGAACGGGACAGTAGCCCAATAGCAGCTGGATTAAATCATCAATAAATGAGTCCAAATTGAGGTATATTTCACCAACATCAGGAGAATGGGACCCCGATTTGAATACTGGAGGTGTTTCTCTTGGCGGTTGATGATTGACTCTATAATCAAAAGAAGATGTTATATTGATTCAGTGAGCGGAAGGAACCACCCTCCATGGAATTATTGTCCTCGATATCACTTAGAAAATCTTCTTTATATTGCTTCCTTTCCGTTTGCTGTTTAGTATCCATATCAATGTCCCATGGTTGAAGTTTAGGGCTGTCGATATCTCATGGGAATGTTGTGCCTTTAAGGTCAATGTTATCTTCAAAAATTCACTATCGTCGTTATAATCACCACAGCCGCTGATAGCAAAGAAGCTGCAACAGGATGCATTCCGACACCGTCCGATGACGTATCCATTGTCTCATTAAAGTAAAAACAACCGCCGGACGACAGAGGGGTTACTTCAAAGCGCCGACTCTTGCAGAAATGCGTTCCGTTCTTGTAAAGCTCGCCGATTTCAGATCCCTTGAGAATGGCGCGTTTGCAGTTGTCGAAGATAAGATCACAGAACTCCCGGCAGACCATTAATCTCTGCCGAACGTAAAACTCGTACTGTGTCGGAGCGCAGATGTAACAAATCAGGTAGTTTATGTATTTTTGACAAGCTGGTGTGGAACCCTGGAGGGCTTTTACCTTACCGAAAGCGACTTCGATCTCGACCTGTCGGCAACAGCAGTTGTTTTGGTACCAAGTGCAGTTCTTGAGGTTCGGTTGGGACTCCGGCATTCGATTATTAAAGAAAGTGCAGTAGGGATCCTCTCCGCCGGTCACAACCGAGCCGGTAGCTACATCAGTCTTCACAATGTCCTCTGAAGCTACGAATATTGAGAGTTCTACGAGTAATGCTAACAGCATCAACCACATTAGGGACACCAGCAGTTGCTGTAACACGGAGAGGTTTTTGAGATGAGCGGCGGCCATGTTGGACGGTGATGATCTATCTTTTCGGTCACCAGTGAGTGATGCGGGAATGCTGCATCAATAACATTGTCATAATTTATGACGGCGAACCATCTGCGTTGCAGAGCCGCTTGTACAATAGCGATACATACCGAGTGTGTGTGGACCGAATCAATTTACAAAACACTACACGTCACAGAGGTCATTCCGACGAGCATGCACAAGCCCAGCGCTCTGGCAATGCTTCAGTCTACGCTCTAATGTCACATTTAATTTAACACATGTGTGACGGGAATATGCTTAAATTAATATCACACATAATTCCTCTATAGTATTAGAACCCCAGCTCAACGTTGGTAAATTGTCTGTAAAATGCTTCCATTCTTTGCCCAAATCAAGATATTATACGTAATAAAACCAACCTGTGAAAATGTTAACTCATTTCGTAGGTTCATTTTGCGAGAAGACGGTAAAAATGCATTCAGCATTTTTGTACGCATTCTTTAGGCAGAGTTTTGATTTCACGTGTGAGGCGAAAATTAATTTTGGATCTTATTTTATTTATTATTCAAAAACGATAACACTTCGGGCAGAAATATTTTAAGGAAAGTTTTCTACCATCATTATCTTTACACAAAATCTGTGAACATGTTTTTCTTTTATGGTGAACTTTTGTGTGTGGGGATTTTAAAGCAGAATATTGTGTTGATTATTAAAGAAAATAATGACCATAATTTGATTATCATAAAATTGACGAGATGGAATGCTATAGGGCACACACAGACGCAAAGTGTACGCCCATGCTGATATGTTAATATGTTTATTGCCTTTGGCAGTACAGACTAATTATTGTAATTGAAGGTCAGGTGGGGCACGTGTGTAAAACTTAAAGAGCATCTTATTTTTCTAACAAATCTATTAATTAGTATTATTTTGTATAAATCGATTAATGCATTTTGACTAGTAATTTGTGTCAGAATACTTTAAAGAAGACTTCCGAGGCTAAACAAATTGATCGTTAAAAATGAAGTCCTAAATGTCTTAAACAAGATAAAGACTATATCTCGACTGCTGTCGAGGGAGATGAGACAAAAAATGATCCGGCGTGGACGTCTAGGGTAGCCCCCAAAGTCCAAATTAGTATCGTGATAGAGCATTCCCATTCCAAAGGTCACTAGCCTAACGATCAGCGGCGAAACTAGGGTAAAATTTTAGGGGGTACAAGGGGGTGCGCAATATCTTCTAGGGGGGGGGGGGGGCACTTCTAGCCAATTAAAAATGTTCACTTTTCCTTAACAAGCCTCTTTTCAGCGCTCTTGATGCCGTTCACTATTTTTTAAGTTTATCTGAAATGGAGGTTAAAACAAATACACTGTCTGTGTGTAAATAGGAAATTAGTTTAATAATGATAATGATTTATTGAACTTATATTGCGCTCCCTCCAGAACCAGCTTTTTCTGGAGCGCTTTACATGAAATGAAAAGCCAGACAAAATTTACGCCAAATTTACAGAATATACATGTAGATAAAAAATTAAACACCAAAAAATAATGAAATTACTATATAAAAGATTTCAGAATGTAACACTTTACTCTGGTAACTTTTAATCTTGAAAGTCAAGATTTCAAAATGGAGGGGAGAGGGCACCTGGGGGAGGGGGCGCACTGACATCAATTGGGAGGGGGCACGTGGCCCCCCTCATTAGTTACGCCACTGCCAACGATAACTCGATAGTTCAATTTTGGAAAGTTGCATCGTCCTTAAAACCCCATAGTCGGACAACTTCGGGAACACTTGAAGAAAGTCGAAACATTCCAAGAAATGAAAGCGTTCCGATCACTTGGAGTGGACGGTGCTTGTGCAGAGACCCCTGGCGCTGCTTCCGCGCCATGTACAAAGTCAAAAATGCGATGCGTATTCATTATTCCATGCCGTAACTAGGAAGTAGACACACCGGTTACGATTTCTACACGTCTTATTGCCCTTTTCTCCACGTCTTGTTGAGATTGGTAGAGTCAAGTCAAATTACCCAGAACGATTTTTGATCTCAACTTCAGTCCCGATGTTCCACGCAGGTTCTCAGATCACCTCGCCTTTCGCTTCGCAGTGCGAACTAAAAATCTTTTAATAACGTCTGTCTAACGGGGCCCACAGTACATCCGCCCCTTCGTATTCACGCCACTTTAAATTCGTTTCTATGCATGGGAGAAAATACAAGCTTTGACAACCGAGTGAACAGTTCGGCTTGAAATAAAAATAATCAGATAATATTCCAAAGGGCAGAGACCTTTTGTACTTTGTTTACTCTATGGGGATTCTTCGTAAAATGAATCGGCAAGTGACATTGATTGATTCGACACGTAAAAATACTAAAGTAAAAATATAATAAAACGATAATCATCAGTGCCATTATTAATACACGTAAAACAGCCGGGCAAAAGCCTCGCTAAACCATTCCACCATTCGTTCCGTCGAGGGAAAATTGTGTACTGATTTAAAAAAGAAAAAATATTGTTTTTAAATATTTTTTTTTCAAATAAACGTTAAAGTACACAATTAAATGAATGCCATAAACCGCAAGCTTGCCCCTAAATGATCACAAAAATAACAAAGCTAAAATCCAAAAAAACAAAACCCAAACACTATGCACGCAGTTAAAAAGCTTTTCATCTATAATCAATTGTGAACTTTTACAGAATTATTATAGGAAACAAATAATTGACAGTAGGCCCTACAAGATCAAAGTCTAACCATAAAGTTATCCAGAGTTCACTAATAACAAATGTAGAAGTCTCACACCTTGGCGAAGACGAGTACATGTACACTGAAACAAACAGCGATGAAATGCTGTTGTTGTCAATGCATTACACTCACAAAATGTAAAATAAAAAAATAATCGAAACAATTTCCTAAAAAAAAATATAAAAAATATAAAATAAATAAAAATCTCAATAACTACCCAAATAAAACAATGTACATGTTTAAGAATGTAACAATTTTATTTGATATACCTTAAGATACATCCGGGCATTTTTGATATCTTAATGTACATTACAACAAATGGTTTGTAACCCTAAGCCTTAAAAAATAATCAGAAACTGAAGGTATAACAAACGATAGGTAAAATGCTTAGTTCATTATATTTTGGTTCAAGATGATGTAATTCCTCCATCAGGGTTAATATGTTAGTAGTTAAACAGCGCCCGCTAACGGCAGTTACACATCAATGCATTGACGCAAAACAATGAAGTTTCTTTACGGGAACCGTTTGGTTCTTATGCTTTATGGTTGTTAGAAGACCCTTCTTGGTCTTCTCTACTTTTCGACCAGCAGCCTGTTCCCATCTTTGCCACGGAGACACTGTTTACAAGAGTGTCCTTGCAGAGGCTCTGTCTAATAACGGGTTAAATTAGGTGTATTTTTGATAGGTCTGGCTAAATATACCTGTAATATTAAATATCCTCGCATTGCAAACCCAACAGCTGAATTATATATGATTGGAAATAAAACATTTTGTTACGACGTGAGCGTCTAATTATAGCAATGGGAGACTTTTGGGGACGATAGGTGGCAGCAGACCAGGTAACTTTGCATTGTTAAAAATGTCAACGCTGTTCTGAGAATGTTTTTAATATTTCCGAAAACGCAGGAGTACCTGGTAGGTTTGCTGCCACCTAGCGTCCACATAAGTCTTCCATTTATATAACTGGACGCTCATCATTATGTTAAAAAAAAGTTTTATTTTCACCTACAGCCTTGTTTTTACTTCAACAGCTTCACAAATAAATGTAACAAGACCTCAAAAACTGTTTTATAACTTACATGTATTTGTCAAAGGAAAACTGGGCCAACAATAACTAAGCCTCATTTTGTTGCTTTCCACAAAATATTTGGGATTATTTTCCTCTTTTTTATGAATTATCTTATTTAATACAGATCCGTTTCTTCTGTGTATAAAAATATAATTAGCAGGATTATTTCATACTTTTTTGTTTATAGTTACTTATTTTTTATACAATCTAAATAAGGTTCAGTGGCATTCCAAGTTGTCACCAAAAGGGGGCATTTTCAAAAACATCCAAGCCCCATGTTTAGTTTCTTTAACTATTATTTATCATTATTATTTTTTTTGAGGGAGTCGTTACCCATTTCTCCATAGTTATATGAATCCACTCAAATATAAATGTAAATTATCAAAAAACATAGTGAATTGGTGGAACTTTAGACAACCAAAATTGAAATTCTTCCCTTCTTAAGCTAAGTTGGTTGACCACAGGTACCAGTAATCTTAATTTTTTAGTTTTTTTTTTCCTGATTACATTGTATCCCAGCAGTGCTTCCAAGGATGGGGAAGAAAATCTCTGATCGACCGATGTTTCTAAAAATGCGTTTTTTCATACAACATTTTTTAACAACAATTAGAGAGGCAAGGAGATATTTTTTACAGGATTCTAGTTTCACTCCTGAAGTACCGAAATGTAACCTCTCTTCAAGCCTGCTTTTGCCTTACTAGTCTCTCTCTCCAGCAGTATTTATGTCCTTGACTGCAGGGGCATTGATGCTGCAAGTTCTTTGTAGACTTTACCTCCTGCCTGACTTCCTTTGCTTTTGACATACTCTAGAGTTCGCACCTACACAGCAGAACAAAAACGATTTAAGAACTTTATTTGCAGATGTGGAGAAGTGAAATTTGATGCTTTGTATTGTTCAATATCTTAGTGTAACATACAAAATGCATAAATACAATATGTAAGGATTAAATCAACCCTGACAAAAATGTAAATATAACTAATAAAACAATTAATTATTAAATTCATTTTGCTCAAATTTTTAAAACAAAAATTGTTCAGATGGGTATTCAAACCACAACAACACAAATATTACCAATATTGAAAATACATTACAAATTTTTTTATAAAAAATGATAAGAAGACTACACAAACATAACAGTAAGCCTGTCTAAATAAAAGGGGTCTTAAGCAACTTGGTTTTTGAAGCTGTCAGTAATACTGGCTTCCTAATGCCCTGTGGGAGGGCACTAATGCCATGTGGGAGGGCATTAATGCCCACACCCAATGTGCTTCAGAGTGGATAACTGAATTAGGAATTTTCATTAAATCTACAAAGAAAGTATTAAGACGAACACCTTTTAGTTCAAAAGATTTCACAAGAATGACGGGCTTGGCCATTTAACACTTAAACAAATAAACAGCAAAATGTTTAAATCGATTTGAAACCTGAGAGAAAGCCAATGTAAATCAGTTGACAAAGGTGTGGTACAAGAATGAAGCAGGAAGGAAATTAAAAATGCAAAAATAATTATAACGTTTCAAAATGTTAAATTTATAAAGTGCCACACCTGTCTTAAAAACAGAGGGCAGACACAGAGGGAGTGTTGAGATAGTACAGAAACCTCATCATTTGTTTTAGCGTCAAGAGAAATGCACAAACAATAACATTTCAATAGTGTACATTTAGAATGACCATGGCTGTTAAAATAACGGTACAGAAATGGCAGACACAGAGGGAGTAATGTTGAAACTCCAATAGTATACATTTATAAAGGGTCATTGCTGCTAAAGTAAAGACATAGAAGCAACATACATAGAGGGCAGAGATATATGGCAAAAGATAAAGCTCATCGTTTGTTTAGTGTCAAGGGAAATGCAACAGTAATGTATAGAAGTTCAATAGTGTACATTTATAATGACCCTGGCAGTAATAATACTGATATAGAAATGGCAGGTAGAGGGAGTTAAGAAACACACAAAAAGAAGCTCATCATTTGAGTGTCAATGAAAATACACACACTGTTATACAATGTCAATAGTGTACAGTTATAATGTACCATGGCTGTTCAAATAAAGACCTACAAGTGGCACGCACAGAGGGAGTGGAAAAACACAAGAAAAAGCCCATCATTTGTTAAGTGTCAATAAAAATGCAACAAACAATATTATAAAATGCCAATACAGTACACATAAAGACCAATGTCTGTTAAATTATAGATATAGAAGTAGAAGACATAGATGGAGTGGAGACACAAAAGACAAAGTTCATCATTTGTTTTTATAATGAAATGCACAAACAGTTCAACATTTTCAGTAGTGTAAATATAATGTGCCATGGCTGTAGATATTGGAGTATCAGACATACAGGAAGTGGAAAGACAAAAGAGAAAACTCATCATTTGTTTAGTGTTGAAAGAAATGCACAAATAATCTTAAAATGTCAACAGTGTTCACTTGCAATAAGGCTTGACAGTGATAATAATGATATAGAAAATGCAGATAGAGGTAATGGAGAGACACAAGAGAAAGCACATTGTTTAATGTCAATGTCAATAGTGTACATTTATAATGTACCATGGCTGTTCAAATAAAGACCTAGAGGTGGCAGACACAGAGGGAGTGGAGAAACTCACAACAAAGCTCATCATTTGTTAAGTGTCAATAAAAATGCACCAACATATATACAACTTCCACAGTGTACATTCATAATGACAATGGCTGTTAGAATCAAGATACAGAAGTTGCAGATAGAGGGAGTGTGGAAAGATAGAAAGCTCACCATTTGTTTGGTGTCAGTGTGTCCATGCTTCTGGGCTAGATTCCAGAGGTTGAGTGCCAAGGAAGATATCTCAGCTTGAGATAAATCACCGTGGATTAAGATACGATTGAAGAACTCTAAAGCAAGTTGAGACTGCCTCTTCTGTCCAGCCTGCAGGGAACATAATCATTCAAGATCAGTTAAGGAGACGATTTAAAGGATATGGATATGTAGAATGTACTATTTACAATGCTATCCTACTCTTGGTAACATTTTAAATTGAGTTGAGCAACTGTTTGAAACCATTCAACACTGTGTATTTGTGTGATATGAAGATAAATTCACCACATGATATCATAGTAATAGACATCTGTACTGATAACATAACACTTTGTTTAATTATGTGTTTTCCTATGGGAGCTTCAAATTCGCAGCCTCCATCATTCCCTGGTCCCCACCATAAGAAAGCACACATTTAAACAAAGCGTGACGTCATCAGTACATGGGTCTATTGCAGGCTGGAATAGTTAACCTATCCTTCAAAGCCACAGTGGATGATATTGAACGGTCAGACAGTATTAGGGTTGATTGCGTACTGTATTGAGGCATTCGTCACATGATGTAATATTGCAGTTTGGTATAGTTTATCTTTCATTCAAAACCACAGTGGATGAGAGTGAGTGGTCGGACAGTAGGAGGGTTAATGCCCGTGTGTGAAGACATCATGCCACCACATCACGACAAAAAGACTGCAAAATAATGTCACTTCATGTAATTATTACTGTAGATGTACATGACCAATGCCCCTCTAGAATAACAGCTCCACCCATATTTGCAACGCCTGTGCCAGTCCAGAGCATATTCAAATGCTGGGACTCCTTTCAAGTGGGCAGTTTTTTTTCCTTCACATGCTAAAACATTGTACATAGAGTTCCAAAACTTAATACACACCAGACTTGCATAGTCTACAGCCTTCCTTCATTACCTGTGACTGTCCCAGTGTTTTGCAGTGTTCCAGTATAGAGGTTATCAGAGTTCCACAGACAGCTGACAGTTCTGTCAGGAACTTCCTGTCACTGCCATAAAGAACATCATTCGAGTCAACTGCAGAGAAAAGGATAACAAAATGAGTCAGGAATAGCCGATGGGAGAGTATCAATGGCTTATTTTCTAGTGTTTTGCCTAAGGAAGAACTGATTCTCGTTTTACAAGATCATCTACAAAAGCTGAAGTATACAAAGCAACAGGTGTCCATGCACATGAGGCAACATTGGCTTAATATTTTCTTATTGTTTGGCGTAAGGAAGGATTGATTTTCCTTTTTACAGAAATCTACACTTTACAACGCAGCAGGTGTTACTTCAAACAAAGTACATGCATTAATGGCTTCATTTCGTTTGTTTTGCCTATGGAAGGATTGATTTTCACGAAACGCAAGATCGTCTTCAGAAATCTGAGCTCTACAAAACAACAGGTGTTGTTCCAAATGATGAAACAATGGCTTATTTTCTATTGTTTTGCCTAAGGAAGAATTGATGTTCATTCTACAAGATCCTCTACAGTAATTTGAACTCTACAAAACCCAACCAAATCTTAATTGAAAATAGTCTGGTTCTTACATTATGTATTGGAAACAAGCATTAGCAATACACAGGGGACTTAGAAATTTTCAGTTCCAGCACTTTATCAACACTCAATGGTCATATCTAGCGCTCTTTAGTTTTTTATGACAGGTATGTACAGCTCTTTATATGAGTTGTGAGACCCATTTATATAGCACCTTTTAAGGGTTTACAAGGTGATAGGCCCAAACTGCAGCCAAACATGTCAGAAAACACTGGGGCAAACCTCTTCTCTTAATGATAAGTGTACTGGGTTCTGTTACATGCATAACACAATACATGGGACTTGATTGGGCTGGATTTCACAAAGAGCTAAGATTGCCAATCACTCTTAGTTGCATAGAAAAGTGTGATGTCACAATACACATCACCATGGTAATACTGACAACTCATCTTAAGATGAATCTTAGTGCTTTGTGAAATCGTACCCTGCTTCTTTACGTCCCATCCGAAGGATGAAGCCATTCTGGTTAAATGTCTTGCTTGAGGACACAAGTGCCATGATCAGGACCAAAACTAGTCTTGGTCAAGACGGTGTTACATTTACGGCGCGGCGCGGCACCTGCGTAATTTTCGCCAAAAGAGAGCGTATCCTCAACCACCAGCAATCAGTTTCTGGAGTCGAGAGTCTGATAGCCGGTTTGTCGAAAATCAAGTTTTTGAAATAGTGCCCTCTGTTGTATGATTTGCGAAAGGGACGGTATGAGCGTGGCAGCGATGCTATACTGAGGATTGCGGGTGGCGGTTAGATCGCGATGGTGAATAATTAAAAACAACCTCTTGAGCCAAGACTAGACCTGAACCCACTATCCGACAATACCAGAGCTCGAGTCCAGTGCACTAGACCACTCCGCTTTGACATTGACACTACCACCATGACCTTCTTGATGGAAAATGGACTGGTGCTTTAGACTGATTTGGGAATCAGCATTATCATAACATCTTGGGGGGACAGGGAGCCATTTACCATTCTTGATGTGATAGAGAAACTGCTCCTGGCTACAAGCTGACAGCAAACACAGTACATTCAGGAACACTGTGGCTTTAGCATCAGTGTCTACATCCCAGACGTAATCCTGTATAACATTCAGCAGACCTCGAACTAAATATAGGACTCCATAGTCAGGGTTATCCTGAGAAAAAAAGATAAGACAAGATATATCAACCATTGCAAATATAACATCAACAATTCACAAACTAAAAACACAAGAACTACCTTTTAAGGTTATCTGAATCTGAGCACAGACAGAATGAGAGACTGTTACACGGCCAAACAACACTGAACGGGAACCAGTGGGCACGATAGCTCGGTATTTAATCGCCTACCAATACTATGGGTTACACATAACGTCAACAATGGGATAAGTCGGCCATCTTTGATGACAATGACTGCACATATTTGAAAAGAAATGTCCCTTGGCCTATCACCAACACCAGCTGTGGTCAAGCATTCGCAGTGGCTACACCAACACTCTGAAACAAGCTCCCTCTGCACATCCAAGACACACCCTCCATCAACTTATTTAAGGCTAACTTGAAAACAAATCTATTCAGACAATCAAAAGCACTTGGAAATGCCAGTAGAAAGCTCTACCTGAATGTCATACTATTATTTTTCTCGACATTGGTTGTACTTACTGGTACGACAAGGAGGGTACACAGGAAGCTGTTGAGGTAACTCAGGAGGAAAGGTTCTGTGGACCTTGTCTTCTTATCAATTACCATGGACTTAGGAACATCTGGCATCAAGCTGATGGCACCCTTAAAGAAGGCATCCGCTGAAAGGGTTAGATGAGAAAGGATAACTAAGACTCTTTCTGGTGGACACATGGCTTTAAACCCAACCAAATCTTTGCATAATTTTTCTGTGTTTTTTTTTTTTGGGGGGGGAGAGGGGAAAAATATTGAACCCAATAAATATCCAACCATTATGGGTGTAACTAATAGGTCAGAGCTAGGTTCAGCATATCGAGACCTGTATACCCGCTTGGGTACTGCCTTAGGTAAGAGCTAGGTTCAGCACATCAAGACCTGTATACCCGCTTGGGTGTTGCCTTAGGTAAGAAGGTTCAGCATATCAAGACCTGTATACCCTCTTGGGTATTGCCTTAGGTAAGAGCTAGGTTCAGCCTATCAAGACCTGTATACCCACTTGGGTACTGCCTTAGGTCAGAGCTAGGTTCAGCATATCAAGACCTGTATACCCACTTGGGTACTGCCTTAGGTCAGAGCTAGGTTCAGCATATCAAGACCTGTATACCCACTTGGGTACTGCCTTAGGTCAGAGCTAGGTTCAGCATATCAAGACCTGTATACCCTCTTGGGTACTGCCTTAGGTAAGAGCTAGGTTCAGCCTATCAAGACCTGTATACCCACTTGGGTACTGCCTTAGGTAAGAGCTAGGTTCAGCATATCAAGACCTGTATACCCACTTGGGTGCTGCCTTAGGTAAGAGCTAGGTTCAGCCTATCAAGACCTCTATACCCACTTGGGTGCTGCCTTAGGTAAGAGCTAGGTTCAGCCTATCAAGACCTGTATACCCACTTGGGTACTGCCTTAGGTCAGAGCTAGGTTCAGCATATCAAGACCTGTATACCCACTTGGGTGCTGCCTTAGGTAAGAGCTAGGTTCAGCCTATCAAGACCTGTATACCCACTTGGGTGCTGCCTTAGGTAAGAGCTAGGTTCAGCCTATCAAGACCTCTATACCCACTTGGGTGCTGCCTTAGGTAAGAGCTAGGTTCAGCCTATCAAGACCTGTATACCCACTTGGGTACTGCCTTAGGTCAGAGCTAGGTTCAGCATATCAAGACCTGTATACCCACTTGGGTGCTGCCTTAGGTAAGAGCTAGGTTCAGCATAGCAAGACCTGTATACCCACTTGGGTGCTGCCTTAGGTAAGAGCTAGGTTCAGCCTATCAAGACCTGTATACCCACTTGGGTACTGCCTTAGGTAAGAGCTAGGTTCAGCATATCAAGACCTGTATACCCACTTGGGTACTGCCTTAGGTAAGAGCTAGGTTCAGCATATCAAGACCTCTATACCCACTTGGGTGCTGCCTTAGGTAAGAGCTAGGTTCAGCATATCAAGACCTCTATACCCACTTGGGTGCTGCCTTAGGTAAGAGCTAGGTTCAGCATATCAAGACCTGTATACCCACTTGGGTGCTGCCTTAGGTAAGAGCTAGGTTCAGCACATCAAGACCTGTATACCCACTTGGGTACTACCTTAGGTAAGAGCTAGGTTCAGCATAGCAAGACCTGTATACCCACTTGGGTGCTGCCTTAGGTAAGAGCTAGGTTCAGCATATCAAGACCTGTATACCCGCTTGGGTACTGCCTTAGGTAAGAGCTAGGTTCAGCATATCAAGACCTGTATACCCATTTGGGTTCTACCTTGAGTTAGAGTACGGTTCAGCAATGTCATCTGACCAGACATTAGGTAGTGAATTAGGTACAATGATGCAGGGAGTACACCCAGCCCTCTTTACCCATTTGGGTGTTACCTTGGGTAAGTGCTAGGTTCAGCATGGCCACCTGACCGGACAGTAGGTATAGGTTGAGCCGATGGAAGATATCTGCAATTGAAGGGATGGTGATGAAGCAATATGCAGCACACGCCTGAAAGACAACAAAATAAAACCAGAATAATTTTTTTTTTTAGATCTAAATCATTTTATGCAGCAAGCTCGTATCTCACATCATCATTTCTCCAAATACTGTATTACTCCAACTACACAAAAGCAGTGATGTGAGAGATAGGACTTAACTTCTTTTCTTTTAAAGTCTGGGCTGGATTTCACAAAGAGCTAAGATTGATCTTAAATGCAAATCACTCTTAATTGCTAAGCAAAGTGTGATGTCACAATACAAATTACTATGGTTATACAGACAAGTCATCTTAAGATGAATCTTAGTGCTTTGTGAAATCGACCCATGGTCTCAATTTCATGGTGCTGCTTACTTTTGAATTCTGCACTTTATGGCCCATAGATTCTTGGCCTTTACAGGGCGCTGAAAGCGTACAATGCTGTGGTAAGCAGTGTCATGAAATTGGGCCTGCAAAAAGCACCCCATGATTACTACTGATAATACTGGGTTCTTATATATATAGAGCTTTATCACACCCCTATGGGTGTATTAAAGCACCCATTATTTGTTTTACAACAGGATAAGCAAAGCTATGTTTTTAATTGCGAGACCTATTTACACAGCAAGGTGCTGCGGTCAATCTGGTGCCAACATTGCCAGAAACACTGGGAAAAACCCTTCTCTTAATGATAAGTGTACTGGGTTCTTTTACGTGCATTACACAACACTAAGGACCTATGGCTTTATGTCCCATCCCAAGGACGAAGCAATAATGGTGAGTGTCTTGCTGAAGGACACCAGTGCACTGGTGTCCTTAAGCAAGACACTTACCATTGTTGACACTGCAGTGTCAGGACTGGGACTCGAACCCACACTCTGCTGATAAGATCCGCCAGAGCTTGAGTCTGCTGAACCAAACCGCTCGGTCATGACACACCATGAAAACGTAATATCCCTGGGGATAGCTAAAGCTTGATTCAACAATGACGAAATAAACTCAGGGAAGTGCCATGGATCACTACATACCTTGTCTCAAAAGGGGTGAGAGTCAGCACAAACAAAAAGGTTTGAAACTAGGATCCAAATTTTAGGAGGCATGTTTAGATGTTTTAGATCTACATATTTCAAGGGAACAGCATACTCATTGGTAGAAATGTAGATGAAACAGCATGATTTCTTAATAAATGGAGAAAAAAAAAATTCACACCAGACAGACTGAAAAGAAAAACCTGACCTCAGTCTGAAATTTGAATTCAAAAGCTTGCTTACCCTGACAAATGCTGCAGTCTTCCTGGAGTGGTTCCCTTTCATGACGGTACGAGTATCTGCAGCTAGTTGATTCACACACTGCACACAAAAAACAAATCAAACAGATCAAGAACAGAGTGTCAGCAAGACAGGATTCTGTGCAGACTTTGTTTGGAATTGGGGCTGGTACCAATATTTATCTTTTTTGTACATGTGTTTTGTGTTAATAATACTTTGGCTTTGGCTTTCCCCAAAGGGTCAAATTGCATGCAACGCTCAACGGTTGCGTGTGCGTACTGATAGATTTTACAGTATGTATTGATTGCGCATGTGAAAATTAGGAATTAAAAATTTACAAAACAATATATTTTTTTAAAGATTTTCCTTCATTTTTACACTTTCTAATAAAAAGGGTATCTATGAATGGGAATAAAAGAGTAGTTTGGTTCGGTCTTTTATCACACGGCCATGACCCTGCCAGTTTTAAACGGCCATTTAAAGACTGAGTCACTACTCTTTTATTCCCTTACTAATACGCACATAATCATGCTATATGTATGCTATAGGCTCAAACCCCAATGGACATGCAATGCCAATTTCAAAATACTAACATTCCCATGAAAGTATATCAAATTCAAAACTGGTTATCTATAAAAAAAGATTCTAAAACTTTCAAATGTCTTAAAAAAGTTGTAAATGCATTTGATTAGTCAAACTTGTGCTGAAAAAAAAACATTAAAAAATAAATAAATAAAAAAAACTCTGCTGAGGTGAAATGGTGAGGCCGTTACCACTTTTTGCATTTATACCACAGGTCACTTTAGTTGTTTCTTTTTTGAAAAAACGAAACAAAAATGACTGCAACCATTAAATGAACCATTTGAAACCAACACAAACCATATATCTTGCTATCTACCATTTAGTGCCTTGTGTAATTGTGGGCAGTGCAGTGGCCTAACCGAGCGGGAGGGGGGTGGGCAGGAGGGCGTTAGCCCCCATTGCTTAGAACCCATCCCCCACCTCTTGCTCCCCCTCCCAAATGAGATCAAAAAAATGTACAAAGTGATGGTTCAATACATTAAATAGCCTCCCCACAATTATTTTTTGCCCCCCCCCCTTGCTTGCCTCACCCCCAATTAAAATGTTTGGTTACGTCACTGGTTATAGTTTACTGTATAAACAAATTTAAACAAAGGTTAGGCCATGAGTAAGATACCTTAAACCTTTGCCATTAAAAATGCTTGATGCCAAAACAGTTCCCAAACGATGGTGTTGGCAAACTGATGGCACAAAAGACATCTTATCTATTTCTATTTCTCAATTTTAAATGTGATGCATGCTACAACTTCAGCATAAAAATAATCCACCTCAGATAGAAAAGTTAATCCAGACAGAATGATGTTGAACACACCAAAAAGGAAACTACATGTACCAGGAAAATTCCCACTGGCGCATCTTTTGTTACCAGTCTTTACTGGATAACCGTGGCAATACAAAAGACACTTACTAAGCTTTTCATTTAAGTGCTAAATAGTGTCTCAGATTGCACGAAACAGAGCATCTAGAGCCCCAAAGCTTCTGGGACCCTTAAGTGGGCCCCAGACCCCCCACCGTAATGGCTTTGTGCTCTAGGCTTGCCAATTGTCTTTACAAAACCCAGCACCCCCTGGCAAAAATGTGTTCCAGCCGGCTTGACTACTGCCTGTAAACACCGCAGGCATTATCCACAGTAGTATTCGTTCTGTTTGTTTTTTCTTCATTCACTTTTCCCTACAGGCCTACTTTTTAAGTCTTACCCTTGAATGGCCCACAAGGAGCGTCTTTTATTAAAAAAAATGGAATAAGCTCGGGAAATGAAAATTAAGCCGGATGCACATTGTGACTCCCACAGTATCATTCAGCAAATTGAGGCCTGATGCTTCGAAAAAGGAAAAGGTAGCTTTCAGAAACTATCAAGGTCTCACGCTTTTTGACAAGAGATTCTTGCTCACGCTTTTTGACAAGGACTGGCAGTGCAATACAAAAGACACGTACCAAAATAGGCTTCTTAAATTCACTTCACACTCAAGAGTGACCTTGCAGCCAATGTTACGTTAACATTGAGAATTAAAAAGCATAAAAACAGAGAAGATCGTTTAAGTGGAGAAGTGATAGAAGGTCTGTGAATTGATGCTGCCTCATTCAGAAAGATGGACATGGAGATGTCAACACCTTCAAGTTTGCCATCAGAGCAACAGATGAACTCTGGTTACACAGCTTTTTTAGTTTATATCGCCTTGGGTGGACTGGGATTGATCGGCAATGCATTTGTCTGTCTGGTCATGCTCCGATATCGCAGCATTTTCAACTCTTGGACTAATAAACTCATCATCCATCAGTCCATCGTTGATTTCCTCGGATCGTTTGCATTCCTACTACGCCGATTATTAATACTATCCCCAGTATACACGTTACCTGACAGCATTCTAAGCTCCCTGTACTGTAAACTCTGGTGGACGGGATGGTGTACATACGGTATGTTTATCACGTCAACTTACAACCTAGTTGCTATATCATTGGAGAGGTACTTCGCAACATGCCATTCTGTTAAACATCGTAACATGTTGACAAACCGTCGACTCAAACTGATTATTGCTGCTGTATGGGTGTTCGGCTGGTTACCACCAAGCCATATCTTATTCGTGGCACAAAGAATGACTGGTACTTGTACTGTCTCCTGGCAGAGCCCCGTTATCCAGGCTATTGTCGGTTCTTTAATCTTTCTGATCAGCTTCGCAATACCAATGGCCACCATCACTCTCGCGTACGTCAAAATAATCTTGGAGCTCTACAGACCTTCTAAGACTAGGGTCGGTGACACTAATCAAGATGCTAGGAACATGTTGTCTAAAGCTAATAAAAACGTCACCATGACGTTACTTGTAGTAGCTGTTTCATTTGCCATTTGCTGGATACCTTCAGAGATTGACTTCATACTCTTCAATCTTGGATTACGTCAAGACTTCTTCACTGGAGATGTTGGAAGAGGGATTGTGCTGTTGAATGTCTGCATCAACCCCTTCATCTACTGCTTCACCTATGAACGCTTTCAGAAACAACTCAAGAAGATAGTGTGTGGCGGATGTCGGCGCAACATGAACCATGTGGACAACACTAGTGGCTCAACAAGGCAGGCAACAAACACACAACACACCACACAAGTATCAGTTATCAGTGCACCCAATAATCCTACTGAACCTTAGAAGGCCATCTTAGCGGAAACTCGCTGCATCTATCCATTTATTTACTGCTTCACCTACATTATGATCATTTTTGGAAAACTTTAAGAGAGTGTGCGGTAGTTATCAACAAAGGATCAATCTCATATAGGGTCCATCCACTCATGATCAAAACTCATGCAAAGCTCAAACACTCATACAAGTTGTTTGGCAACCACACAAACTTGAAGCCTTGGTTCTTGAGCTGTTGTAAACTAGCAGACAAAAGTTTGACCTTATCAACTTATAAATAAAGTTAAAGTGATGAACGAAATACTACTTCCTTTGACTTTTGTTATGGCCATTAACGAAGGTCCATTAAGTGAATATAACTGTGATCTACTTAAGCGTCCTTTATATAATATCTTGTCAAGGGAACAACATTGGTCAGATGCTTTTCAGGATGTGCCGAAAGAGCCCACAAGGACCCTAAATGCATATGATACCAATTGAAGCCGAAGGTTCATTGGAGAAAAATAGTCAAACAGGAAGTTTAACTAAATTAGAAACTGTGTCGATAACAATACTTGCTACACCCTTTTATTGTGTTACCTGTTCAGAAAAATAGAGAGTCACTTGGCAATTTTGTCATGTTAAGTGCTTGCCTAAGTATTTCTGAAACAGCCATTTGCAAAGGGACAAAAGATAAGGAACTCAATTTCTTATTCCATTCAATTTGTGATGAAACCTTTTACCTTCTCCATTTAACCTCAAATTATAAAATAAATAAATTGACTGTGATAATCACTTGGCAATTTTGTCATGTTAAGTGCTTGCCTAAGTATTTCTGAAACATCCATTTGCAAAGGGACAAAAGATAAGGAACTCAATTTCTTATTCCATTCAATTTGTGATGAAACGTTATGCCTTCTCCATTTAACCTCAAATTATAAAATAGACAAATCGACTGTAATAAAAGGCACCAACTACTGACTCGGCTTGGTCACTACACAAACTGACCATGGAGGTGTCTACAGCTTCTGATCTGAAACCTGCACAACAAGAAGATTCAGAGAGCGTTGCTTTCTATGTGTATATTGTGTTAGGTGTACTAGGAATGATTGGCAATGCATTTGTCTGTCTGGTCATGCTGCGATATCGAAGTGTCTTCAAATCCACAACCAATAAGCTTATCATCCATCAATCTATTGTGGATTTTCTGGGGTCCTTTGTTTTCATACTTGGCCGAACTCTACTCATAACAGCACCAGAGAGAGTCCCAGCTAACGCCCTCGGCTCGCTGTACTGTAAACTCTGGTGGTCAGAATGGTCCCAGTATGGTATGTTGATTACCTCAACCTACAATCTTGCTGCTATATCAATGGAGAGGTATTTAGCTACATGTAAACCTGTCAAACATCGTAACATGTTCTCATCAAATCGCCAGCTCAAATTGATCATCGTAGTCGTCTGGATATGCGGTTGGTTACCTGAGATTCATCTCCTGCCTGTAGCATATCAAGTCGCTGGTACCTGTGATGCGATTTGGCCGAGCCTAACTGTCCAAGCCCTTACAGGCTTTCTTCTCTTCATTGCAGAATTCTCCCTACCACTGGCCGTAATCATTTTTGCGTATACCAAAATAATCTTGGAGCTCTACAGACGTTCTAAGACCAGGGTCGGTGACACTAATCAAGACGCTAGGAACATGTTGTCTAAAGCCAATAAAAATGTCACCAAGACTTTACTAGTCGTGGCCGTTTCCTATGTCATTTGTTGGACACCAACAGAGATTGATTACTTGCTGTACAATCTACAACTGAACAATAACTTTGTTGATGCTAGCGTCTGGAGAGGGATTGTGCTGTTGAATGTCTGCATCAACCCCTTCATCTACTGCTTCACCTATGAACGCTTTCAGAAACAACTCAAGAAGATGGTGTGTGGCGGATGTCGGCGCAACATGAACCATGTGGACAACACTAGTGGCTCAACAAGGCAGGCAACAAACACACAACACACCGCACAAGTATCAGTTATCAGTGCACCCAATAATCCTACTGAACCTTAGAAGGCCATCTTAGCAGAAACTCGCTGCATCTATCCATTTATTTACTGCTTCACCTACATTATGATCTTTTTGGGGGAAAATCTTAAGAAGATTTGTGGTAGGTATCAACAAGGTGTCACGTTTTAGTTGATCCCATACAGGGTTCATGATCACACTGTAACAAAGCTCAATCAACTAAAGCATACAACTTGTTTGGCAACACAAAAACATGAAGCCTCAGTTCTAGAATTTGTATAAACTGGCAATACTTTTACTTTATCAACTCTGTAAAAAAGAAATAATGATGGATGAAATAATACATCCTTCAACTGCATACTAGTGTTGTGGATGCTAGCATTTGGAAAGGGACTGTGGTGTTGAATATTTGCATCAACCCCTTCATCTACCGCTTCGCTCAGACTGCTTGTCAGCACAACACCAACTATGTGAACCCTAGTGGATCAACAAGGCTGGTAACAAATACACAACACACTACACAAGTATCAGTTATTAGTGCACCCAATAATCCTTATAGTGCAATCTTAGAAGATGCTCTCCACATTCATCCACTGCTTCACATCATTAAAGTGTGGATACCACTAGTGGATCAACAAAGCAGGTAATGATCACACAACACACACTGCACAAGTATCAGTTATTAGTGCACCCAATAATCTTTATAATGCAATCTTAGAAGATGCTCTCCACATTCATCCACTGCTTCACATCATTAAAGTGTGGATACCACTAGTGGATCAACAAAGCAGGTAACGATCACACAACACACACTGCACAAGTATCAGTTATTAGTGCACCCAATAATCCTTATAATGCTATCTTAGAAGATGCTCTCCACATTCATCCACTGCTTCACATCATTAAAGTGTGGATACCACTAATGGATCAACAAAGCAGGTAATGATCACACAACACACACTGCGCAAGTATCAGTTATTAGTGCACCCAATAATCCTTATAATGCAATCTTAGAAGATGCTCTCCACATTCATCCACTGCTTCACATCATTAAAGTGTGGATACCACTAGTGGATCAACAAAGCAGGTAATGATCACACAACACACACTGCACAAGTATCAGTTATTAGTGCACACAATAATCCTTATAATGCAATCTTAAAAGATGCTCTCCACATTCATCCACTGCTTCACATCAATAAAGTGTGGATACCATTAGTGGATCAACAAAGCAGGTAATGATCACACAACACACACTGCACAAGTATCAGTTATTAGTGCACCCAATAATCCTTATAATGCAATCATAGAAGATGCTCTCCACATTCATCCACTGCTTCACATCATGAAAGTGTGGATACCACTAGTGGATCAACAAAGCAGGTAATGATCACACAACACACTGCATCAGTTATTAGTACACCAAATAATTCTGCTAAACTTAGATTGCATTCTTAGTGGAAACTGCTTAGAATCTATCTGTTTATCTACCACTTCACCTACGCACAACTTCAGAACCAACTCAAGAGAACGGGGTGTGGTTGATTCAATCACAACTACAAAAATCATTTAAATGACAGACAATCCAATCTGCTCTACTGGAACATGTACGCAAAGAACAAGAGAAAGTTGTAGACGTTAAAAAGCACTTGTGATGCTATCAATAATCTAACTGAACCACCATGTCCACCAACAAATTCAAAACACGCCTACAAGAAATTCTGTAATATCAATTATTGGCACAAGGTACACCAAGGATTTTTTTATATTGTTGTTTGTAATTGTAATTGTTATTTGTCATTGCAATTGTAATTGTTATTGTAAATGTAATTTGTAATTGTAAATTGTAATTGGAGATGTAATTTGTAAATTTTATCTGTAATTGTAATGAAGGATGTTAAAACATGCAACAAATCGATATAGATGTTACTGTTTCAGCACTGTATAAGTATTTGTGAATTTCTCTAATGATCTAAGTAAATGTTGTTGAATTGTAAATTTACACATGTATGGTTAATGTTTGTCAGACACTTTTGGTAAATTTATGGTTACATTTTGCTGTACACTAGTTGTAACCTCTCTTTGAAAAAGACAGAATCGAGACTCAGTGTAGACTGCGCATACATGTTATTTCATCAGCAACTTAAGGTCATATGTCACACACTGCTATTTACAGGCAACCAGCTGCGTGCAATAACCAACAAGGAAAACATACACATGTCAATTTTGGGATAATTTTCCACAGGAAAGTAAGACATTTTTAGAAAATCTTGTACTGCCAAAGTGTTCTTTTTGCCCGAATGGAAGACTTTGGAAGCTAGGTGGCAGCAGACATAACAGTTAATTTTCCATTGTTTACATGAGTGTGCGCAAATTTCCGAACACAATGGATTTACCTGGTAAGTCTGCTGCCACCTAGCATCCCCCAATGTTTCCCATTGCAGTTAGTTGCCTCCAAGTTGCCTGTAAAAAATTGCCTTGTGTGACAATGCCCTGATATGTATGCCACATACAAGGTGAAGCCAGCATATGAGTAAATTACACTGAGGCAATCACAGTGAAGAAATGTCTTTTTCATTTCGTAAAGTTTGTAGATATTTGGTGTTTTGGCTTTAACAAACCCATTTATATAAAATGTTGTGTAATATAACTATCATTTTGGTGTTATCCTTAAACTGATATGTGATAAGCGTTGTATACTCAGTGCTCACTGGATTCTTTGAAAAAAATCCACAGACTACTCGGGTGGGATTTGAACCCTAGACTCCCATATGCCAGTAAGATGTGTGACAAGCGTTGTATACTCAGTGCTCACTGAGTTCTTTGGAAAAAAAAACACAGGCTACTTGGGTGGGATTTGAACCCTAGATCCCCATATGCCAGAGCAGACGTCTTAACAGCTAGACCATCAAGAATACCTAGTGACGTTGGTTCATATCCCATCCTAGCAGACTGTGGATTTTTCCAGCACAATTCAGAAAGCAATGAGTCGATGTAACGGTAACGGTAAAGTAACGGTAAAACCAAAATAATATACTTTATCCCTGATGCAATTATTACACCAATACCCAAATAAAAAATCTGAATGAAAAAAAAAACAGAGAAAGTAACTGTATCGAGAGGGTATACCACTTACCCAGAGGGGTGTCTGGGTGTCTTTTGGTCACCTTGCTTTCAGTTTGGACACCCTACTTAATCTGTCATTTACATGTTAAAGAATTGGACAGGAACATAACAGACAATTTAGAACTTTCAGGAAACTTAGACACCGAACTTCCAGTTAGTATAAGTGTATCAATTGATGTGTGTGATAACTGTTATTACCAGTGTTTCACCACTTAAGTTTTTGAAAAGAAACTTTTCATTTTCCCCATTTTTGTGATTCATGTATTAAGTCTACACTGCAATATCTGTATGGACAAGCTGTTTTGACACAATTTCACGCGTGTAGCTTAACGGCAATATTGTACTTAAACTTGTTTTATGAAGCAATTGCTCACAGCTGATCAATCAAAAATGAGACAAAAAGTGGATTTTCCTTAGGATTTATAACTACAAAATATGTGGTTGACGACACACAAACTTTGCAAGCTCATCTTACAAATTACACATTAGAGTGAGACTATACACGATTTTTAATAGAATTATACAGTGTAATTTTAGGACTATCAGATTTCTGGAATTACTTCTTCTTAATCTGTTACTTAAAACAATAACTTTATTAGTATGAGTGTTTGGTTGTTTTAAAAAGTAGGATTTAACCCTCTTACTGTCTGACCAATCAATATCATCCACTGTGGTTTTGATAGATGCCCTTTGCCAGACTGCAAGATGACACCATGAGGTGTGTCTACACAGTACACACATGTACCGAGTACAGTTCTGTACACGTTTTTTTCGGGAAAGCCAACTTGCCCGAAAAAACTACCAAGAGTAGGAGGGTTTTCTAAATCTGATGAAGCATTGTATGCCTGACTACAAAAAAATACTTGCTCTCTTCATTCGATCAAGAATGGTTGGTTTGTCCTAAAGGTACACAAGTAACCAGTATGACAACAGCCTATTGTTCCACTTACCTGGACGAGTGTGACAAGAACGCTGTCGATATTACTGAAGTTGGCTCGACACTCCACATAGAAACTCAGCTGCTGCTCAAAATCACGACCAAAAGAAATCTACAAAAGTGATTTGCAAATTGGAATAATTACTTGACACAAACAAATCTTGCTTGCAATGGGAGACTCTTGAGATGTTAGTGGGCGCCCCAGTAACTGGTCCTTTTCTATTATGAGAGCAATAGAAAAGGACCAGTTACTGGGGCGCCTGCTAACGTCCCAAAAGTCTCCCATTGACTATAGACTTTTACTTGTAACTTTCATAGTAGTATCTCTATGGTTAACAAAACTGTAGCCTCTAGTTACATTATACTTAACCTTCTTGTTACCACATTGTTTGACATAAGCGACCACTGGTGAGCAAAATATTTGACCACTCGCGCGTGAAGCACAACACGTTCTTACACAACAGCACAACAGCAGGCATGTGTTCCGAGGATACTTTTACAAATGCGATATTATCAAGCTGACAATTTCATGTCGGAGCAAAATAAGTGAGGACAATTTTCTTGCTTATTAAATTCCCTTTCACATAATACAAAAAATCAAAGCGATCTGTCAAGAAACGGCAAGGTTCTTGATCTTACTTTCCTAGTGATGAGTTCTGAAAGCGTGTTGACAAGCAGGTGTTTTGCAATGTCAGATCTTTCCACTCTATTGGGAAAAGATTGTATAACAGCAACTTACAGGCCTCGATCTTAAGAAAAACGGGGGCAGGCCTTTGCTGGTCAAATCAGAGAAATTGTACAAGGGCATGCTGGCCAAGTTAATAGTGACAGTGCAATTTTTCTGAAGGGCATGCTGGCCAACTCGACAGGACATGAGGCCAATGGCCTCGGTGGCCTCGGTTAAGATCAAGGCCTGAACTTACTTTATTAAACCACCATTGGTTAGATGTTATATTTTTGAATATGGACAAAACTACAGCTTCATATATATACAAATGGCCTTTGTGTTCAGGCCTACATGTAAGTGCTGTTATGTGCGTGATCGAGGTGATATGAGTGCGGTCGACTAAAGTTGCCTATGGCAAGGAAAGGGTTATAATACAAACACATTCAAGGTAATTAATTCAATATTGCTACCAATAGAAAATCTGGAAATCTAACTTGCAAAATATAATAAATTGTAATGTGTCGTAATCGTCTCTTGCCTGTACAATATTTGTAAAAATTATTTAGTTTAAGCAAAAAATCACATCTAATATCCAAGGGGTGAACATGCAGTGTTTACCAATGGCAGGGCTAACCCTTAACACTAGCACGGCGTACATTGTCTAGTAAAAACTGCTTTGGGCTAGTAAACACCACTTCTCAACTTGCCCTGTGGGCTACTAAAAACTGTGCAACTTACTTGTTTATAATGCTCATACTTCTTCCTTTTCAGATGTGAATAATACACTTCAGAGATGTGCTAATTTATTTTTTAGTGTTTGAGTGTAACTTCATTTGACCGTTAAACTGGTTGTGATCACTGCCATTAGTATCAGGAAGATACATTTATGACAAAACATGTTTAAAATTTGGACAACGAAAACTTCCTGGGGGCAAGTAAAATGCAGTTTACTAGCCCCTTGGGCTACTTTACAAAAAGCTTAAGCACAAGGCCTGAATGGCCAAGTGAGAAAACTCATCAACAGGGTATAAAACAAAGCACTGATCCCTCCAAGTAATTTTATTTTAGTCAACAGTTACCAAATCTCTTCTTGGAAAATAAGAGTGGGAAGGTACCCTTTTAAAAATAATCGATTTGAAAGAATTGAACAAGATTTGTTTCTAGATATAAAACATAAAAAGACTCTTGTACCTTTCTGATGAACCCGGAGAGAAGCCTTCCGATCTCTCGGACATCATCTTCAAGAGATAGTGCACTGAAAAAAAGATGATACATTGTCATCAAGGGTTCCAGTTTACAAAAGATATATAGCCATGTCGAAACTGATGGCTTCATTGGTGGCTATGGCAAGGTCGCTGAAAAGGCCAATTCTTGTCGCTGCAGCCAGTGGCCATAGCCTGAGCCAAAGTTGTTTGATTTTGATATCTGTAGATAGACAAAAACTGCGCGAAGTGTCATAGGCGCTTCTAAGTGTATGAGTAAATGAGGAAGACTATGGGTCATTGATGAATAGGTTGGAATTCTTAAATATCTCTGCTGTAGGCCTCCTAGGATTATTACACTTGTCTATTTAAGGCTTACTTGATGGAGTCATGCATTGTCTTACAGACAAACATGAGAGCGTTGATGATGACTGGGTCGTTGGTTGACTCTTCTTGGTTACGATAGAATGCATCCATGATGTAACGACACAACTCAACTTTCACTACGTCTCGCTGGAACATGTCTACCATCGGCATAAACTTATCCTGTCAAAGGGAAATTTTACATTTAGAAATGAAAATTTGTAGCCCGAGGTCAATTTCATAAAGCCTGTAAGCAGATATTTCTCTGCTTACACGCCCTTAGCACAATTTGTTTTTCATAACCTCTCCTTACCATAACCAAGCTAAAAGGCACCCTACCTTGCTGGCAGTTCATGTAAGCAGAAGAGTGATGCAACAATGCAATTTTTATAAAAGCCCACACGCAGTCAAATTTTAAAATGTCATATTTTCTGGCTCATTTATGCATCACACTTTAGCTTAAATGCATATTTTTCTGCTACAGTAGTAATCACAAAAAGTGGCCCAATTACATAAAAAAATTATGCTTACCAGAATAAAGTTACCTGCGAAAACATCATGTCACATTTACCAAATATGACTGGTATCCTGCTCATTTTTGCTAAGCAGAAAAATGTCAAGCAGTATTTGCTGTTTAATCAGCTCTATGAAATTGGGCCCAGACCGAATTCCAAGCTAATTTTTAAAAACTTGTTTTGAAGATTTTTAAAGCCATGGTTAACAAGGGAAGTGCAGTTTTTAGTTTGCTAACAAATACATACTAATAACAAGTTCTTATTGTGTTTCAGCACAGCCGATGGGCATCTGAAAGTGCTTATTATATTTAAGACAGGTGTGTAGAACTCGGTTGCATTGTAAGACCCATTTATATAGCACATTGTATAGGTTTACAAGGTGATACAGCGTCATCGGCAGCCAGCTATGAAACACCGGGGCAAACCCCTTCTCTTACCAGTGTACTGGGTTACTGTACCTGCATTACACAGCACATGGGACCTGTGGCTTCACCTGAAAGGAGGAATCAACTGTCTGTTAAAACCCCAGCTCAACATTTGTAAACTGACTGTAAATGCTTCCATTCTTTGCACAAATCAAAATATAAATAATAAAACCTCATTTCAGCTCATTTTGTAGTTTCATTTGCAAGAAAACGGTAAAAAATGCATTCAGCATTTTTGTACGCATTCCTACCGGCAGAGTTTTCGTCTCACAGAGACAAAAACTAATATTGGATCTTATTTCATTTATTATTCAAAAACAATAACACTTCAGGCAGAAATATTTCAAGGAAAGTTTTTCATCATCATTATCTTTAAACCATGTAAGGTGTATGTAAATCTGTGAACATTTAGGTTTTTCTTCTTACCAATGTTGAGCTGGGGCACAATTGCCACGACCGGGACCTGAACCCACACTCTTGACAACACCACATTTGTGATCAAGAGTTTTACTGGGGTGAAATTTATTGAGCATTTCCACTGATTTGCAACGTGCAAAGTTACCTTTTCTGTGGGAACATCAACCAAATAACAAACCTCACATACATGTACGACATTACTATCCCTTACCATGGAAAGCAGGATGGAGAAGTCCTTGATGTGTGACAGAACTTTAGACATCACAGATTGTAACTAGAAAAGAAATGAGAACAAAATAGCCTAAAACAGAGCAAATTTAATGAATTACTAACGGTAGTTTTCTTCCCCAAGGACTCCGAGAGTAGAGACCCCTTACACTGATGTCACATGCAGCTACTGCCTGCCCATGGTCTGCCATTTTGGGAGCCCGTGTAAAAAATATGGTGTGCAACTAACCATGCATGCATCTCCGTAAAATGCACACTGTAGAGTAAACACACAGGGAACCTGACTCCCAAAATGGCACAACCAGGATTTCTCATAGTCTGGGGGGTCGTGGGTTCGAATCCCACCCGAGGAAAAATGCCTGTGATTTTTTTCACAGGACTCGGGAAAGTACCGAGTATACAGTGCTTAACACACATCGGTGTATGGGTAAAACATTACAAATATATCTGAATGTTGACGACAATGAGTTCAGAACATTTCTGGTCATGTGACACTGAGTAATACCAGACCATAAAATCAAAAGAGAATAGTCAGAGATTAATGGGTCCAGTCTAGAAACGAGACTAGATTTCTCATGGATGATGACGTCAGATGAAATAGGTCAATACAGCGCTTATCATGCATCAGTACAGGGGAAAATCCCCATTGTTTTCTTGATGCAATAGTTATATCAGTTCACTGTAGATGAATTATTCGCACCAGAACTTTGTCCAGTCAGCATTCAATGTCTTCTCATCAGATTTTAGCTGGGACAAAAATAAAAAATGAGGAACCCCTTCTTTTCCTTTTTGAGACAAGCTGTTTGAGTAGTTTGATACGGTCAGCAAAATTCTCCTTGGACTTACCTGTGGGTAGAAGGATTCAAAAGCGCGATCTGGATTCATGTGTTTGATGATATCTCCCAAGATTGTATTCACTTCCTTTTTCTGAAATTTTGGGTGAACAAAGAAAAATTTACTACAGTCTGGATCTCCGTATAAATGTGCTGGCACTCTACCAACTGAGCTATCTAGCCCTGTTGGCAGTCTCCCTATATTTTGTTTGGGGGTTCCAGAACAAAGGAAACAGAAAAATATCATGTATACTTTCCGCCACCTGCAATGTCAAAACACTATCCATACACAACTTTATATACAAAAATTTGCCATGGTTAGATTTCACAAGAACAATGATATATCTAAGGATAAGCTGTCAATATTGCCAAGTGATTTGTTTTCTGAGGTCTTATTTGCAAAGCAATTTAAAAAGATTGATTCATTAGAATCTTAGGGCTTTGTGATGTAAAGCCTTAAGGCATTTTTTTGTATGATAACTCTAACTCTAACCATCCATCATTTTGTATTAAACTCCACATTAAAACAAGGGCTTTTGTAGAAATGACCCAAAACTCTTCAGCTGGATTTTGATATATTCCTGAAGGTAAATGTTTGGAATGGTGAGGTTAAACAAAAAAAAACAAATTAATTGAAAAATTGAAAGGATTAACTATAGTGACTTACACTGAAGTGTCTGCATGGATACTCAATCCAAACCTCGGCACAACTGATGTAATCCTGCATTCAAAGATAACACACAACGTCAAATAACAAATAATGTGGTAACCCCTGCTCCCTCCATCTTAACCCTCCTACTGTCTGACCATTCAATATCAAGCTGTGGTTCTGAATGATAAGGTTGGTTCAGTGGTTTCTTCCCCTGCCTTTCACCTCTGTGGACCCTGGTTCAAATCCCAGACTGGAGCCTTGCACGTGGATTGGGTTTTCAGTCCCTACCTGATTGCGTGGGTTTTCCCTATTTGGGGTTTTCCTCCCACATCTAAAACTGACATTTCTTCATCATCTTCTCTACACGGGTATCTTCAGTCCTACGGGTCACAGTGCTAGTCACTTTTGAGGGTCCCCTGGTTTCATTACCAGAAAGATATAGTAAAAAAATAATAATAGTAAATAAACTATGTAAGCCTGCAAAATGATGTCACGCGGTGAATGCGTACACAGTACACAGTTAACCTTCCTACTGTCTGACCATTCAATACCATCCACTGTGATTTCAAATGATAAATAAACTATGTCAGCCTACAGTATGATATCATGTGTTGAATGCATGTAAACAGTACACAGTCAACCCTCTTACTGTCTGACCATTGAATATCATCCACATGGTTTTGAATGATAGACAAACTATACCATCCTGCAACATAAATTCAGGTGGTGAATGCATCTATATAGTACATGGCAGTGTCGTGTCGTGGCTGAGCGGTTTAGTGCATGGGAGTCAAGTTCTGGTGGCCAAGTCATCAGGATGTGGGTTCGAATCCCGGTCTTGACACTTGTGTCCTTGAGCAAGACTGTAGTTGCTTTAAACAGGGGAAGAGACAATTATGTTTGTCTCGCAACGGATTCATTTACCCCTTCCTGTTCTTTGCTGTGGTGTGAAAAAACTTGTTCTATCTCGCCATGTCCTGTTTCTGCGTATTGGGGCAGGTTTCTATCCCTTCGCTATCCCACACCTTGAATGGCCTTTGGGCCTTGTAATAGGCAAATTGCATAAAAAATAAAAAAATAAAATAAAAAATTACATGCACAGTTGTACCACCATACACAACCCTGACAGTGTAAACTGACCTGAATGGATGGCCAACTTACTGAGGAAATGCTCCAGAGTGAGGGTTAATACACAACCATGTTTCCTACTCTACCACTTGTTACTTTACCTCTGGTTTACGTAGCTTCATAATTGCCTTCCAGACTTCATTCAGAACAGAAAGTCGTTGTTGTTGGGGTGGATCTGCCATTGCTAGGTTGGTACCGAGTGACCGATAAAGGTGATGCTACAAACACACACAACAAAAGAAATCAAATCAGAACATTTATCATGAAACACACCCAGATTGGAAACCCGTTTCCAAATGAAGTAACTTCAATTATGATATGGACTTTGGAGTGACCCAACCCTCACTTTTTAAGGATCTCCAAACACCCTGTAAACAACCATTACTCATTTTGGATTGATAAGCGTGCATCATCCAGCCAACTCAATCAAATGTCAACCCTATAACTCAACCATTGAAAACCATCACTGGTGTAAAACCAGTACCCATCTATGAATACGTGGGACCACTGTAAACTGGTCATGACCTTTTCTCTTTAACCCTTGACCTTTAACCTGTCAAACCGACCTTGGGGAATCCAGCCTCCTCACATTCCTTGATTAGTTCAGTGAAGCCCAAAGCTCTACTAGCGATGAACTCGGGTTTAAAAGCTGACATGATGGAATTCAGCAACAGGGCGCTGAAACAAAAAAACAAACATACAAAAATAAGGATTTGAAACTTTGCATGGTGGAAAAACAATCTACACAGTTCACACTAAGAATCGTGATAACACCATCTAATAATATCTCCCGAAGATGATAAAAATAATAAGTTGGGAGGCTAATCATCCTTACTTGCAGCTGAGAAGCTGAATTGCGAAGGACGCGGCTGTAACATGTTTGAGCTGCAAGCATTCATAGGCGCCTTGGGCAGCCAGCCACATCAACCCATCTATGACCACGGAGCACAGCCTGAGATCAAAAGTGTTTGATTTATTCCGGAGGGAGGAAAACTGGAGGGCCCGGAGAAAAATCCTTATGGCATAGGAGAGAACCAATGCACAACTCTAGTCACATATGACCCAAGCCAGGAATCGAACCAGAGCCACATACTATTACTCCAATTTGTTTTGGTTACTCACTTGTTACATTGTTTCTTGCACTTCCCAAGTATCTCAGTCAAGATATCCTACAAGAAATAAATATAATAATCTGAGAATTAGTACTTATTTATCTAGTTTTATCCTTCTGAAAGCTAGAATCCTTAATTTTGAATGATCAAAAGCCATGGGACAACATCTCACTCATAAATATTGCATCCTACATATTGAATGCAATACATACATGTGTCGGCTCAGTGCTATAAGGTTGTTAACTGCAATTTCACATCCATGATGACCAAAAGGTTGTTAAATGAAACATGCATCTGTCAAATAAAATCACAAATCAAAATCTAAAAATAAATGTTTTACTTAGAAAATGATTATTTCTTTTTGCCAAAAACTTACTTTGGAGACCACTCTGATCAATCAACCCCATTTACTAGGAGCTCCAAAATATGCAAAACCGATTTGATAAAATCCATACAATCTGCACTAATGATGATATAGTCCTTAAATAAAAAAAATAGGTGTCAAGGTTTTATGCACAGCAGTCCGAGAGACTAACTTTAAGTTCAACTTCTTCAAGAATATAATTTTGTAAAATTCATGTTGTTTTAAAAATATTTCCATTTGTGCAAACCTTCAGAAACAATAAATACAACTGAATTGCGAAGGACGTGGCTGCAACGTGTTTGAGCCACAAGCATGCAAGGGGGCCCTTGGCAGCAAGCCACATCAACCCATATATGACCACAGAGCATACCCCGAGATCGAAAAAAGTAAACTAGAAAAGTTTGTCTAGTGTCCTTTATATCTCTGTTGTAAGTTTGCTGGAGGATAAGTTTGTTATCCGAAGTGCAATTAAGGAATATTAAAAAAACAATATATAGCACTTCTGCATCCTGGATGGAACTTGTACTTAAGCATTCCTGCATTTGGGCCCAGAAACGCTATATGTTTCTGAATTTCACTCATGTTTGTGGGGAAAACTACTACTATTGATCTATTTATTAAGTCAAGACAATGCTGTGGCTCATACTTTCATTTCATGTACTGCCTAATTTGTGCAAGGCAAAGGTTGCATGTTTTTCTGTGTAAGGAAAAGTTAAAGTTTGTGCTTGACCATCTGTGAGTTAAAAAAAACAAAACATGAATTTCATCGCAATTAATTTGATAATCAGTAAACCTTTACTATCTTTTTAACGAAATCTCATCAATATAAAGCTTTTGTCTGGCAGCAGGCTCTAATTTCATAAACAAGTACTATGCTACATCAACTATTTGTTTACATGTAATTGTGGAGAATAAACCATTTTTAGGGTGGTACCTCTGTAGCATGATGAGCGATACACTGTAGGATCCAATCTAAGGCTGGTGAGTACAGAGACAGGTAGCTAGACATCTCCAGACGCTGTATGGCTAGAATATTCTGAACACCGTCACTCTGAAGCTATGAGACAAATATATACAAAATGCAAAACATTGATCACACATCCGCCAAAAGAATCAAACTGAGATGCAAAAAGTGGTACTGCATCACGTTTCGACCCTAGCAGAGTCTTTCTCAAAGGCTTTCCTTTAGGGGAGGCCATTGCCTCTTTTTAATTTTGTTTCAAAAAATAACAGGAAACAGAATTTCTTTTGTTAACCAGTTGGCACCGGATGACGTAATGACCCGCAAATGTTTCCCCCTGCCTGGAAACGGAAGCCATGTAAAAGATGCCATTATTTAATTTCGGACAACGGGAGCAAAGGTCGCCCAGACATTCCACTGCAGAGCGTGCACTGACCTCACACATGCGGTCTAACGCTTCGTTTCACCAACACAAGGACAAAAAAGGTCTTGAATATATTGGCATTTTCTGGCTATTGAGAGGTGGTTTTTGTGTAATCCCTGATTACAGACCTTTGTCCTTTTGTTCTAAGAGGATTACGAGGCATTGAGAGAAGAAAAAATTGGAACATCTGACAAATAAATTCACTTTTTTAAAGTTTTGATCCATTTTTAGTAGTTTGCTTACAATTTTTACAGCTTAGCTGTCAGTTGATAATTTCAACTTGTGACAATAGACACATTCATGGGAGTATTTTTGTCACACATACATTGCTTACAATCCCATCAGTTGAAAATGTGCAAGACTTGACTGTCTTTATAAAAATACGTACCTGAGAGTATGAGGACAAGAAGTCATAAAAGTTATTGATCAAATGTGTGCGCACATTAGGAGCAACTGCCACACCAACCTAAATGTTGACAATAAAGAAGACAGTTATAAATGATCTCATCAATATGCAAGAACAAGTCATGAATGATCTCATCAATATGCAAAGACAAGTCATAAGCAAGAGCAAGTCATAACTGATCTCATCATTATGCAAGAGCAAGTAAAAAAAGATCTCATTAATATGCAAAAAATAGTCAATATGGAAGAACAAGCCACGAATTATCCTCCAATATGCAATAAGTCACTAACTATTTCATCAGTATGCAAGACAAGTAGTCATGAATTATCTCATCAATATGCAAGAACAAGTAAAAATGAATTGTCTCTTCATTATGCAAGACAAAAATCATAAATTATATCAATATGCAAGATCTAATCAATATGCATTACGCAAGAACAAACAGTCATAAAAATAGCCATAAATTATCTCATCGATATGCAAAACACAGTCATGAATTATCTCATCAATATACCAGAAAAGAAAATCATGAATTATCTCATCAAGATGCAAGTCAATTAGTCCTGAATTATCTCATCAATATGCAAAACAAATAGTTATCAATGATCAAATATGCAAGAACAAACAGTTATACATTATCTCATCAATATGGAGGGAAATAACCATAAATTATCTCATCAATATGCAAACAAAAAGTCATGAATTATTTCATCAATATGCAAGACAAACACAATCATAAATTATCTCATCAATATGCAAGAAAAATAGACATAAATTATCTCATCAATAAGCAAAACACATAGTCATGAATTGTCTCATCAATATGCAAGACAAACAAAATCATGAAATATCTCATCAATGTGCAAAACAAACAGTCATGAATTATCTCATCAATGTGCAAAACAAACAGTCATGAATTATCTCATCAATGTGCAAACCAAACAGTCATGAATTATCTCATCAATGTGCAAGACAAAACAATCATGAATGATCTGCTCAATGTGCAAAACAAATACTCACAATTTATCTCATCATTATGCAAGAAACTCAGCAATATGTATTTAATATGCACAAACTCTAACAGAATTCTCTCTTCACCAACAAATGTGTCAATCATTTACACATGTATCTCGACTAGGAGGGATCATATCTCATTGATTACATGTAATTAACAGTTACTGATGTATAGTAGTAACTCACACGACATAGGTAAGCTCTAGCATAGATAGCAACCAGTGGATCACCAATTCCTCTCATTTGGCTCGTGAGTCTCAATAATGCCTGCTCATACTCCCTGTTAATAAATACACAGGGAACATGTTACCAATCAGTATACACAGAGGGTCTAACTTCTTCATAAGATGACTAAGATAATTATATAAGAATAGGCCCCTCCCCTTAAAGCACCTTACAATATTATTAACCGGCTCATCAGCCATGAGCACTCCTAAGACCATCTCAACTCCTAGGCATTGTCACACAGGGCAATTTTCACAGGCAACTTGGAGGCAACCAACTGCGCTGCATTCAAAAGGACCGTTTCAGTCGAACAAAATACATTTTTCTATTAATATCTTACAGTCCCCAAGACAATTGTGTGGAAATTGACGTGTGAATGTTTCTTCTTCATGGACATTGCCTGGACCTCGTTGCCTGTAAATTGCCCTGTGTGACAAGGCCCTTAGGAGTATGCAATAGCGGCAATCAAATGGGCAGACAGGTTGCTCAGCATTCTACAAGTATATCAACAATCTCCACCCTTGTAGGTGCTCATTTACTCCTGCGTGATGAGAAGCAAATATAGTTCAATGTCTTGGTCAAGGAATCAGGTGTCAAGACCGGCATTTGAACCTACACTCTGATGACTCAGCCATCAGAACTTGAATTTGATGCACAAAACCACTCAGCAACATGCCTCCTGAATTATTCAAGATTCGTGAAGTCACCAGAAGTAATAATTATAACAAAACCATAAGCAGTTCAAAGAAAAGGAATTTACAAACAACAAATATTTCTTTTAAAGAAAGCAAAGAGACCTCATAGAACCCGAACACTTACCCAGTTGTCAAGAAGCTATAACAGCTCATGATGGCAGCCTCTACGTAACTGAAAAAGTATGTCAAGGAATTCTCTTGGAATAATTGAAGCTATACATTATCATTCTGCCTCTTCATTACCCCCTCCGTCATCGACTATTCGTGAATACCACAGGCAATCTCATTGGCCACAAGTTCATCTATCTTGATTCTGAAAGTAAAGTCTGTCCCAAACTTTGAATCCTTTGTCAGTGTTCCAACTGTTGTTTTATGATAGAGATGTGATAGCATTATTCAGGGCCAGGTGAACCAAATGACCCAAGTCACCTGACGCCATCATCCCAATAATCATGGTAGTCATAAATTTGGAGGCAATATCCCTGTGTGTTATACAGTGTAGTGCAAAGTTTTGGGTGACGCGGTGTTTACACACCTGTTGGCTAGCAAAAGGGTGAGAGTGGCACAGTCACCGGGTGTGACATGCGTGCAACAGTAGGCACTGTGCCCAGGGCCTATTAAATAGTTAAAGGCCTGCGAAAACATTGAAAGCCTATAGACCTTTCCATTGTTGATAAACAAACCACGCTGGTTGGTATGGACGGCCAAATGTAGCAAAACATTCACGTCTTGTTGACAGACGTTGTGACCAAATTTAACATTTTTGCAACTTTCTATTTGAAGAATATACATCCCATTATTGGTTGGTTTGTCTCCAACAATTTTTGAATATTTGTGTAACATTTTTGCAAACTGTGATTATCTGTTTTTGCTTTGCATTCATGGCTCCCTGTAGTTTTTCCATCTTGGTTGGCAAAAACTCGGGCTGTGACGTTGCAAAAGAAAGGTCTATAAAAAACACAATATAGAAAGTGCTCATGCACACACAAAATACATTTTTGGGGTTTAATTCTAACAGCGTCTTTCTGGACTTGGGACAAACTTCAGCCTCATGCACAGTTTCTTGAACATGTAGGTGAACATGGAAGCGTTGTTAGAGGATACAGTCTCGGGATGAGCTCCCTGATAGAGGCAATCTTGAAGAACCAATTCCGACAAGTCTCCTTAGCAGAGTCAGGTACTTGATGAGGGGCAAAGTTCTCCGGGAGCATCTGAGGGGTGGTACTGCCTGATGGGATGTAGGTTGACTTTCGCCTGATGCGGTCATACACAAGCTTACCTGGAAAAAACAAGAGTTTTATCGTCTTATTAATAATGTAAGGCTTATTTCTTTCTAACAAAACCAACAATAAAAATCACAGACTGTACACAAGTAACAAGCGTATGATTACATGACTCAGAGTGTGCAAATAGAATGCTAATATTTTGGTTTTACCGAATGCCGATGTTTGATAACCACTGTATACTCAGTGCTTTCCCCAAGTCCCAGAGAAAAAAGGAAATAAACAACATTCCAGAGCATTCCAGAGCAGATATCTTCTTTACCACTAGACCACCGAGTGTGTCCGGTGACGTGAGGCCAGTTAGAATCCTAAAAGAGTTGTGTTTTTTCTTTTTCTGCAGGACTCTGGAAAGCATTGAGTATACAGTGCTTATCACACATCAGTGTACGTTAAAAACAAAATATAATTCTATATCCCTGCTGCAAATTATTAAATTTATTACATAAAATGCTCACACTAAAAATCTGTAAACATACCGTTGGTAGGGCTAAATTATTAAAAGAATTAAGATGTGAAGTGTGTATGTCTTCAGACCTGTGATGAAGAGTCTTGGACTCAGTCTCATTTCAACACACTATGATCTCTGCCTTTGTTCTTAGTCCATGTCTCAGCCTTGATCTTGAATTTCAACCTGCCCACCTGGACACCCACGGACCCATTGGAGCAACCCCATCCGCAATGACCCACAGATTGCCAAGGTCCATCCAACTCATGCCCCCAGCCTGCTGCATTATTGGACAAAGTAGACTGCCGATGCTGGAACTCCAGCATGGTACTGGCCTAATTGATTGATTGATTGATTAATTGATTGATTGAATGATCGACTAGAGTTCCAACTTACCAAAGGTATCAAGTATGTCTGTTATCAGTACATACTTGCTGGGGTAGAACTGAATTACCGATGTGTCTGCAAGTAACTTGGAACACTGGTTGACAACAAATAGTAAACAGGAGAAAATTAGCACACAAATGTTTGAGAAGTAAGAGCAATCTTGAGTTGTAAAATAAATTTTAAAAATACAAGAAGTAAAAACTAAACCAGGGTCTTCACAAAATAAAACTTACTTAAGAAAAAAAAACAAAAACAAAACTGTGATTGCCATTTTGTCATCTGATAAACTTAACTTTGGTCACTTTTTGATCAAAATGTGATTATACAGTCCAAGCTTGATTAATCCGATTAACTCAATCCTGGTACCTACCTGTATGGCAATCTTGAGTGCCTTCACTTTCTGATCCTGATCCCATGATGCAATCAAAGCTTGATTTAACTCGTTAATCCGATTAACATATTCCTGTTGGCTTAGATTTAGCATCTCCTTAACAGAGCCCTGTCAAAAAAAAAAAAAAAAAACCTCAATCAAGCACAGTATTAAAAAGCTAAAGTCGATGTCAGAAACTATCTCTCCTACTCTTGGTAACATTTTCCAGTGAGTTAACCAACCATTTGAAACCATTCAACTGCACAGGTTGTGTATGGTGGAATAACTGTGCACAGAACCAACTGTGTACATGTGTACTGTGTAGATGCATTCACCACGATGTTATCATATTGCAAGCTTGCATAGTGCATCTATAATCCAAAACCACAATGAATGGTCAGGCAGTAAGAGGGTTCTTAATAATAGACTCCCGTCTATCAAACATTCAGTAATTCTTTACACAAGATTAAACGATCCCAGCTCTTGTTTTGTTTTGATTTTTATTTCTACCTCTTCAAAGTCATCGAGTTGCTCCAGTCTGTTCTTCACTTTGTCTGTGACTGTGCTCTGGGCAGCCGGCTGAGACTTGACAGTTACTGCATGAGAGACATCATCAATAGAGGAAAAACGGTTTGACTGAGGCTAGTCTACTGTCAATCTTTACTTTTTGTGGAATAGCAAAACATTGAAAACAAGTTCAAGTGTGCAACAAATAGCATTAATACAGCATTTCAAAAGCAACACTAAATCAAACATGTCAATGACTTGAACACTCACCTTTTTCTCTTCCTCCAGCAGAGAGAAAACTCTGTAAAAACAAAAAAACAAAAATAAGCTGGGCTTGTTTCATGGATAAAATACCTTCAGGGAGGTTTGTATTATCGAGTTATGCTGCCTGCTGACCGCTCAGATGTAATAAAATGTGTGACTGTGACATAGGACAGAGAAAAAAGCATCACGTGAAAAACACAAAGTTGGGAAATAAAATGGCAGAAATCTGCTTAAATATGGACGTCTCACAAGCCTAATAATCAGCACAACTGTGGAATGCAGGGCAACTTCAAAGCCATAGATTAGTGGGTGTAAAGGATTATTTAACAAATGGAATTGAAGTGCACAAACTAGTTGCTCCTACAGTTCCAACTTTCCTCATGGATATTAATCTTGGTTCATGACCCTTTTGTTGTTTAGTATTTCATGATCGATCACTGAATGTGGGTGTTATCCCATATGACTCACTTACATTCAACGGCTGTTTGTGAATGATAGCAGTTCATGAATGTTAGTGAGATGGTGGGATAGCAGCCTCATGCGCCGATGGATTGTGAAATACTAGCCACATTAGGGTCTTGAACCAAGACTGCATTTGATTCAAAAACAGAATAGAGAAAGTAACCCATGCCTGTTTCATTTCTTCTTACCGTGGTGATAGATAGTTTCTCCGAGGTGGTGTACTTGCTAAGAATGGTGGCTTTCTTGCTGGACCAAGGCTCAAAGGAGTCATCAAGTTTACGCTTGCCTGCTCCTCCTCCATCAGTCTGTAAGAAAGTACAGACAATACATGGTGAATTAAGGTTACAGTAGTAGACAAGTGTGTTAGGATAAAATTCCTTTTAGGGTTCTTTTACATGCGTTACACAACACACGGGACCTACGGCTTTACGCCCCATCCAAAGGACAAAGCAATAACTGTTAAAGGCAAAGTATACCTTTGGTCTTTGGAACCGTACATTTGCCTTAATGCTACATAATTGTAGATATATACCATAAAACTGACCTGTGTAAATTTCATTTCAAAAGGTGGCAGCGTTTTTGAGATATCGCCAAAAATCTGGAGCGGTTGTGTTCATGCAGAAGAAGTATTCGTCATTGGAATACACATTCTGAGAAGCGTTACGGCCATAACGCTTCTCAGATTAAAATTTTTGGGGATAAAAAGTGATATATTTTTCCGTAACTGCAGTACTTCGAAGTGAAACGTTTCTCAAAATGCATTATACTATCCAAAGCTGCTGTACTTCTTACCGAGTAAGTTTTTATTGCCATAAATTTTCAGAGTCATTACCAAACGTATACAGACCCTTTAAGTGTCTTGCTTAAGGAAACAAGTTATAAAACCGGGACTCGAACCCACACTCTGCTGGTTAGAAACACCAGAGCTTGAGTCCAGTGCACCGCTCTGCCACGACACGACACAACTGCATTCCTGCCCCTTGGTCATTGTCTAAGTGCCTTATGAAAGGTTCCAGTAGAAGTTTAGATTTCTCTCAAAGATTTTCTCTCCAAGGAAAAACTGCACTGCCCTTACAAGAACCAGTATCAGGGCTGTTTCTAGGTTCCCTTTTCTCAATAAAGTGGTTTAATTTGGGCAAGTATGAGATTCCTGGCATTGTAAATAAATTAACCTAGTGAAAACAATATATGCACGAAGCATTCTTCCTTACAATATTGGACCATCTTTTTTCTTTCAAAAAAATCAAGCTATTTAACCCCAACCCCCTAAGCATTTTTACCAGGAGACCTCAACCCATTATACTCCAACAGTACACTTGTGGGGACAGTACACAACCCATCTTACTCCAACAGGTCTTGTGCTGTTTGATTTTTGCTGACTGGGTATGTTATGACATGGGTATAGCTTGATTGTTTGAGAAGTACAGTATAAGGCTCATCAATATCCAACAATTTTGTTATACTTTTTTAGGGGGGGGGGGAGTGCTCAGCCAAAGTCCAACAGGGTTGCATATCATAGTACTACTTTCCACAGTCAGCCAAAGTACAACACTAGTCCCCTAAACCATTGGTACTCAACCATCCAAAGTCCAACAGTACCCCCTGTTGGATTTTGACTGACCTGGGGTGATTAGGGATAATGTAAGGAGTGCTGATTGGTGGAATGGTGCCCTACAACTACTATAATTATTTCATGAATAAGGGGCCTCTCTTCCATTCTTTATAACATACCGTGTCTGCGCTTGGTGATGCCTCAAGAGATAAGGGGTCAACCACCTTGACGGCAGCAGCAGCAGCAAACTGAGAGAGTGGATCCAGTCCTTCCATGGTGGTGGCTAGAGGGTCTAGAGCAGGGGAAGGTTTGGGAGACTGTTGCTTAGTAGCATTAGTGCTACCTCGTCCGATCTTCTTCACCTGAGAGATCTGGCAGTTAAAATCAAAAGATGAAATTAGTCTGCTAACCTCCTACTGTCCGATCATTCAAAATCATCTAATGTAGTTTTGAATGAGAGCATTCTATATGCCAGCCTGCAAGACGACATCGAGCTAAATGCCTACACATTGTACACATGCCATCATCATCCTTCGGCCACAGTTGAGATCGAGTCCACAAGACTAGGAGGGTTAAACGAGATAGATCTTGTCAAAGGTTATCTGTTAAACTTCTTCTTTGGTTAGGCACATCAGGAGATTATTTTGTGATTTTATCGAAATTCCTCTCTACTTCATTGATTCTACATTGAAGAATGTGTGGTAAAGGAACGAATAGTATGACAATTTTTCCAAGACAAATTTTGTTATTTCTTTTCATCGGTAGTGAAGTGAGCTTGAATCATGAAACTCAGAACTTTTATGAGTAAAACAACTTGGTCATTGTGAATCATTCAAACACCACACCATTAAAATTTCTTTTTGTAAAATATATCTTTGGGCTATTACTTGTTTTTTGGCCGTACCCTCTGCTAAATACATGATTCCAACTGGCCTCTCATTAAGACATCACTCAAGAATCTGGGAGTCATGCGTTAGTATTGCACCACAGCAGACTGTGGATTATCCTTTGCAAGACTTGGAAAGCACCCAGTATACAGCGCTTATCACACATTTGTTTAAGGGTAAAACCAAAATAATATTCTTTACCCCAATACAATTATTACATCTGCAATTCATGAGTACATTTAATACTTTAATGAAAAGGGGAAAAAACGTAATTTATACCGTGACAGGTTTTAATGGATGGTCCAAGGTTGGTTCCGATTGAAGTACACATGCTTTCCTCTCCGCATTGTAGTTTCTGGGACGGGAGTACCTACAATCAGACAAGTCAATAATGATTGCAGATTAAAGACTAAATGTAGTCATATCAATATGGCAGTGTATACTTTGCAAACACAAGTAATGACGTCTCAGGGCTTGAAATTTACACTGGACTGCAGGCCCAAGGCCAGTGATTTTAGTGTCAGATCAGGATCAGTAAACTCAAGACCAGACAAGTCTGGTGGTCTTGTGTTTTTAACTGAATAACAATGCCTCACTGTGTGATAGCTTGAACAAAAACAAATTATGTACAACTGTTGACTTGAGTCTGATAAATAAGACGAATGAGGTAAAGCTTCTCTGGCTTGTTCAAATAAAAACAGTTTATACATTAAACTGTGTAGAAAGTTTGTTCTCATCTTGATTCTGGTCTTGTAAAAAAAACTCCGGGCCGGTAAAAATTTTGAGCTACAAGCCCTATGGTCTTGTGGATTAGCCCCCCCCCCCCACCAATTGGAGCCCTGCATCTAATAATAGTAATTAACTCCATGTTTTGCTGGTGGCTATCTCTATCACATAACACAACTTAGCTCTATTCTAGAGCCAATCCGCATCAGTTCCCCTAAAAAAACATTTATGGAGAAAAGTGGATTGGCTCTAGAATGAATGAATGGGGTAAGACACAATAAAACCTGCAAATTATAACAGTTCTGGTCGTGGTATGACATGCTTTAGTCCTTTGTAATAGGAAATCAAAGACAATCTCTGGCTAATGCTAGGCCTAATTAAAATGGAGAGCGACGTCTCCCAGACATAAACATATAGGAAATCATCAGCAACAACCTCCTGTAAAATAACCAGAGAACCAGGTTTAAGTATTACCAATGAAACTTATTAGTCAATCACAGAGAGCTGCTATAGCATTAGCAATACCATGTTTAAAATATACCATATATAATTTATAATACCATGTGCCAGCAAAGGAATAAGTAACGTTAAATATACACTGCCTAAAATTATTAATAATAACTAATAATACCGACTGTGTAAACTGTAATGTCAACTTGCATTACTTTGACAACTGTCCAGAGTAAACAAAATACTTAAGTGCTAGCTAACTGACCATCCTACCTTGGTTGGATGAAGGAAAGTGCAACTTTTTATTGTTATACAATAGACTAGCCTTATAAGTTATATTGTAGGCCCTAATGACTAGTATAATCATAATGTAAACTAAAAATAATTTTTTAATGGAATGCTAATTGTTATGACCAAAGATACGATCTTAATTTGGTAAGACACTCTTTTTGGTCATAATGAGTACCTGTCGGTTTCGGCACTTTTTTCTTGTCCCGTTTCGAGTCAAGTTGATCAACTTAACGGTCAAGTGTCAGTAGTGTCAGGCGAATGATACACCGTCACTGCTTTCTTTTTATTAGTTTACAGTCAGCCCAACCAACAACACTTAACGCCCAACTGACCTAACTTACCACTAACCCGCCTTGACTAAGTTTTACTTTTTACATGTGATTATAGCTCAAACCTAAAATACCGTCATTACCGTTAGGTAATAATATAATGAAACATTCGACAAAGTATCACTCCATGTCATCTAAATGAATCTAGCTATCGAAGAACTTTTAAAAATCAAAGAAAATGAAGAGAACTTTACCACTCATAAGTCGCCATTGCTATCAAATGCAGCGCCCTCTTTCGATTAAATCACGCCTACCACATAGACTGGTTCCCGGTCCCTACATCGTTCTCTTCTGACTGTATACGAAAACAATGCAGGGACCGGGATACAGTCTAGCCTAGCACACCGCCACTCAGCAGACTAGCAAAAGTCTCTCTTCAAGGTTTTCGCAATAGGTAAAGAAGGCTAAGTGTACCAATGCTCCCCGTTCAACCCATTTTAGTTGAACGTAATTATGAATCCGCTCTAGGCCCATCAAGTCTATAATCCAGCTCGAAATTCCTAACAAAACTGTTACGCAATCGGTTAAACAGTACTTTTTATAATTTGGCGCATTATAACTGCCCTCATTCTCAACCGATTCCGTAGTGTAGTGGTTATCACGTCCGCCTAACACGCGGAAGGTCCCCGGTTCAAGCCCGGGCGGAATCAAGCGTCAGCGTTCGTTTTTTCCAATTAATTCCCATTCAACTTTTAGTAAAGTGAACATGGAGGTAGAGAGAACGGAAAACTGGGCATTATTTTTTACAAAGTTATTGTGACCAACGATTTGTTTTCTGTTCGACAATTTCATGTGAAGTCACGTTTCAAAACAAATTTCCGATGGATGAGAACCATAAAAATATTCTGTTTGCATTTTTTTTTTGTCAATCCATCGGACTTCATCGCTGTGACAGAGGTAGTGACACATAATGTCCTACAAAAGAATTTTAAGCCACGCCTTTTATGGAGGCACCTTGAACAGTGTTTGGTTGACTCAAAGGATTCCCAGCGGTCACACACTTTCGACTGAGGATATCTTGTAGTCTATTATTCACCACCCCTGTAGTCATCCTGTTACGTTGTGTCTATTGTGTTCCTGCATTCAAGCCGATATATCCCCATTGTTAAAACCATAGGGCGCCGTTTGTTGTTTGAATGCTTGAATGAAGAATGTACCATTTTGTACAATCTGTGTCATCATAAGGCAATAGTGTTTGCAGGAGGCTAGACGTCCACATGTATGTTTCATAAGGAATTTTTGCTGTTGGATTTTTTACTCTCGTGTATTATTGTGATAAAGAAAATCCATGTCTCTGATTTCACTCTAAGATGCCTGTGCTGTAATCAATTATTGACATATGGACGCCCAAAAAGTCACACTGCTCATTTGATTCTTCGAGCGTTTCCCACCCCTGCCTGTTGGAAAACGGTGTCAGCCACTCCCACTGTCGGAGGAGGAATTTGCCAATTCGCGCAGCGGGAGGCACCAAAGATAACTTCCTTATAGTCGAAGAGAAACGTCAAAAGATTTACAATTTCCAACATCAAGATTTAAAGAACCATTCGTGAGGGAGAGAATAACATAACATGGAAATGCGGACTTGGAATTTTATAATGGTTATGGGTGCGTTACTCATATCGAAAGTGGATGCCGGTAGGTATTGTTCTTATTTTGTAGCACATACTTGTAGTTGCTGCTGTGTATAATGTTAAAGTTAAACCTTGAAGATGAAAGACCGACCGCCACTATTTTCATTCATTATGACCAAAAACACATAATCCTTCTGGTATAATAATTAAACATAATTCTGGTCATAATAAAGTAATGAAAAGGTGGCAGTCATATTCGGCACCTTGGTGCAGTTACAATGTTACAATGTTTACGAGTAGTCTGTATCTCGGTTCCCTATTCTGACAAAGTATCAAAGCTATTCAAAAAATAATGCGTTGTAAAATTTTGGAACTAAAGTACACAGTACATAATGCATAATAACTTTTCAGGGGCACAATAATCCCTTTGGCTTCTGTTGGGTAAGAATGGGTATACTAAATGTAAACCAACTATAGCGGGTGACTGAGAGGGGGGGGGGGTGGCTGCCCTTTGCCCTTTCCCATTCATACTTGGCAACTTTTTTATGTCTTTTTACAATAGTGTGTGTGTGTGTGCGCGAACTTTTATAAGTTCTAAGTAGTCGTTTAGTTGGTAGTCTTTTCATATCCTTCATAATTATCACAATGTACATGAGCGCAGGAACACAAAGGGCTTGGATTCGGAAAAAGGTTTTTAAAAAAATATTCAGGAGCAAAATTTTGAATTAGTCTGCTGGGCCGCAGTTGATGTATTATATTTGATGCACTGATCTATTTATTGTATTGTGTAAGAAGCTCCGTGGCGCGTTTTGTCAAATAAAAACAAACAACCCAACAAATAAGCAACCACCCAACAAACAAACAAACAAACAAACAAACAAACTAACAAACAAACAAACAACCCAACAGACTCATAATATTAGCCTTTGTTCACGATCAGAGGGACACTCTTTGCGGTTCGGATGACGACAAGTGTATTATTTTAATGAGTAATTCCATGATTGCTATAACAAAGGAAGAAATATTACGTATAGACCAATGAAACGTCGAATTGAACAATAACACAGATAGAAGTTCCTCTTCGTTAATTCGAACGTCTCACCAAAACAGATAAAAATGAAAACAGTTTTAGTTTGGAGCTTAGGCCTAGGCCTATTATCAACCTCTACAAAACTTACAAGTGCATTTAAGACAACCTAAAACCTCCAAATGAAGATACTAGAAAAATGACTGTGTATCGTCAACTATTTCTCAGAACCAAAAATTGACAACAAATACATAATAAAAACGTACTTTGTAACAGTTTCAAATTGCAACAACTAAAATTACCTGCTGTGTGTCTAATTGTTTTCGATGCAGTCAACCGGACCGTTTTCTGGCATGGCCGACGTCTGTAAATACATGAGCATGCCTGAACAACCTGTTATGTTTACTTTGTAACGATGCCCGTGTTTACAAAGTAAATAAAGTGAAGAAAAAAGCTGGATGTTAGATGGGGTTTTCCAGTTCAGGATCAGAAAAAGAAAAAAAATCATATGAGCACAGTTTTCCGTTCTCTTATCCCTTTTTTATGGCTACGTGGTAAAATTAATTTTAGGTTCAAGTGTCCCTCATCAGTTACCTTTTTATTCATGGACTATAAATTTCATAATATTCTCTCTTTTTTTTCCAAACCTACTTTGGGCAATTTAAGTTGAATATGTAGCGAGTTGTTAGTAATAACTATGTTTTGTGTTTGTGGGTAGTTTTTGATAAAGATAATGCTTTGTGCATAACTTTTCTTGAACATTGAGGGCGTTTTTTAGATGTTAAAGTTGTTTCAGGGATAGACTACGAGGGCGTGGTTTGTCTTTATCTTTGCTGCGGTTAGCCTATTTGTTTAAATGTGTCGGACTGTGAATATGGCGTTGTTTATAACAAGGCAATTTCCCCCAAAAAAATATAAAAATGAAAACAAGTATTAACAATCTTTTTAAAAATGAATCTTTGTTGGGTTTTACTACAACTTTTCAACACTTTTACAAATCGGTACGACTTGGCCCGCTGGGGAAAATTGACATGATACGCCCTACTAGTATTAGTATTCAACCCTTAAAATCACTTTTCCTCTAAATCCACTTAGGTTGTGCGGTAGGCCCGGTTTATTAAATATTAGACACTCTGAAAGTAGTACGGTATCCACACATTTGGATATACTTTGGCACAGAGTGTCTATAGGCAATTATTCTCTGACTGGAATATATTATTTAGTCCTATTTTAGGACTAGGTAAGTGGTGACAATCCACTGGCTGCTTTGAATTTGCTCCCGAAATGCCCCTCAGCTCCTCGTGTCCGTCATGCTCTTTAAGTGGAAATAATCAGGCCTAGCACACAGCACATTAATAATACTGCTCCCCTAGTAAGTCATAAATCAAACAACATGTAGCTCCGCAGCTCCTTAATAAATACATTAATGTATTTATTAACACGATTAAGTTGGCTCCACTGCTCAAATGCAAATCAGCTCCCCGGTAGCCTAGTAGGCTTAAATCTCACATTTGCCCCAACCCTTCCTGATAGGCTACAATTTTAATTCCTATTCTTGCTCCAGAAAGTTTTCAATTTACTTATAATTATTCACATACCTCCATATCTCCATTGAACAAATCTTTACAATATTCACCAAAAAGTTGAAAATCAGTAGCGAACGTCTCAAACTCTGCACTACTAATGAACTGCGCGCCTTCCGAAGAATTAGCGCATACTAATTAAGCCACGCCCAAAGCTAAAAGTACTGTCGATTACGATTACCTCAGATAATCATAAATTACTCTTTTCAGTTATGGAAAATAAAAATTCCATACGAAAGTTATTACGTGAAATTCATTCATCTAGTAGGTTCAGACACAAACTTAAACAAAGCTATTTCTTTAAGAAATTATGTGACGTAACCTTATTAATATTCACGAACCATAGAACCGTCCGTCGGCGACAACACTAGCACTGAGCGCAGCAGACGATAATCATAATTTTTTTTTTAACTTTTCCACCGGAAAATTTCCATTTCAATGACGATCAAAAGAAAAAAAGTTTGTAAAGCATAAAGTAATTAAATTTTTACACTGATAAAGATGAGTGTTTTGTGGCCTAAAAATTGGATAAGAATTTTTAAACATTCGACCAATCATAGTAAAGTTTTAGTCTTTGCAAAACGCCATCTTGGATTTTTGACAGCATACACACGTGACATACACACGTGACATACCCACGTGTCGTAGTAAATCATCAAAACAACAGTGTGGTGAGTGTGGTGTGTAGTGTAAGTTTATGTCTGAGATATGTCGGAAAGGATTGATTATTGCCCTAAAATCTACGGAAGTCTGTTATTTAAAGTTTATCCATGTAAAAGAGAGCATTGTTGAGGTAAGCTTGACGAGAAATCAATGGTGGTAAGTTATGCAATTCCTTCAAATTGGAGTGGAAAGATCCAATTGACAAACACCTACGGAGCTGGCGCCATATGGTTGTGTACAATAAGTTTTTAGTTTGAGTATCACACTGAGGAAACATTACATAGACCCAGCACTTTGGCATTTATTGGCCGATCTCAATTATTTTTGGATTATATAAAAGGGAATTCAGTAAGTAAGACATTTTTTATTATTTCGCTACAAAACAATATCTTTAATTAAGATGATTAAGAGTTTGTAAAAGTGGCCTTTGAACAAAAGCTTTCTGTTTGCTGCTGTGTAAGAATGTGTGCTTCACAAATGTGTGCTTGGAAAAACAATGCGGTAACGAGAGCATTAAACTTTTTTAAGACTGAATGAGAATGCCAAATGTTGATTTCTAGTCAACCAATTGAGAATCTGAGAATCCATTATTTCGGATTTCTGAGATTAAATATTTTAAATCTAAACGCCCTTCCTCCATATGGTTTAAACAATAATCTGTTACAAAATACCACTGCACTAGGCCTACTATCCATGACTATCAGGTTTGTGTTTGTAATGCATCATGATGGTGTATGAAAATTAAAATTACTTTGCCGTAAAACTGTTAAAAGGGAAATCATGATGATTTACTGACCAACAATTTGTTATTGTTTTCTCCTTAGACTGCTCAGATAGTCCATGTAGGAATGGAGCCACCTGTATGAATGCCTACTTACCACCAGGCTACATCTGTCTCTGCCAACCGACCTTCAGCGGGACAAACTGTTCAGAAACCTCAAGTAAGTTTTTATTAATTGCACACAAGAACAACAATAGACCGATTGCGCGACCAATGTTTACGTGTCATCATTTGACCTATTAAGGATACTACGTCATCTGAGCTGATAGAAAACTACGTGCAAATACATGCCGTGACTGACAGAGTCACACCAAAAGTCGGCTTTTGGTAATAATAACACAGTTACTAAGCCATTTTATTAAAGTTGTATGTTGTGACATTGATGTTAACCACATTACTGTTTCATAAACTACCATTATTCTAATACAAAAGAGGTTCATTTTGAGTTATGCACTACTGGCGTTGGACGACTATGTAGACACCTGCCTGTTATTTTGTTTGTAATTATAGGCCCCAATCACTGTAAAAAAAAAAGGGGGGGTAGAGAACGTTGGAAAAGTGAGCATATATATACCTAGCCTTGCAAAATTTCAAATATGCAAAGGAATCACACAGTTTTGGAAAGCAATTTCTTTTGATTCAGCTTCAAAACTTTGAAATTCTTGTATTGAAAAGTGTTTGATCGCGGTCGTCGAAATGGCACATCTTATAGAAAATTGGAGTACCAGGCAAAACATATAGCCAGATTATAATGGGTTTGGTGATTGTGATTAAACTAATAAAATACTTTCTCATGTTTTAACCTTTATTTATCATGCAATAATGACATTAATCATGAGATGGAGTTCATCTGACAATCTTGTCCTATGCCCAATGCCCGCAGATCGTATCTGTCAGTACAACTTCTACAACACCTCTGGCGTCATCACATCCCCAAACTATCCCGACAACCATGACGTTTTTGAAGACTGTCTATATCTTATCAGAGTCCCAAGTGCTGTGAACATCACCATCACGATCACATCCTTAGATACTGAGTTGAACAAGGATGTCCTTGGGATAGGACAAGAGAACAGTGGATTGACGCAAGAGGAATTCAGTGGACAGATCAGTGAGCCGATAAGTATTTCGTATCAAACGAATCAAGCATTTCTTACGTGGTACTCTGATTTCAACATAATCCGTCAGGGATGGATTGTAACATATGAAACTGGTAAGTGCTTTCTAGAATGTGGGGATAAAAACAGGTTACCAGGGATCTTTCTTAGCGTGTTGTGGATGAGCGGATAGGAACACCGGACTCGAGCTCTGGTGTTTCGAGTCCCAGTCGTGACACTTGTGTCCTTAAGTAAGACACTTAACCATTATTGCTGCATCCTTCAGATGGGACGTAAAGCCGTAGGTCCCGTGTGTCGTGTAATGCATCTAAAAGAACCCAGTGCACTTATTCGCCCTGCTGTTCCTGATATTTGTTTTGACAGGGATTTTGTGATTTTCAGCTTATTTTGGTTGCAGTTGAGTAACTTAATGTATCTCTTTGAATATATGTAGATGGTCTAGAGTGTGTGTGGCCTACCAATCCCTGTGAGCCTGGGTACCAATGCATTGAAGGATTTGCCAACTACACATGCCAAGGTAATAACAATTTAGTTTTAAAGAATTGTGAATATCTTATGTCAGATCTTTGAATACCATGCCTCAAATCTGTGAACACCACAGGTCAGATCTGTGACTACTAGCGGTCAAATCTGTGAATACCAGAGGTCAAATATGTGAATACCACAGGTCAGATCTGTGAATATCATGGGTCAGATTTACCACTGGTCATATCTGTGTCTATCAGGGGTCAGATCTGTGAATACCACAGGTCAGATCTAAATACCACAGGTCAGATCTGTGAATACCATGGGTCAGGTTTACTACAAGTCGGATCTGTGACTACCATGGGTCAGGTCTGTGAATACCAGGGGTCAGATCTGAATACCACAGGTCAGATCTGAATACCAGGGGTCAGATCTGTGAATACCATGGGTCAGGTTTACTACAAGTCGGACCTGTGACTACCATGGGTCAGGTCTGTGAATACCAGGGGTCAGATCTGAATACCACAGGTGAGATCTGAATACCACAGGTCAGATCTTTGAATACCACAGGTCAGATCTGTGAATACCACAGTTCAGATCTTTGAATACCACAGGTCAGATCTGAATACCACAGGTCAGATCTGAATATCACAGGTCAGATCTGTGAATACCACAGGTCAGATCTTTGAATACCTTAGGTCAGATCTGAATACCACAGGTCAGATCTTTGAATACCACAGGTCAGATCTGAATACCACAGGTCAGATCTGTGAATACCACAGGTCAGATCTGTGAATACCACAGGTCAGATCTTTGAATACCACAGGTCAGATCTTTGAATACCACAGGTCAGATCTGAATACCACAGGTCAGATCTGTGAATACCATGGGTCAGATCTGTGAATACCACAGGTCAGATCTGTAAATAGCATGGGTCAGATCTGAATACCACCATTCAAATCTGTGAATATCATGGTCAGATCTGTGATTACTAGGGGTCAGGTCTGTGATATAAAAAAGGGTCGACCGTAGCAGATTCTTTGTCAAAGCCTTTCAGAAAGACTCTGCTAGAGTCAAAGCGTGATGCATTGTCACTTGTTGTTTACAAAACCCTCTTAAACGTCTTTGTTTTTGTTTGTGTACAGCAATTGTCGGACCTTGTTTGAGTTTGCCATGTAAGAATGGTGCAACATGCAGAAATGAAAACAGCTCTTATCAGTGTGACTGTGTGGCTGGGTGGACAGGTGTCGATTGTGAAACAGGTGATAATATCTTGGTTTAGCATTGTCAGATTCAGGTGGAATTAGCAGTGGGGTAAGGGAGCAGACATCTCACAAAAGCTTTTGCTGACCCGTCAGCGACCACCAGCCATAATTAATAACAGAAAAATAATGCCAGAAAATGAAACAATCATTGTTGTAATAACCCAGTGACCAAGATGTATCCATAGTCAAGAGAGAAAATTCAAATGGAACAGAGCATGTGTCACCGTGGTCTCACACCTTCTTTGTAATTGTATTTGTACAGATATTCTAGAGTGTGCCAGTGACCCATGCCTGAACGGAGGAGCATGTTTTGATGGGACGGACTCCTTTGTCTGTATTTGCATCCAAGGTTTCACAGGAAGACGCTGTGAAACAGGTAAACTATAAAACAACAAAAAGAACCTTTTTCATGGAATGAATAATAAACCAACAACAGTCAAGGCCCCAATTACGGCTTACCAATCTAACTGTATGTTTGTTTGTTTTTTTATGATAATTTTTTTTTAGATATTGGAGTGTGTTTCAGCGACCCGTGTCAGAATGGAGCAACATGTAACAACATGAATGACTCATTCACATGTGACTGTACACCAGGCTGGATGGGTCCAATATGTGATCAAGGTAGGCATGACTAATGTCACTAATGTCACTTCTAATAACACGAAATTGACTTGGGCCAAATTACCAAAATCTCCAAACAGATAATACCTGTTAACAAAATGATTGCCAAGCAAATATTAACAGGGAACCAGTGACTACCAATTTACATTACATGACAGTTTATCTGGAACCTGTGTTTATTTGGTGGGCAACATTCTTCTATGCCAAGCGGATTTCATTGCCATGGAAATGAATCTTGGTCAATACTACAAAAAGCTGCTCAGCTCAAATTTTCTTAAAAATGGAATGAAAGTTCCTTGTGAAAGGAAATGTTTGATAAAATGGAATCCTGTAGACCAATTCATTGAGTTAAATTTCATTAGGTCATGTTCCAGTGTTTCTAACCATTACTGCTACGTAGACTGGTTCCCGGTCCCTATGTCAATCTCGTTCTGACTGTATACAGTGACCGGTAACGGGTAATGAAAATTAGTATATACCTGGCAGATTTCTGCCAGTTATATGCTAATTAGAATTAGCATATAGGTCTGCGTAATCCCATAATGCCATGGGGCTTGTACACAAAACATGGCTGACACAGCGTCCTGACCGAGATCAAAGCAGGACCTCTCATTGGCTGATAGTTGTGTGTGGCACGTAATCGGTGCTCAACAATGGTGGCATATGCAAGAGGTCTATATAAATGCTGGTGTTCTGATATAGAAGAAGTACACCATCCACCAATTGCTGATTGTTGTTATTTTTCCAGATACACTTGAATGTGCCAGTAACCCCTGTTTGAATGGAGGTATCTGTTTTGAAGGACCCAATTCATATTTTTGTCTGTGCCCGGAAGGCTTCCAAGGTGATCAATGTGAAAATGGTGAGTAGTATGACGTAGCAATCTAAAGACTGGGAACCTGACTACTCAATGCTGAGTTTGATATAAAGCAAGTGTTTTTAATCAACCTTAGTCAGAGTAGAAACAGGATGGTTTGCTGCTTCACAATAAAGGTTTATTTCAGTACTTGTTGCTAGTAGTCTCTTCACAGGAGTTTTTTCTTCCTTGTAACTTGATTTATCCAAAGGCAGACTTGAAGGAAATTTAGTCTGGTTCCCTTATATGAAATGAAAATTGTAAGTATCATTGTCAATATGTGAAGAAGAAACCTGACAAGGATGGTCTTATAATATACTCTGTAGCTACAGGAATTGAGCTAATGTCCTTTCTTGTTTATTGGTCAATTTCACGAAGCTGGCAAAATTATACATGTATTAAATCCAATTCTAGTGTCATTGCCGTGCGGTCTAGTACACTGGACTCAAGTTCTGGTGTTGTCAGAGTGCGGGTTCATTTCCCGGTCATTTCACTGATGTCCTTGTGCAAGACTCTTTATCATAATTGGCTCGTCCATTTACCTCAGATGGGATGTAAAGAAGTAGATCCCATGTGTCGTGTAATGCATGTAAAAGAACCCAGCACACTTATCGTTATGAGGAGGGGTTTGATTGTTTCTAGCTTGGTTGGCTGTAGATTGCGCAGTATCACCTTGTAGAACTCTTTACAAGGTGCTATAATATAATTTAGTGCTTTGAGATGCATGTAGATAAAGCGCTTAACAAGAACTGAGTATGACTATTTTTATTATTATATTCAAGCAAACTTGAATCCTCGATTCTGATTGGTGGATCCATAGCAACAACGGTGTGATATTATACCCCATTACATGGTCCTTATCACACCCTGCGTATTATGAGCTGTTTTAACTCCGTGAAACTGCACGTCAAGTTGGCTTGAAGATAAATTAGTTCTCACATGCGCACTCGTGGAATACAGAAAAATATAGGGTGTCCCATAAATTCCGGCCTACGGCCTCGTTGGATATGGGACATAAAAGCACTATATTCTTCTTTATCCACTCGCACTTGTGTGGTAACTAATATAGTCATACATTTTGCAACAAAATAGTTGGGCACCAGTGGCAATAATGTCAAAATACATGGCATTTTGTCAGGTAGCCGGTTTCTGCTAAGCAAGATCTTACTGTAGTAAGCTCTATGGATTGTCGCAGTTTGGTAAAAGAATCTTGCAAGTGGTACCAAACGTGTTCACCTTATTCTGTTTGTACAGATACCAGTCCTTGTGGAAGTAACCCATGTATGAATGGAGCAATGTGCAGAAATCTAGACACTTCCTTGTATGTATGTGACTGTTCCATTGAATGGACTGGGGTCCACTGTGAGATAGGTAATTATATCCAATTAATCAATCAATCAATTAATCAATTAATTTATCAATCAATCAAGCCATATGTCCGCCCATTTAATCAATTCCGTTTCAAAGTACATTTTTACTGAGTTGTTAGATAAATGGTGTTCTTTGTCTGTTAATGTAAACAAAAATTGTAAAATCTGTATATTCTGTGATTAAATAAAATATTAGGTTTGAAAAGTCAATCAATCAATCAATCAATCAATCAGTCAATTGAACATTGGACATCTCTTGACGCTTGCATTTTCACATGCAGGATATCTTAAATAAGTTTTGATGGCCATGAAAAAAAGATGGCTTGGTTCTGTATGTTCTGTTGGGAACCAAAATTGAATTAAAGAACCCAAATATATTCTATTTAATGGAAAGTTTCAGTGTGAGTGTTGGGAGGGGGAGGGGGGAGGTGGAGGGGAAAACTGGGGCAAGTAAAAACATTTGGGGGCCAACAGACTGTAGTGCCACCACTGATTTTGGCATTTAATAATAATGCATTGAAAGATATATATTATGTGCTTAGTTTAAAAGGATATATTTTTCTTTGGTTTTGTGAAATTGCAGGAGTAAACGCTTGTATCAACACACCATGTCTCAACGGAGGCAACTGTACCAATCAGTTTACTCATTTCAACTGCACATGTCCTGTAGGCTGGAGTGGCTTACAGTGTGAAACGGGTATGTACTACGCACTACAAACTGACTAATTGATCAATGAGTCATCAGGCCTCAATCTTAAGAAAAACGGGGGCAGGCCTTTGCTGGCCAGATCAGAGAAATTGTACAAGGGCATGCTGGCCAAGTTGGTAGTGACAGTGCAATTTTTCTGCAGGGCATGCTGGCCAACTTCACAGGGCATGAGGCCAATGGCCTCGGTGGCCTCGGTTAAGATCAAGGCCTGAGACATTTAATGTCAAATTTTGACTCCCTATAAAATTATTTTTCTAAAGACACCATTAGTAATTAACTTGGTCCATCGGTTTTGGAGATAATTTCATTTGAAAATTGATGTCCATGCCTATTTTAGCCTAAGTTTGCAAAAAAGTGGTGGGACATAGTGGGAAATGCAATGGATGGGCTAAAGCTAAAATGTTGGTGGCAAAATTTTGGTTTAACCAATGGATGATCTGACATTGAGTGACCCCATTGTGCACATGTTGAATGTTCATCAGACAGCTAGTGTAAAGGAGGTTGAAATAATGGTCATAATTTGTCGAAATAATCACTTTGTTTTCAGAGTCCATTGAGTGTGTTAGTCAACCTTGCATGAATGGGGGAACATGTTACGAAGGCATCAATGCGTTTAAATGTGTCTGTCTGCCAGGCTATACAGGAATTATATGTGAAAGTGGTAAGTTATTGCTTCAGGAGACGCAGATGTCTGTATTCTGAACATGATGAGTTATAACATCTCAGTACAAACATTGTAATCAAACACGTCTGTCTGCCAGGCTACCTAGGTTTTTAGCATTGTCAGAAGTTGATTACCTACATAAGTTGAAATAACAAATCCGTTCTCTAAATTTTCAAATACCTCAAAATGTTTACATTTACATGTTTACATGTTACGAGCTCCATTTCGTAGCTCAGCAAACATGTGCACTGTTTTCATCAACAGTGCAATCGGCAAGTCACACTATTGAAACACCAAAAACTATTTTTCGGTGGAAGATTGTGCACCTTTTTCTGAGCTTGGCTTTGCCCCCAGAAAACAAAGGACTTGATTCTACTGGTATTATTTCGCTGATATATCAGTCGTTCTCCGGTTGCCAGTGATTTGTGCACTGTCATTGCACACAATGGCTTTTAGTTTTTTACTTTTGCTGCGTGAAAGCTTGCTAAAGCAGTCATGCACGATGACAACAAATAAACAGCACTCGTTAAATATTGGAGCAAGGGATTAGTATTCTTTGTGTGAAAAGGGCTGAAGTATGGAAATTCTTCCATCCACAGGCATTGGTCCCTTTGACAATGTTTACTTCAATATTTGGAGTAAGGTGCAAAGTAAAAACTGACGCATCAAAGAAAAACTAGAATAGATATTGACGATAATAACAAAAAGTTGTATGGCATCAAAATCCACCTAAAAACGATCTTGAGGTGTCTGGAATGAAACTTAAAAACAAGGTCGATAGAAAGTTTGAAATATACACAAATGAAAAAAAAACAACTATTAAACTCCATTAAGATATCAGATAGGCAAAACATTTGAATTCCTTTGATTGTCTTATATGTTTCTGCGTGTTGACATCATAGACACTGCGGAATGCAGCAGCAGTCCCTGTTTGAACAATGGGACATGTATTGAAGGAGTTAACAGCTACCTCTGCCAGTGCTCTTCATACAACACTGGGACTCATTGTGAGATAGGTAAGGTCATAGTTCAGTAGGTCATATTTCAGTGGTTCATGGAAGGGTTCAGTATGCAGGATGCAATGTGTATAGGATGTGGGATTTAGAATATATCCTATTCCAGTTGACCAGTCAGAAGCAAGGATCTAGGCAATGGTGATGCTACAGGGGGGCCTGGGGGTCCATGCCCACCCACACAAGTGTGTAAACACCTGCAATCGGGGACCTCCTATTGTCCCTCTTTTGTTTGTACTTTTTGGCAAAAGCTCCCATTGGTTTTGTACATGACTTTCCAACTGGGGACCTTCACCCAACTGGGGATCCTATTGTCCCATTTGTTATAGGTCCCTGGTTTGAATGTGTATACAAACCCCTAATTTGTCAGTGCCTCCCCCCCCCCCCAGGCCCACAAAAAAAATATGGTCACATGTAAATCATTAAGAGACATGGCCCCCGGTACCCTCACTGAAAAGGAATGCCCTCTGCTGAGATGTATTTAATAAAAACTAAACCCATGCAGCAAATAGCAGGCCTTGATTTTAACCGAGGCCACCGAGGCCATTGGCCTCATGCCCTGTTGAGTTGGCCAGCATGCCCTTCAGAAAAATTGCACTGTCACTACCAACTTGGCCAGCATGCCCTTGTACAATTTCTCTGATTTGGCCAGCAAAGGCCTACCCCTGTTTTTCTTAAGATTGAGGCCTGAAGTAGATGATGTTTGTTGTTGTTTATAGATGTGGATGAATGCCAGAGCAATCCATGTATGAATGGAGCAACATGTACTGACACCATGGCTGGGTATGAGTGTGAATGCTCAGTGAGTTACACAGGTCTGCACTGTGAGAAAGGTCAGCAAATACTCCAAACAAGTTTGACACTTGTTTTTTCTTGTGAAGAAAATCTTCATCGTTTGTCTGTGTTTGCCTCTTACTTACTTAGATAAGAATAACATTTTAATTTATGAAAGGGAAGGTTTAAAAAGGAGCTAATAAATATGTGACATTCTATGCCAATACCAGGCACTTCCTGCCCAAACTCAGAACTGGGTTTATTTTCTCATCAAATAGATGAGAATAAGAACTTTCAGATAACACCTATTTACAGCCTGCAAGGTATTTTTCTACCTGAGAAAGTCTAAGAGATTATATTGATACAATGGCTGATGTTTTGGTTGTTTTCAGTATGAACGCCATTTCACTATTTCTGAGAAGTGCCTGATTTCAGTGTGGGGCGTCACATATATATTTAAAAAGAAGAAGAACCAAACATTTCACCAATAAACCAGTAACAACAAAGAGGAAATGTTTTTTTAAGATGTTGTATTTCATTATTCATACTTTTTTTTTTTTGTGCAGAGATTAATCCATGTGAGAGTTACCTATGTTGGAATGGAGCAACCTGTAATAACTTGATAACGACCTATACATGTGACTGTCTCCCTGGATATAACGGATCCAACTGTGAAATTGGTAAGCAGAAAATGATGCAACCCTTGTAAGGATTTCTCTTGATTTCATGATTTTTTTCATATATTGCCCTGTGCCTTCAGAATTGCAACAAATATAAAGTGCATTGAGATGTTCTTGTGAAATGCGCAATATAAGAACTAGTTATTATTATTGTTATTATTATTCTTCTTCTTCTCTGTAGATATTGATGAGTGTGCAAGCAGTCCATGTTTGAATGATGCAACATGTGTTAATGCCCAGAATGGTTACGTGTGTCAGTGTCCTGATCTAGTCATTGGTCTACACTGTGAGATAGGTAAGATCAACTCGAAATCATCAAACTGGAAATAAAAGCATTGCTCCATCAAAAACAACAACGTGTGTAGCTGATTGTAGTTATTGGATAGTAGAGACTGTCTAGCCTTTCACCTACACATCACAGGCCTGGAATGACAGGCCATGGCTTCTGTTGCCCTGGACTTGGCCTTGGTGCCCCTGCAAGAGTTTCCAATGGACTTTAAGATTTTCCCCTTTGCAAATGGAAAATGGCCCTGACCTCTCAAAGATGAAATTCCATGCCTGCATCAGCTAAATTGTTTGCAGTACCCACAGCTTATTATAGAATTTGAACTGGTCTCTTGTCAATTTGCACACTGGGTGATCTAATAGTTAAGATGTCTGCTCTGGAATGTTGAAGGTCAGGGGTTAAAATCCCACCGGAAGTACTTGTGAATCAATTTGGTCACTGGGAACACTCGGTGGTCCAGCGGTTAAGACATTGCTCTAGACTTTTGAAGGTTGTGTTAGCATAACTAGACATGTTCCTTTTGAGGGGAGGGCAAGCAGGGGGCAATGACATAATGTAGGTTGGGGGGCTGTTTCATGCATCGAGCCATTTGTGCATTTTTTTTACGGTCTCAACTCTCATATGGGGACAAGAGGGGGAATGTTCTCTGAACCTTGAAACCTTGGAATAGGTCGCTGCAGTTTCAGGTTACATCAAGTTCCTTTCGTGATTTTGTTCTAATACTTTCTTTCTAGTGGTGAATATTTGTGATAGTAGTCCATGCCTGAATGGTGCCACTTGCTATAAGACAACCAGTGGGGAATACAGGTGCAGTTGTGTTCCAGGATGGACCGGAGAATTTTGTGAAACCGGTAAGTTGCTGAAAGCTATCTTTTCCTTCTACATGGGTTTCGTTTTGTCAGCATTTGCCCGTAATTTTTTTTAGTGAGTATTACCAGTTAGCTTATCGGTCCACATGTCTGCAAGCTTTTCATTTTAATCGGATTTCATTTTGTCTGAGTTTGCCTATAACTTTTTCAGTGACCACCTAGTAGGACCAGTAAGCTTGTCATTTGACTAGTCTGCCAGCTTTTTTCACAAGCCCACAATTCATATTAAATAGAGATACTTTTCAACACTGAACTACATGTAGCCAGCCGGACCACTTTGAGAGAATGTTGACTGATCCTCCTGTGTTTTAACTAGCATTTGGCCAGCAGACCACTGTTAAGGGAGAACGCTGGTTTTGGCCAAATTTCCTGATACTGTTAAATAAACAGTGGATTATGAAGATAAATGTACAGGCGTTTTGTACAGACATTTCTTTTGTGATGTCCGAGCCGTAAGGAAGACACTCTAATGTTCACCTCCTATTGTACAGTCAATGATTGTTACCTGGCGTGATGGGGTCCATGGTGTTTTGTACATCCGAGGGGGCTGATGGAAAAACCCATGGACCCCATCACGCCAGGCAACAATTGTCCCCTCGAATTCCGAAATCTACTTCGTGGTAGTAGAATAATTACAGGACAATTTCTCACAAGAACAATCTACTGTATATATAGCAAAGTAGATACAATCACACGATGTTACCGCAAACCAAATATACATTGATACCTCGCCATGCAATGCCTCAAAACCTATATAACAATTGTTTTGTTATACCATGGTGTTAGATTTCAGAAAAATAGGAGGCAAACAAAATAAAGAGAACACTTTGGCATTTTCTTTTTAAGTTTTATTAAGATTTGAACATTGAAACTTTAAGTTTAAGAATGAGCATTCATTTAGCGGTATTTACTAACTTTATTCTCGGGGACGATCAAGGTGGTGTTCGTCGATCTCGATTTGACGTCACTGGAGAGTGACGTCAAAAAAAGAATTTAAGAGTTGACCTCATAAATTCATCAGTTTTGAGTGACATCACGAAGGTAACATGAAGATTTGTGATTTGTCATGTGACTGACTTTCATCCAATGAAATTCTACCATCTAATACCAAGGTATAGGCCTAACAATTGTATTTGTATTTGTAGTTAAGCAGTAATGGGTTAAGTCAGTTTTCAAACTTGTTCATTGGGTAGCTTTGACATTTACAAACTGCCATTGCTATTACGGATGCTTTTATTGTTTTCCATTGTGACATTTTGTTATTCTTGAAATTTTTATAGATATTGATGAGTGTGTGAGTAATCCATGTGTTAATGGAGGCTCATGTATCAACTACTCCAACCAGTATGAATGTCTCTGTCCTATCGGGTTCACTGGACTCAATTGCGAAACAAGTAAGTACTCAGAAGTAACTATAACTAGTAAACTTGCAGATACTATTGGTTATCACACAAGCACAAGTGGGATACCATGAATACGGGAAAATAATGTGCTTCTGCGTCCCATATCCAATGAGGCCGCAGCTTGGTCATGATGCTTGTGTCCTTGAGCAAGATACTTTACCATAATTGCTTTGTCTTTGGGATGGGTCGTAAAGGTGTTGGTCCTGTTTACTAGGATGGAGTGCACGTAAAATAACCAAGAACACTGGGAAGAGTAGGCCTTACGTCGGTGTTTCTGATTCACTGCAAGTGCCCTTATCAAGGTTTCCTCAGGCTTCCGAGCTGCATTAAGTTCGCTTTTGAGGCATCATTGGTTTCATTACCAGAATTCAATAATAACAGAAATAATATTAATTCGTTATCCTTTCAGTCATGGATCCGTGTCAGTACACCCCATGTGATAACAACGGCACCTGCATCAACCAGCTGACGTCATACACCTGCCAGTGTGTACGAGGATGGCAAGGAGTCAACTGCACTGAAGGTACAAGGCCCAGTTAGCAGAATACAAACCAACACTTCATAAAACAATATAAGTTATCACACAAGCTCCAGTGGAATACGGGGAAAATATAACACTTCTGCGTCCCATATCCCACGAGGCCACAGGCCAAGTGGGATATGGGACGGAGACATGCTATATTTTCCTGTATTCCACGAGCGCGCGTGTGATAACAAATTCAGCCAGCTGGAAGATAATACAACTTTGAGCGTTTTTTCATGAAGAGCAAATCGTGCAATGCGCAAATTTTAGAACGTTATTTTTCACTGTCCGCATACGGAGCATGACGCATGATACTCAAAATACGCAGCGTGCCATATAGACTTATGGGAGTATGATATAGTTTATTACCACAGTCCTGTTGAGCAATCTGATTGGAGGATTAGCGCGTACTGGAAAATAAACATTAATGTATGGCTGGTTTGGTAATCTGTGTTTAGCAGGTTTTAAGGGTAATATCTACTCCTGGATGGAGAGAAGCAACTTTTTAAGTCGACCCTCTCAGAGACACAAGGCATGAACAGGATTTGAACTTGATTTATTTGGGTGGTGGTTCAGCCATGTTTTGATGGACAGTTTATTTTGTTATTTAAAGGATAAAGAATAATATGATTTTTAGGAGACTGAGTAATATTTGTTGAATTGTTGTCTTCAACAGAGATGAATCCTTGTAACAGTGACCCTTGTCAAAATGGAGCAGTCTGCAACAATCGTATTGAGTTCTTCACTTGTGATTGTATGCCTGGATGGATTGGAAGCGTTTGTGATATAGGTAGGTAGTAGGTACATCCAGGCTGATCTGGGTTGAGGAGGGTACATCTAGGGCAGAGCTGGGTTGAAAGGTTGGGTACATCTGGGCTGGTCATGGGTTGAGGATAGGTACATCTGGGTTAAATTGGATTGAGTTTTTTTTTTAAATGTGTATCTAGGTTGTATTTGGATGAGGGTTTGGTACAACCGGGCGCAGGTGATCTTTTAAAAGTAGGTACAACTGGGCTAAAGTGATCTGAAGCTGGGTACAAAGGAGCTGTGTGGGTTGAGAATCGGGGAAACATGGGCCTTGTTGGTCAGAATTGGGTACACATATGGCAATGGGAGCTAACAGTTGGGTTCAGCTGGGCTGCATAGGGTTACATGGTTATTCTTTTGGCTCTGGTTTACGCGGCAATGGAGTTGAATCTGTGCTTAAATAAGTGGCTACCCTCCATAGACAATCATCATTATCATCTTTGATCGAGTACAACTTATGCTTGCGTTGGCTTCATGCGAATGCAACATTCGTTACATCATTCCATAGATGACTTTAAATCAACATAAAAACATACTGTCGGGAACTTGAGCTACAGCTTCAGTGCAGTTCCTTATAAAAGAGTATTTTACAATTGAGAAAAGATAAAGAAATTGCTTTTATATATAGACCTGTCACTTTTCTTTGCTAAGGAATATTTGTTCTTTTGAAACAGATGTGAATGAATGTGCAAGTGATCCATGTATGAATGGAGGCCTGTGTAGAGATGAAGTGAACGGTTATACCTGCCAGTGTGTTCAAGGCTTTAATGGAACCAACTGCCAAACAGGTAACTCTACCTCCTCCTGCTCCTGTTCTTCTTAGTCTTTTTTAGTTCTCAATATCTTATTTACTTAAAGAAATCTCAATCGTAAGTTATGTAATTCCACTATAAGCCTTGTCTTTTCTTTGAGGATACACAAACTTAGATAGTTCCATGATAGACAACATCTTTACAGGCAACTGTGGTTTTGAGCCACGTCAAGTGTTCTAAATTTTCTAGGTTTGCCAAGTGGTTCACCGACCAGTCATGCAAAGAATGCAGGCCACAATGCAGTGGACCACCAGAACTTTCTGCTGGAACGTGACAATTTGTCAAACTACAGGAAAATTTCTACACAAGAGAATAAGTGCATTGGCACTTTTGACATTCCAATGGAATGCCAAAGCGGTCCAACGGACTGGTCCATATTGCCTGCTAGATTACTTAATCAATCCAATTAATAATAACAATAATACCATAGTCTGATATAGTGCACGTATCTACCAACAATTAGGTACTCAAGGCGCTTATTATTATTTTATTAAGACAGGTTTTTGAAGTTTTTGAACTACGAGACCCATTTATGTAGCACCTTATTAAGGGTTTACAAAGAACTGCGGCGCATTCAGGAGCCACTGCCAAAAACACCAGGGCAAACCCCTTCTCTTAGCGATAAGTGTAACTGGGTTCTTTTACTTGCATTAAACAACACTCGGGACCTACACCTTTACATCTCATCCGAAGGATGAAGCAATAATGGTTAAGTGTCTTGCTTAAGGACACAAGTTTCAAGACGGGGACTCAAACCCATACTCTGCTGATCAGAAACACCAGAGTTTGAGGTCCATTATTTTGGAACTGACGCTGCAGAGTGTCCAATATTATCCATATTGGACTCCAATATTTTTGAGTGTCGTGTCAGTATACATGGCACAATATAGGAGGACACGTGACACGTGTTCCACCAATCAAATTACAAGGATCTGTGTGTGTGGTATACAAAGTAAGTTTGTTTTACTCCTCCTGATTATCACCCTAGAGATCAAGCCTTGCACCAGCGACCCCTGTCAGAACGGAGCATCCTGTGTGAACCAGCTAGATTCATACACGTGTCAGTGCCTAGAAGGATGGATGGGTACCAACTGTCAGACCCGTGAGTGTTACATGAGCTTGAAGAATTAATTTAAAAACAAAATTAATGAAACTTTTATGTATACTGATTACAGCCCTGTCCTTGACTGCAGTCATTGTTTCTAGAATTGTTATTTGCAGTTTCTAAAACAAAAGTAGTCATTTACAACTAAAAATGCATATGGCATTACTAGGTTCCGCTTGGGTAAATGGCAAAGTGGCCACTTTGTTGCTAGAAAGTCAACAGACAAATTGCTTGGTTCACCAAGACACAATATCAGGGCAGCGGAGTCAATGACATTCCCCCCACCCTGTGAATTTCGAGGCTTGCCAAGAAGCTTTAACTCACTGTTTTTTGCCAGCTTTTTGACTAAATATCTGATTGTTAAATTTCTCCCTGTAGTTGTTGACCTGTGTGCATCCAATCCATGCCAGAACAATGCCACCTGTATCAATCAAGTCAACTACTACACCTGTGAGTGCACTGCTGGATGGGATGGGCCAATCTGTGATGTGGGTAAGTATAGCCATGTGGTGGGACTATAGGCCCAGGTAGGACCATTCCATAAACTGCACCAAGCATTTTAAATAATAATGATATTGACATGGAATTAAAGGGGCTGTGTCATCGTGATTATAACAGACTTGTGGCTGTGCATGGCAATATGAACTCTCACCCAGATACTACACCCTTTGTGATTTGACTATGCTTGTGGTCAAATCACAAAGGGTGCCGTCTTTGTCAAACTGTGATGTGACCGCCGGCGCGCACGTGCGCGTAGTAACTGGATTATTCCATTTACTGCTATAATCATGACGACACAGCCCCATGAAAATTACCTTTCATTGTCTATAATTACGCAGGACATAGCTTGCGAAGTGCCTTACACTATTTTTACCTGTGTTCATCGGGTCCAAAGCATTCCTAAAACCATCTCAACTCCTATGGAGTATGCAGCACCGGCAGCCAAATGGGTGTGCAGGTTGCTAATCCAGCCACGACATGCTACATGTCGTAGGATTGCCAGTGTGGATGGGACATGCATGTTAGGGTGGTACTACTGAAAAAACAATCATTAGTTGGAATGATGGTTCACATACGAACTACACCCAGCATATAGATTACATTGTTAGCCCAGCATTCCAACTGTAGAACTAGACCCCAGAGAGAGAGAGTCGCTATCAACGGGAATCAGTTGTAAGACTAATTTATAGACACGGAGGGCCATTTTGTTAGTGGTGTCTGGCAAACATACCTCGTGACACGCATGTACGGCAGAATTTGCAGACATGAAGTACTGTGACATCTAGCTTTTTGCTAGACACATGTGTCGTGTGATATCATTTTTGCCATACACGCTTGTCACATGGTATCAATATGTCACGTCCACAGCAGAACACAGAGTGCGGTCTACCTCAGGCATGCCAGGCTTCTCCCCAGTCTATTTGTGTGATTTCAACCGATTACGTTTCTTTTGTTTTTACAGTCGTTGATCCCTGTGGATCCAACCCATGCCTAAACGGCGGTTCTTGCAACACTTTCCCAACACATTTCACTTGTAGCTGCCTGCCAGGGATAACCGGAGATCTCTGCCAAAATGGTAAGAGAGAAACAATTAGCCCCTCTCACACCAGACAAATTTCCTGGGAAAGTTCTCGGAAAATTTGGTTGAAATTTAAACACTTGAATTGCTAACCCTGGTAAGCTCCCAGGAAATAACTACCTCCACTATGGAGTGGGGTTAAGCGAGAACCCCAGGATTAGCATACTGAATGCTAATTTTTCCCAAGAAACTTGCATTAAGTTTGAAAAGAACATGGGGTGGGGTTAAAGTTCCCCATGCTTTTCCTGTTTATTAGGGAATAATAAAGTTGTAATTAGTGTATAAATCCTTTACACTATTACTGTAGACACCATGTAATTCTGTATAATCACTGAATATTCTTTTTTATGTATTCTTCTCTAGTTGAAATGGCTTAAAACTTATACTAAACAGGAATGTACCTTTGTTTGAGATATGTAAATATTTTGTTAACATGGGAACTTGTGAATTAATGACATGACCCTTTACGTTAACATTTTAGTTGAAGGGCAAAGTTGTAAAATCTTGCCTCTGTTTCCAGCCGCTATGGCCTCAGAGGGGTGAAGCAGTGCAAACCATCACATTAGACAATGTCCCTTTGCATTTTGTACCCTCTGTTGTTTTATTTGTATTTTGAAAGTTGAAATGATCTCTGTTTGTTTTCGTTTTCTCACTGCTAGCCTCAGATCCATGCGATTCCTTGCCTTGTTTGAATGGAGCCACATGTTCCAGCACACAGACATCATACCAGTGTGTATGTCCACCTGGCTGGTCTGGTATCCAATGTGGTTTTGGTATGTTAAATATTTCACCTTTGTTTGCATTTATGCGTTTAAAGATTGATCCGTACTTGATGCTAACCCAATCTGGAAGCAAATTGTAATGTCGTAGCATTTTTATACTGTACTATCATATCTGTATTTTTTTGTCAATCTTAGCTCTTTGTGAAATCGGCCCCTGGTTCGGTAGATATTCATAATTTCTTGCGCCGTGTCCATCATATCTATATTTCTTTTGTTCTGTTAGATATCGATGAGTGTGCTACTCAGCCATGCCTGAACAATGGTACCTGTACAGACATGTTGAATGGATACCAGTGTGCATGTGACGCTGGTTGGAGTGGTGCTTACTGCCAAATACGTAAGTTTACCATTCTATGTAATGTAATTTTGATCGTTTTTAAACATTTTTTATGAAGGCACGTCTGAATCACTTCTTGGGGTACGTAATAAACACAGAATACAGTGCATTCTAAACCCCAAACCTCTATAAAATATCCCTCACATGATCAAATATGCAGCGTTCTGTAAATGATTTTTATGAACCAGGAATGAAACGTTTTAGCTGATGAGCTGATTTCCTCATTATTGGTTTCTCAGCTGTGCCATTGAAAATTTAAAAAACACAGTACAAAGTCTTGCCTTGCCTGGGAATTCCTCTTTTTTCTGACAGGTGACCTTCATGCATTCTATGTATGAGTATTGGCCCAACACACTAGACGTCATCATCATAGTAATCTTGGTTGTGCCATTTTGGGAGTCAATGTCCCTGTGTGTTATACAATGTAGTGCAATTTTAGGCGATGTGGCATTTACACATTTACCTGTTGACTCCCAAAATGGTGAGCAGGGCACAATCGTGCCACGTGTTTCGGTGGCAAGGACTCAATACACACATTGGTGTGGGGTAAAATACAAATAATATTCTTTGTCCCTGATGCAAATTTAACATCGATTAAATCTTTACGGTACTCACTGCTAATAAATAGGATTCAAACTTGCCACTCTAGCTACTGGGCAAGCTCGATGTCCAGTAGTATGACATCTTCTCTAAAATGGCAATGGTCTTGGGCTTGAATCCCAGTCGATTAAAATGCTGGTGGATTTTTTTCCCAAAGGACTCTGGGAAAGTACCGAGTATACAGTACTCAAGGTGTAGGGTAAAAACACAAATACTATTCTTTATCCTGATGCAACTTTAACATTTATTAAACTCATGCATTCTGGTTGGTATACCATCTTCTCATATTATTATTATTAATTTCTGGTAATGAAACCAAGGATGCCTCAAAAGTGAACGTAATTATTGTAGCTCGGAAGCCTGAGGAAACCTGCAGATAATGATGCTTGCTATCTGAACCAGAAACATCGGGGTAAACCCCTATTCTTCCACGATAAGTGTTCTGGGTTCTTTATCGAGCACGACCCATCCTAGTACATGGGACCTACGGCTTAACGTCCCATCCGAAGGACAAAGCAATTATGGTAAAGTGTCTTGCTAAAGGACAGAAGTGTCGCGACTAGCCAGGCCGGGATTCAAACCCACATTCTGTAAACTACAGAACTTAAGTTCGACGGACTAGACCACTCGGCCACGACACTCCATATCTCTTTGTAATATTTCGTTTGTGTTTTTTTTGTATAGCTTTGGACCAGTGTGCGTCCTCCCCATGCCTGAACGGTGGTTTATGCAATAACTTCAGGACTTCTTACAGCTGTAGCTGCACCCAGGGATATACTGATACCAACTGTCAAACAGGTACGGTTGAAAAGTAGAGTCTCTTATAATCTGTGGACTGAACGTTGTTCATGGTGTGCTGTGTTGAAACCAAACTCAGAAAGGGTGTACAGACGTCAGGTTGAAAATATATATTATTCACAAATTTGCACATAACTTACATGGTATAAAGAATGCCCTTGTGGAAATCTTCCCTCAAAATAGTTTTGCTTGAAATGCTATAGATTTTTTGAGAAATGAGTAAAACAATTAATTTTGATCTCGGGAGTCCAAAATCTGATGCTTGAAAACAGTGTAACTAATAATGAAGTTGTTCACTATTTTCTTACGACTTCAATGACCTATTGAGCTCAAACTTTCACAGGTTTGTTTTTTTCAGGTGTATATGTTAGGTCGGTCGCACAGTGCGGATACTGGTCTTTGACAGTTAACAATGTTGACTGCGTTCTTTAATCCCAACAATTCTGTTTTTCTTTTTCCACTCCAAAATTAATAATGAATTGATGATGAATTTTTTTTTGGACAGCTCTGGATGCCTGTAGCCCTGTTGATCCATGCATGAATGGAGCAACATGTGTGAATCGCTTCACCTTCTATGTGTGTCAATGTGCTGAAGGCTGGACAGGCAAAAACTGCAGTATCAGTAAGTAACCATAGGGGGGTCAGGTTTTGGGGTCTGGGGACTTGATGGCCCAAATACTCGTACTTGAGTACTACTTGGCCACCCTAGTACTCGGTACGTGATACTCGACTGAAAAGCACTTGACTACAACATTTTCTTGTTGTACACATCTTTTGATGACAGTTTTTATACTTTTGTATTTCCTTGACAGCCCCTGTTCAACTTTTAATAATTGTACAGCATGTCTTAAGATTTAGAATAAGTAAATAAATAAATAACATTGGCAAAGATCACTTGTTGCAGTTTTTGCTCAAGCTGGTCTCGTATTATGTAGATATGTGGCATTATTTCAGTTTGTTTACAATTTTCACTTTCCTGATAATGATAACAAAGAGTAAATCTCCTAAAAGCTCAATAACTCAGTCATCTGAAAAAAAAACTCAAACCAGGATAATTTATCATATTAATTACTATCAGTATGAACTCTCCTGCCCAACTGTCTCTTGCCACAAAATACCACAGGAGACTGTGGAGACTAAGCCCCCAGTACACAAGCCATGGGGGTTTCCATATAATACCAGCTGTACAAACAGAAGAAACCCATGCACCCAATTCTAGCCTAGTGATATACTTTCCTGTCCAACTGGCTCTTGCCACAATATCCTAAAGGAGACTGTGGAGACTAAGTCAACAGTACACAAGTCATGAGGTTTCCACATAATACCAGCTGTACAAACAGAAGAAACCCATGCACCCAATGCTAGCCTAGAAGGTATGGTACATTATGGCAGTCTGTGGTACCAGTGTATAGGAGGGTTAAAAACTGAATCCATATATCTTGTATTCTCTCGTTGATTGTAGTTGTTGATGAGTGTAATCCTAGCCCCTGTGCTAACGAAGCTACTTGCATCATCTCATCCCCTGGTTCCTTCACCTGTGACTGCCAAGACGGATGGATGGGAGATACATGTGATATTGGTACGATAAGCTGAACATCCTTTCTTTTTATAATTCCCATTCTCTACTTACAAAGATTGTAAATCATAAATATGGAATGGATAACAATATTCATCACAGATGTATTTATCAGCATCTTATGAAAAAAAATTTGAAATGTCTGATGAGAAGAATTGCTCATAACGTTAAAGAAGCAGACGAGAGAGTTTTGCAGTGGCTGTTAACCCATATCTACCTAACTACAGGATTCCTGTAAACGCCTACCAACAGGAAAACATGTATATGAACAATAAGTTAATGTCTTTCTTTATAGTATCATTACTCATTAGTGATATGAGATGTGAGACATGGCAACATGGCATAAAGCTGGAGGTGCTTTGCATTGTGTGATGCACGTAAAAGAACCCAGTACACTTATCATTAGGAGAACGGGTCTACCCCTGGTCTTTCTGGCAGTGGCTGCCGCAGCACCTTGTAAATCCTTCTACATAAATGGGTCTCATAATTAAAAAAAAACCCTTCAAAAACCTGTCTTAAAAATAATATTAAGCGCATTGTGTACCTAATTGTTGGTAGATACGTGCACTATATTAGACTTGGGTATTATTATTATGGGTTAAGATGGTAAATCTTCCACATATGTACATGGACTCCAAAAGGGGAGGGGGGTTGGGAGTGGGGGTTTGGGAGTGGGGGTTTGGGAGTGGGGGTTTGGGGGTGGGAGTTTGGGAGTGGGGGTTTGGGAGTGGGGGATTGGGGGTGGGAGTTTGGGAGTGGGGGTTTGGGAGTGGGGGATTGGGGGTGGGGGATTGGGAGTGGGGGATTGGGAGTTGGGGATTGGGAGTGGGGGAGTGGGGGAGTGGGGGTGGGAGTGGGGGAGTGAGGGTTTAGGAGTGGGGGTTTGGGAGTGGGGGTTTGGGAGTGGGGGTTTGGGAGTGGGGGATTGGGAGTGGGGGTTTGGGAGTGGGGGTTTGGGAGTGGGGGTTTGGGAGTGGGGGTTTGGGAGTGGGGGATTGGGAGTGGGGTTTGGGAGTGGGGGTTTGGGAGTGGGGGATTGGGAGTGGGGGTTTGGGAGTGGGGGTTTGGGAGTGGGGGTTTGGGAGTGGGGGTTTGGGAGTGGGGGATTGGGAGTGGGGGATTGGGAGTGGGGTTTGGGAGTGGGGGTTTGGGAGTGGGGGATTGGGAGTGGGGGTTTGGGAGTGGGGGTTTGGGAGTGGGGGTTTGGGAGTGGGGGATTGGGAGTGGGGGTTGGGAGTGGGGGATTGGGAGTGGGGTTTGGGAGTGGGGTTTGGGAGTGAGGGTTTGGGAGTGGGGGTTTGGGAGTGGGGGATTGGGAGTGGGGGATTGGGAGTGGGGGATTGGGAGTGGGGGATTGGGGGTGGGAGTTTGGGAGTGGGGGTTTGGGAGTGGGGGTTTGGGAGTGGGGGTTTGGGAGTGGGGGATTGGGAGTGGGGTTTGGGAGTGGGGTTTGGGAGTGGGGGTTTGGGAGTGGGGGATTGGGAGTGGGGGTTTGGGAGTGGGGGATTGGGAGTGGGGGATTGGGGGTGGGAGTTTGGGAGTGGGGGTTTGGGAGTGGGGGTTTGGGAGTGGGGGTTTGGGAGTGGGGGTTTGGGAGTGGGGGATTGGGGGTGGGGGATTGGGAGTGGGGGATTGGGAGTGGGGGATTGGGAGTGGGGTTTGGGAGTGGGGTCTTGGGAGTGGGGGTTTGGGAGTGGGGGATTGGGGGTGGGGGATTGGGAGTGGGGGATTGGGAGTGGGGGATTGGGAGTGGGGGTTTGGGAGTGGGGGTTTGGGAGTGGGGGATTGGGAGTGGGGGATTGGGGGTGGGGGATTGGGAGTGGGGGATTGGGAGTGGGGGTTTGGGAGTGAGGGTTTGGGAGTGGGGGTTTGGGAGTGGGGGATTGGGAGTGGGGGTTTGGGAGTGGGGGATTGGGAGTGAGGGTTTGGGAGTGGGGGTTTGGTGGAGAGGGGCAATACTTAACTAATCGTTTAATATTCTTCCTGTTTTCCAGTCGTTGATCAATGCGACTCATCTCCATGTTTGAACGGAGCAACCTGTGTGAATCTACGGACCAGCTATGAATGCTTATGTGTACCAGAGTGGACTGGGGAGCGTTGTGAAACAGGTGAATAAACTTACAGCTTTTGTAAGGCACACTTCTTGTAAAAAAACAAACATTCAAGGGCAGTGGTCATGAAGAAAAAGTATTTTAAAAATGGTTGGAAATGTAAGCAGGAAACAAGTTTTCAGAGTCTGCTGGAAGAGAGTGGTGTTGTGTATTTTAAGGTAGTGAATTCCAAAGTCTAGGTGCTGTAGTGTTCCAAATGTGGATTTAGAGACATGAAATATAAACTGTTTAATGACTTTACCATTCTTTATAAACTCGTTAAAGTTTTGGATTTTTCTTTCTGACTCATTGAAAGCCCCATAGGTTACAAACATTTTCCATTTCCTTAATAAGTCTACAAATGGAGTTGTCCTTTTCCCATGAAAATAGTCCTTCCTTTGTAGTCCTTCAAAAAATCTTTAAATCTATGGAAAGTGCTGAGTGTATTATCCTTTTGCAAATAAATATTTTTGAAAGATCTTTGGAAAGAGCTGCGTTTACCAGGGTTCTTCTCCCAAGGATTTTTCAAAACTATGAGGCATTCTTGAACCAAATTTTGAAAGTGTGGCAGAGGCATGCTGAATTGAAACCAGGTTGGTTTGAAAAGCTCTAATGTGCAAAATTGTTTGATATTATGATTTGTTGTGAATTTGATCTTTAAAAATAAGATAAAACAAATTTAAAAATTGCGTATCAGCTGTAATTCCTTTCTATTGGCCTGATACACTAGCTTCTGCATGGGGAAAACCCTATTAACAATCCTTGAATATAAGGAACTAAACAGTTCACTGGAAATACAATCAGTTTTATCAGGAGCCATGCTGTCTGTCTGTCCATAACTTATCTCAATTAGCTCAATCAATCACATGAAGAGGCATAGTTATGTGCAAGAGTTTTTTTTTTTTTGGGGTCGTTCCAGAGTTAAATGCGTGTGACCCAAACCCATGTCTGAACGGTGCCAACTGTACTAACTACCATTCCTCCTATACGTGTGACTGTACTCCTGGTTGGACCGGAGCAGACTGTAACATGGGTAAGTCATTCTTGGCTGTGTAAAAAACAAATTATTTAAATGAAGTTTGAATCTTGAGATCAGCTTTGAATGTAAGGTTTAAACCGTATGTAAATGGGAAAGGTGGGAAACTATGTAAATACAACCTTGTTCCCAGGGGTGATTGATCTTGACGCGCCATTTTGGGGGTATTGAGGTTGGCTCGATCAAACTCCCTGGAATTGTGACACAAAAATCTCCCAAAATATGGGAGATTGTAATTAGACCTGTGGCCGATCCACTCTAAAGCCGCACATATTTACTATCCCGCAAAAGCGGCATCAGATCATAGATTTTCTTTGTATTTATCCTCAGCCGTTGACCTGTGTGTCCCATCACCATGCCAGCACAATGCGCCATGCTTCAACGTCCAGATTGATTACTACTGTCTTTGTGATGACATCTGGACAGGCAAGAATTGTGAAACGGGTAAGGAACAAACTGCCTCATCAATGCCTGAGAAGCATCTTACCCAAGTGTGGAATTCAAACACACTGGCAACAATCTTATAGTCTGCTCAACCAGTTGACGTGTATCCACAAATACTTTTCGAGCCAGCATACCGGTGATGTTGAAACACACCACTGTGTAAAATTGAAATATCAGAACAAAGGTCACCCGGACATTCCACACATAATGCTTCATTTCACCCACACAAACAGGACAGATGGCGCTCAATATTTTGAAAATTTTGGGCTCTTGTGCAGGTGTTTGTAAAAGTTCCCATGAGTGGTATTCCAATATTAATCGGAATAAATTTTGTAGTTTGATAGGGTAATTAAGATGAACTGTTAACAACAGCATATCTCAATATCTAAAAAAGAAGAAAAAAACATTAAAAAAACAGATTTCGAATTCCTTTGCCCTTAGCTTTGCCCTTGCGTGGCATTTTTCATCCTACTGCATTGCGAGACAAATTGTCTGCCGTTTTGCCCGCCACTTTGCCCGCCAATACTCAATTTCATAACACTTTGGTATGTTTGATTTACAGCATTAGATGTATGTACAAGCTCCCCATGTCTGAATGATGCCACATGTCAGAGTGTTGGAGGTGTATATAACTGTCTATGTGCATCAGGGTGGACTGGTACAAACTGTGAAACAGGTACAAGTTTGGTTCCTTTAATAAATGTAATCAATGCATCAGGGAATAAAGAATATTGTTCTGGTTTTTACTCTACCCTACACTGATTTGTGATAAGCACTGCACCCTGTACTCAGTGCTTTATCGAGTCCTGTGTAAAAAAAATCCATGAGCATTCTACTCAGGTGAGATTCGAGCCAATGACTCCGCCATTCTAGAGCAGATGTCTTACCACTAGACCACCAAGCGTCCCTGGTAACAAGGGACCAGATTGAATCCAGCAATTATAGCACGCTCATTCTCAAGGTTCCATTTCTTTGAAAAATGCCAAACTTTCTTGTCACTTTGTTATTGTTACTTGACAGCTGTGACTGCCTGTGGATCCAGCCCATGTCAGAATGAAGGTACATGTAATGATTATGGGACGTACTTTGAGTGTGAATGTATACCTGGATGGAAAGGAGCACTATGTCAATCAGGTAAATACATCATCCAGGAATCTAACATTGTAAACACTTGATTAGCATATTGATTAGATATTGGCTTGCTCAATATTTGCATATTGATTATATATTGATATACTTGATTAACATATTGATTATATATTGATTTACTTGATTAGCATATTGTTAATACTTTGATTTACTTGGTTAGCATATTGATTAGATAGTGACTTACTTGGTTAACATATTGACTAGTATATTGATAGTATATTGATTAGACATTGATTAGATATTGATTTACATTATTAGCATATTGATTAGACATTGTTCCTATTTTTGCATCTTGCATCCTCCAAACCCTCAACACCATAAAATGTTTAAGTTGAAGTTTACATGTAATAAATTCATAGTTCATTGACTAAACGTGGTACAGACTTACTGTTCCCTTAGACCTTACAGTGCTGATGTAATTGCAACTTTTTTGGGATGATAAGGTTATTGATGACATCATCACATTAAATCAAGGTTTAATACTTCAGAAATTCATATCTGAAGAACCTTAAACGTTACATACAAGATCTCTGCACCATATGAAAGCTCTTCAATTACTCTACACATCTTTCACAGTGTGTAACCCCATTTGACCTTGACTTCCAGTTGAAACCGGAAGTTGAAATTTCATTTAAAAAAAAATTCATATCGCAATAAAGATATGTTTTTCCATTATATTTTGCCAGAAAATAAACAACACAATCCATGAGTTCACATGTCACCTTTACTGATAACCGACTCATTCATTCACTCCCAAAATCCGAACACCTAGAATTTGTTGTTAAACAAACTCAATTTCTAGTTTTCTAAATGTGTTCATTCAATCTATTCCTGTTTTTTCGGCCTTTAGCTAAAGCACCATGCTTAAGTGCCCCTTGCTACAATGGAGCAGATTGCATCAGTGTGGCGGAAGACTTTATTTGTATATGTCCACCAGGCTTCCGCGGTTCAACATGTGCCATAGGTAAGTAGTCTTCGTTCTTCTGGAAGCACTCGTCTTACAGTTCAAAGATCTAGATCATCTTTTGGTGGCAGGGACTTAGCTGTTTGCTGCTGCACTTCATCTTTGGAACCAACTACCAGCAGAGATCCGCTGTTTACATTAACCAGACAGTTTCAATACAAACTTAAAATGTTTCCTTATTTCATCATGTAGTTTCAGTTGTCCGTGTGCTCTCAGTATTTAAGATCAAGGATAACTGTGTTGAGCTTTCCTCTTCTCACCAAGGAAGCTCTTTCCAGCACCTCGGAAAAGTCTCAGTAGATAAAAGCTCTATAAATGCTTTATTATTATTATTATTATTAAGTAAGATTGAAAAGTTTGCATAATGAGAAAACAGTCTAAAAGCCAAGTTTGGCAGTAACACCATGTATTGTCTTTCTAAATAAGCTGTGGTGGTTTTAAACAGAGCTGGTGTTCAGTCAACTCTGGCCCTTATCGAAACCATTAGCCTTTTTTAGGTATGGCGGAAACTATAAAAATAGGAGTTCACTGTTTGATTTGGGTGTATACAGAAAAATTTAACCAAACCAATTCGTGCCCTAGTAAAGTGTCCACCATATCTCAAAATGGTGGACACATTACAAGCCATTTTGAGATGGTTGACAGATTACTAGAACACTATTTGTTTTGGGTAAATTTGTCTGTATACACCCAAACCAAACAGTGCACTCCTATAGTGTCCGCCATACCTCAAAAAGGCTAATGACTTTGGCTGCGGCTTAGGGTCAGTCAGTAATTTTGTAAACGTGCACTTTCCTTATGGGGCTTCAAATTGAGGAATGAAGCCAGAGCCTATCTAACTACCACAACTCATTAGAGATAACTACATAGTGTTACCGGAAGCTTTAGTTTCTAAAAGTCTATACTACCCCCAAAGTGTTCCTTTGTCAAACTTCCCTTCTGATTTTGATGAATTTATCTCTCGTTCATCAGATGAGGATGAATGTGCCAGCTCACCATGTCAGAATAACGGCACCTGCACGGACGGTCGTAACAGCTTCACCTGCGGCTGCCAGTCTCGTTGGATCGGGTCTCGATGCGAGATTGAACGAGATGCGTGTAGCGATGACCCCTGCCGCAACAATGCGGTATGCGTCAACATGTATACTTTCTATACCTGCCAATGTGCTCCTGGATTCTTTGGCAATCTGTGTGAATATGGTGAGTCTAACTTTGTTAGTTATTTAAAGGACCCTCAGAAGATCCTCTCACTTTAACTTTAACTTTACTATGCACTTTTTTCAGGCCATGGAGGCCTGTCAAATCATCTTACACTTTACAGCAACCCCTGTAAGCATTCTTGAAACTATTGGAACTCCTTTGGAGTATGCAGCACCGGCAGTCATATTGGTGCACAGGTTGCTAATCAGGTTACAGCAGCAATCTCTATCCTTGCAGGTACCCAATTACTCCCGGGTGAGGAGAAGCAATTATAGTCAAGTGTTTTGCCCAAGGACACAAGTGTCAAGATTTGGATTCAAACTCTGGTGACTCAGCCAGCAGAACTTTAGTTCGATTTGCTAGATTGCTTTGGCATAACACGCTGCAATTAATACCTGGTATATAGTATAGTGTACAGTTGAATGATTTGTAAAACGAATAAAAAGGCCCATATGGATAGCAATATCAAAGAGTCCCTTGATCAAATAAGACAAATGACAGGAAAGATAACTAATTTGCAGGTGATGAATGTCATCTCTTTTATACCCCTTTGACATCACACATGGCTACATATACTGTCTGCCCATTGTCTACCATTTTGGGAGTCAAATTGCATGCTGAGCATGTAAATGCCAAGCGTCCCCCAACGTGTGCACACCTGAGGAATGTGACTCCCAAAATGGCGCAGCCAAGATTTACTTTGGTGAGGACATCAGTTAAATTGGGTCGATTGACGTCGTCGCTCGTCACAATAATCTTGGTTAGGCCCATTTGGGAGTCAATGTCCCTGTGTGTTTATACATTTTAGGGCGATGCAGCAGTTACACGCTTAATACCATAATTTGGTACAATTTGATAATAGCCTCGTGTAGCAATAGTGCAAGAGGTCAACAGGAAGAAAAGGTGGCTCTGAAAAGAACTATGGTATATAAAGGTACCATCTTAAATTTTTTTTTATTGTTATCAATTTTTTGTCACTCGCTAAAACTACTTATTTCTCTTCACGCAGCGTCAAATTTTACTCAGACAAATGCTTGTATACAAAAGTAATGGTAGAAATTGTACTTTGGGCAGATGTGAATGAGTGTTCCAGTGGACCCTGTCAGAATGGAGGTTCATGTATTGATAACGTCAATGCTTTCTCTTGTACGTGTAATCTACCTTGGACTGGACCAACATGTGAATCGGGTAAGTGTACAAGCATAGCAAGGCTGGAACAAAATCTCAAAGAGTTTTTTTGTTATTGTAAAAACTGACTCACATTTTGGTCTCTCCCTGCACAAACGTGGATGTCATTTTGTCACTGTTTTTCATGAAGAGACACACCAGACCCTGCGGCCAAACTATCATGCAGCACCTTGTAAACCCTTATAAGGTGCTACATAAATGGGTCTCATAATTCAAAAACTTCAAAAACCTGTCGTTAAAAATGACAATAATAAGCACATTGAGTACCTACTTGCTGGTAGATACGCGCACTATATAAGACTCCGGTATTCGGTAGTATGCTTTGAGAAAATCACATTTGAAGTTAATCTTACTTGTGAAACAATTCAGGCATGCAACTTTTCACCTGACTCAGTGGATTTCATCTTTTTTTCTTCACTTTTACTAGTTTTAGTGTCATAGAAAAACTGAAAAACACTGTACAAAGTTATGTGTGTTTGGCTATTTCCTTGTTTTAGCAAATTCAAAGTTGCATGCCTGACAGTAGATCCTTCCCATGAAATATGTAAATTGCACATCAGGCGTGCTTACTAACACTACTGGTTGGCAAAATGAGGGAACATCTCGCCTTTTTGTATGGGGCTAATGGTGGCGTGACGCACACGTGTTTGTGCGTCTGCCCAGTGCACGACTCTATGGCGTTTGCCCACCAATAATGTCAGTACACATGCGTGAATGTTACTAGCATATTTCATGGGAAAGGCTAATTGTTTCAGAGACTGTAGGTCACTTATTCTTTTACATTTTACAACCCATGAAAATGTATCTTAAATGAATGAGGTCTGTGCGCAGAGCTTAGTGTTCACACCAATGTGTATTAACGAATGTCAACCTTCCTGAAAACTGTGAACTTATCTTGGTCGTACAAATTGTCTCTTCATGAAAACTCAAAAGCAGGAGCTTTCATTGTTTGTTCTGTGCCAGTGCTATATACTTCATGTTCAGTGTAAAAAGTAGGCAAATTGAAGAGCAAATCTGTAAATCTTCAGATGTTGTCTTTTCTAAGTAGTCTAATTGTAAACCTATTGCATTTTAAGACATGAAGCTTTTGGATTTTGTTGATGTTAATAAAAACATCCAAAATGTGTAAAACAAAATTGATTTGATTCAAGGTTGTTAATTGTTGACATTGTTAACTTGCAGCTTTGGACCTATGTGACAGCATCCCATGTGCTAATGGAGCTACTTGTAGCAGTAACGTCATCTCTTTCAGCTGTTCATGCCTGCCTGGATGGAGAGGAGCTCTGTGTAATGAAAGTAAGTCACTGACAGTGGCACACCCAAGAGAGAGGCTCGAAGGGTTGGAGAACATTAAAAAGGGAAGAGGAAATTGTTACCAAAAGGAGCACTTGTGACTGTTCTGTTTTAATTTGTTATTTTACTTTCTAAAATCTTTTGATTTACAGATATTAATGAGTGTGAGAGTTCACCTTGCATTAATGGTGGCAGGTGCGTTGATGTCGTTAATGGATTCCAGTGTGAATGTACGTCAGCGTGGAGTGGAAAATACTGCCACCTTGGTATGTTTCCATTTTATACTTCTAGATGCAGCACAGCAATTAATGGTTAAGGTTCTGATCAGATCTCTACTCATTGTTTAAGAATGCAATTTGCTTTACAATTTATAACTATTTTATAAATCTGTAATGGTCTAATTAAGTTTATTACTTACTGTTCCTATAGGTTTGACAGTTCCCTCAACAGTATATCTTTTTCATTAGCTGGCCCCAAACTTGGAGTACTATTCCCATCAACATCAGACACGCCCCTCTCACCACTTTTAGGAAACGTCTTAAATAATTCTTTTTCATGACACCCTTGTCTTTCCTTTTCTATTGTAGAGCACTTTAATCTCTCTTGTAAAAGCGCTTGATCTAAACATTTATTGTTATTTCTGTTATTGCATGATGTATCATAACTGGTTGTTCAGGATTAAGGCGGCTAATCTTTTCAGAGGCTTAGAGTTGATCCATGGATTCTGCTAACTGATCTTGTTCATTTAAACAGAGGGCAGTTGTATCCGAGAAATGACGATCCAACAAAATGAAACCATCATCATCCAGACGCCGAACTTTCCAGCCAACTACGAGGATAATCAGTTCTGCCGCTGGACAGTGTCTGGCCCTGAGGGCGCTTTCCTGCTCGTTGAAACCACCGAGTTCTTGACGGAGTTGAATTACGACTGGATGCGATACGGAACAGGATTAGATTCAACCTCCATGGATTCTCTTCTTCTGGAGCTGTCTGGGAGCCAAGTTCCGATTATTTTCAAGACTCAGGGATCTCAGTTGTGGATGACGTTTAGCTCAGATCATGACAAGACAGAAACTGGGATATCTGTGAATATTCAAGTAGAGACAGACAGAGATTGTAAGTTCAATAATAGAGTTTTACCCCAGACACTTTAAGAAATCTCATTGGCTGAAAATCGGTCACATGATCATATTTGCCTGGTCTTAAATCGCTGTTAAAGGCACTGCTGGAGCTGTTTATGACCGGTTGGCTAACATGCGTGTTGCACTCATAGCTGTGTGCGTGTTAGTGCACAAGCTTTCACTGGCACTAATAATACATACTGGTTCATACTGGTTCATACTGGTTCATACTGATTTATTGTCACATGCAAAATGTACAGTGAAATTCATTTTGGTTTTGCGTGTCTAAAAACGTTTATGAAAATGCACATTACGACAAATCAAAAGAAAAAGAGAGAAAAGAGACGGCAATAAAACATGTATGAAATACAATTCATTAAATAATACGCTTGCTATAAATTAAAAACACTGCTGTCGGATTAAGCCCTATGTTAAAATACCCTCATTAAGGATACGTACAGCTGTGGGGTTAAAAACTCTTTAATGTACGATTAGAACCGGATTTGATGGATCGATATCGGTTCTTCGACCGCATAGGCTGAAATAAGTCATGTGCTGGATGAAACTTGTCATCTACAATAGAGAGAGCTCTTTTCTTGACTCGGGAAAGATACAGATCTTCAAGTAATGCCTCGCAATTGATACATAAAGGAACTCAATGTAAAATCTACTAGTAAGTGCGCGTTGTGTGCAATGTGATCCCTCACAAGGTCAAACTTATTGCAAGAGAGGCTTGAAATATGCATCCGTTATATGCAGTTAAGCTTTTGGAAATTGTCTCTAGTGTCTCCAGGGAAACTGAGTAGGTAAATCATAATTCAATTTTGGGGTGACCAAAGGAAAGTTTATAATTATTGTGTGCGCTCACAATGGATTTGCATTGTTGTGTATCTCATCTGCTTACAAGAACCAACGGCCAGCTAGTATGCCTTTTGCTTTGCTTACGGTTAGCAGTGTTTATGAAATAGAAACTGTGCTAAGGGTTGCTCCACGAGCATAATAAGTCTGCTTACAGACTTTATGAAATCCGGCCCTAGTAAGTCTGCTGCCACCTAGTGTCCCCGAAATTGGCTTCATAGTGTCCGTGTCTGCTTTTCAAAGTGAAAAAAAAATTACAGTGCAATGTTTTTTTTATAATTTCTAGTTATTTGAGCAATGTGTTCTTGTTTCTTTTTGACAGCGACTGATGAATGTTCAAGTAACCCATGCCTTAATGGCGGCATGTGTATGAATGGCATAGGCAAGTTTGCCTGTTACTGTCCGTCTGGTTTCACTGGGGTCATCTGTGAAACGGAAAGTGGTATGTTTTTCAGACTGTTTATTCGTAATAAACGATGCACAATATGTAAAAACAGTAAAAACGAAATACAAAGCACAAGTGTAATAAAATAGTTATACAAAAGAGGAAAAAGAAAATAAAATAAAAAAAAATCAATTCAAACAAATGAACAAAAATTAAAGAAAATCATGACATTCACTCCTGGTAAGGAAACGCTACCCCAACATTTCTGGGGCGGACAAATTTCAGAACTCCATAATTCAAATCTTACCCGTAAGAAGCTACTAATCTCACCAGATTAACATTCCATGGCCGCATATTATTTTTGACGTTAGGTTTTCGACATCAGATATGCCTCATAAATCCGTCATTTTCGCGAAAAAATTTGGTAACTTGGTTTGATCCTCATGTAGCTGTGTTGTACTGTGGAAGACCCCAGGGTCACACAAGGCTCAACCCCACATTTCTGCTTGTTTGATTTTGTATTCCTCGCTAAAAGAGATTGTTGACAGTTTTCAGTTTGGATATGTGGAAATTGAACCAATGCCCTTTCAAAGTCTTGAGCAAATAAAAGAATAGTTTATACATTATTCTTTTCAGAAACAATTATTTACTTGGTTCTAATATAGCGCACATATCCTAGAAGCTAGATCAAGGCACTTTACAACATTATCCCTGTCATACATAGGGACCATTCTTCAAGCTGCTTAAATTAGCACTAAAAGGGGTGAATCCAACTCATTATACTGTCTCAGCCCTCTCAGGTTCAAATTTATACACCTGGGTTAAGAGAAGCAATTATGGTTAAGTGCCTTACTCAAGGATGTAAGTGTCATGATCTGGAATCGAACCCACACTCTAATTATTCAGCCTTCAGAAATTGAGTCTGATGCACCAGACTGCTTGGCCAATCTACCACAACGCATGCTGTGGTCCTATCTTAAACTGATTTTGTTTTGTTTCCCTGATCAGATGCTAACATGTGTTACAGCAACCCCTGTCCTTCAGAGGCCGAGTGTGTCAGTGAGAATAAAGCAATCCGTTGTATCTGCCCCGATGGATTCAGACATCCGTCTTGTTCGACAGAAGGTGAATAACGAATACGTGCCAGACCTACAGATTTGTAGAGACACAGACTGACAAACAGACAGTATGATAGACTGTATCAGTAGTTTGTTTGCATGTTGGCCATCCTTCATGTACATTACTAGGGCCCAATTTCACCTGCTGCTGGGCCTGTGTCTTCATGATTATAGCAGTAAATAATCCATTTACTACGCACATGTGCACGCTGGTGGTCACGTCACAGTTTGACAAAGACGGTACCCTTTGTGATTTGACTGCAAGCGCGCGCGTGCAGTATCTGGGTGAGAGTTCATCTTTCCATGCCCAGCCACAGGCCTGCTATAATCATGACGACACAGCCCCGTTAAGCAAAAACTTGTGCATAACAATTTTCAGCTAAACAAAACTAAGTAGGAAACCAGTCAAAGATGGTGTGTGTGTGATATATTTTGGCTGGTAACCTTATTCTGGTAAGCAAAATTGTGCTTAGTTACTTTTTGCACGTAAACAGCTCTCTGAAATTGGGCCGTGGAGTTGTAGTTCTATTGCACAGACGGCTATTTGGAGTGGTTGCTAGTGTTAGCTCCATGCTCAAAGGGTTCTTCAAAACTCTTTAAAAAACTGCTTACCACAGAACTCTGCCCTGACCACGGCCTGTAAAGTGTGTATTTCTATGAGGATTAAGCATGTTAAGCGCAGAATTTCTGGGTAAGCAGCGCCATAAAACTTAGCCTCCAAAGCGCTGACAAGAATTCCATGGTTAACATAGTTCTTAAGATGCTCGATTACATTGTATAATTTCAGAGGTTGGTTTGTGCGACAGTGCACCATGTAAGAACGATGGGTTATGCACAGAGTCGGCCAATGGAGATAGCTTCACATGTGACTGTGCGGACGGATGGGAAGGACAATTCTGTCAGCTTGGTAGGTTGATTCTCTCATTTCTCAAAAATGCATTCTGAAAATTAAGAAATATGCTGTGACTGTCGAGTTTTAGATCAAAAGAGTCTGAAGGTCAGTCTACTCACAAAAAGTTGTAAAAATGATTGTAATTGTAAAAATTATTGTGTAAACATTACACCCGTTTCAGAGTGACGCTCCAGAGTCACACAAAACAAATAGATTAGGAGCAACTCTAGATTTTGGTTTCAGACAGGCAAACTTAATTAACATAAATTTGCATTAGGTTCAGCTCATGACAAGATTAATGTCTGAACTCAAGACGCTCTAGTCACTCTTAACTGTTTCAGGGGTCGAACTTTTCATGTACTTAATTCAATCATTTGGTTTGGTGTCACTCTGGAGCGCCAGTCTGACACGGGTATTACTTTGTCATTAGACAAAATTTTCCATCTTACTTTTACTTTCATGTACTTCCAAACATAAAACATACAAAAACAACATTTCTTTTTCAATATTTGATTACAGATATAGATGAATGTAACAGTAACCCATGTATAAACTCTGGTGTATGTATGGACGATGTCAATGGATTCAGTTGTGCATGTACACCATATTGGACTGGGGTAACTTGCAACACACGTGAGTAAAAAAAATCCAAACATTTCTTCTAATAGTCTTTTGGTTTTCATTTCTTAAAATGTTTGTATTGTACGTAGTTGTCTTGTGGTTCATTTGACTTGGCTGTGTAGTTTTAACTATTTGTGCCCTTTTTTTGTGAAGCTCTTGGAAGCATGGTTCGTACATCACACAAAAGAGAATTCGGAGGGAATTTTACGAGATGCAAACATTTAGTACGCACTGTTTTCCATTTGTGAAGCAAGGAAACTCGATAACTATTGTTTATATTATTAAATTGGACACAAATTACTTGAGCTTTTTCAAGTAGTCTTGAATTTCATTCATGACAAGCTTGGTATCGTTCAATATTTGTGAAAAATCAATTTTGGGGTGAACAAATAAAGATTGACTAGAAGAGGATTTATACCCTTGACGTCCAGGTTTACAAGCCGGTGCTCTATGTTGTCAATGACTTGGTTCAGGGGGGTGCCAGTCAGAAGTCATACAACCATATACTGCCATATAAACATGAATCGCACCCAGTTTATGATACAACACGGAAAGTGGCATTGTATTAAAACCCTTCAGTGTATGATCGTACTAAAAAGTTTAGTCCATTTGTAAAAAATTGTTGTTTACGAAGCCATTTTACTATCAAATTTTCCAAAACTCAGCAAGTTCCTGTAAGAACCATGGCAATAAACAGTTTTACATGAAGAATTAGCCGGGGTTGACCAAGTTGACCTGGAAACTTGGTTACAAACATAAGCTCAGTCAAACTCCCATAGGATGTGTACAAAATGTACAAAAGGACAGGTTTTTCTCCAAATTTGACTTTTTGCTGTCAACACCCTGTCACTAGCTGGGTACCAGACAACTAGTCTATAATTACTTTTTGGGTTCAGAGGACCTCTAGCAGTCATTTGAGACCATTTGAGAGGAGACTGTGTTCACCAAAGTAATGTATTTGCACGATATAGACCTATATATGCACATGACATCATTTGAGTAGGGCGCCCTCCTCTAGGGGTCAAAATGAGGTTGTTCATTGGCCAATCCTGTGTGCCGCGCGTACAAATCTCTGCATTTCCATTATTACATCATCGAATTACCTCTAAGATGGCGGCGTAATGACGTCAATGCATAAAGTCTATTCAAACATACTGACAAAAATAGTACCATCGTGCAGCCGTGTTGCATGCCTGTTAAAAAATCATGATAACTTTTTTCTTGTAGCTGTGAGTGATCAGAGTTGTTTAGACAACCCATGTAGGAATGGAGCAACGTGTGTAGCCAGAGGTGATATCTATAATTGTGTGTGTATGCCTGGATATAGAGGATCTCTATGCAGCATTGGTAAGTCAGTCGACTTTAAGGGCTTTCTTTGGCTAAGGCTTTGGCTGTTGGTTGCTATGGCAATGGTGCAGAGATGAGAAATGTCAGACTTTCATGTAAATTCAGTCTTTTTTGTCTGCCTGGTGAGAACATAGCTTTATTTTCGTCAGATATAAAGAAATCACGCTTTTTGATCTAGTTCTCTAGTGCTGAGGATACTGTTCCTAGAAGCTCCTTGAAATCTATAACTCACAGGGTTACCAAAAGGTGGAAGTTCTATCATTTTAGTGTACACTTCCTAAAATTTTGATCCTAATTCCGCTGACTCTCACCTCTTGAATTGAGATACATGGTCATTTGCATCATCTAGAGAAGCCATACATCCTCACTCAAAGTAGCCCCCCCCCCCACATTACGCCACTGGGTGGGGTTGCGTGGGTGGGGGGCTTTATCAAGGGAAGTTGGAGACCCTCTACCTGTTTTTATGTTCTTTGAAATTAATAACATGGCTGTTTATTTAATGTTTGCTTTTAGATATCAATGAATGTGAGAGTGACCCCTGTGTGAACGGAGGAGTATGCATCAATGGTATAAATGAATACATCTGCCAGTGTCAGTTTGGAGACCTCCAGGGAACCAACTGCCAAATAGGTAAGTATAAAAGCATCATCGCTGGGTATCAAAATAAAAAATAATAGTAATAATAGCAGCATTTAGTATAGCACCTTTTCCAGAGGTAACAACGCGCTTACAAGAAAAACAAATGAAAAACAACGATAAAAACAAATTAAAAGAAAAAGTGAGTTTTAAGAAGTTTTTTGAACTGGGGAGTACAAGTCACATTACACAACGCTTCTTCTGTTCTTTCTTTAATAAACAATAAACATCAAGGGAAACTAACCGGGTAAATCTGAAATTCAATTTTGAAGTGAACAAAGACAAATTGACTAGAGCTCGGTAGCCTGATGTAACCTGTATACAAGAATGCTTGCAATGAACCAGAAACACCGGGTTAAACTCCTACTCTTCCATGAAAAGTGTTCTGGGTTCTTGCATGTGCACTCCTATCCTAGTACACGGGACCTATGGCTTTACATCCTATTGAAGGACAAAGCAATTATGGTAAACTATCTTGCTCGAGGACACAAGCATCGTGAACAGCCAGGCTGGGATTCGAACCCACACTCTGTTAAAGACAGAACTTGAATACTGGTGCACTAGACCGCTCGTCTATGATGCTCAACAAATCGGTTTATCTACATCAGCTGTTCATCTACATCAGTTTGATCAATAACTACCCAACTCTTGATCAATTTGCTGTCTTCTCAATCCATTTCTTGCAGCTGCGTGCGATACATCACCATGCCAGAATGGCGGTATTTGTCAAGAGCTTAGTGTCTTCCTTGTCAGTTGTGATTGTCCTGTTGGATTTGTTGGCCAGTATTGTGAAGTTGGTAAGTTTAGACCTACGTCATCAATTTATTTATTTTCAGTTCTTTATTTTTGTCCAGCACTGACTACTGATAGTGCTTATCACACATCAGTGTTTTAAAAGGTAAACCAACAGAACTATTTTTTTTATCCCCAGTGTAATTGTTACGTAATTTAAATTACTTTTGGTACCCACTGCTAATCACCTTCGGCTTGGTCCTTTATCACATGGCCACGGCCCTGCAAGGTTTTAAATGGCCACTTAAGACCGAGTCACTACTCTTTTATTCCCATTCATAAATGCCCTTTTTGGTAAAAAGCATATTAATGTAGGAAAATCCGTCAAACTTTTCTGTTTTTTTTTTAAATACATTTCTCAATTCCCAAGTCCGATCCTCATAGGCTCCATTTCATGAAGGCTCAAATTGCATGCAACGCTCAACGGTTGTTCATACGTGCGCGTACTATTAGACTTAACATTGAGTACTGATATGTACTGATTGCTTTATGCATAAATTAGCACTCGTGTAAGCTAGTGCGCCAACACGCGTGTTGGCACACGCGTGTTGGCGCACACGTGTGGCTATATGAGCTCAGAACAAGCATTCACAGCTCCAGGTATGTCTTTATCATCCGTTTAAGATTGGTCTTAAACAGTCATGTGACCACCTTTCAACCAACAGGACTGCCCATATTGTCCCAAACTGTCTGGGGTATTTAGGAGTATGTTATTAATATGGAGGATGGGGGCAACCATGGTGGCCTAAATTCAGCTATTTCCTATGCTGGTAGGTATAGGTTGTTAACTGTGTGGTCTGTTGCAGCTGGCAAGGGTTATTATGTGTAACATGACCCCAATTTTCAGTACACTGCCATTGCTCCTGGGTTCTTGGGTAGTTCATTGCTCACTTATTGTCTGGTCAGCATGCAGGCTGGATATGGGTCTTCACTCTTTTGGGTCTTGACTTTGCTCTGGGCAATTGAAATACTGGGATCTACTTGTTCACCCAAACGTTGTGTCACTCTTTATTTATTCCATTTCCAACTGACTCTGTGATTTATTATCACTTTACTTTTACTTTGTTTTATTTTTGATGCCAGAACTAACATTGTTTTTTTCTTCTTCTATTGACTGATTACCTTTGCAGCTACATCCAAGACATGTGATGCAAGCCTGTGTAATAACAACGGTGTTTGTGTCATGACAGAACAGCAGGTTGTACTCTGCAGCTGCAATAAAGGTTACCAAGGCGACTATTGTGAAAATGGTGAGGCACACCGGACTTTATGTCCCATATAAAACACTTATTACATTTCTGTGTTTAGAAACACTCCTGTGCCGTTTTGCAATTCACTGTGCGTGAATTTGACATTTTCTCAGTGGATAAACAAAACGGATGATCCAATAAAGGTAATCTTTCTTCTCTTGGCATTGTTAAGTCAGGGTTTCTTTGTGCCAGCGGTACCCTCAAAGAAAAAGATTCCGGCAATTCCGCCAAAGGAATCCCGTCAGGGGGACGGGAACGAAAATGAAAAAAGAATCCCGGCTGCAACTGGTAAATATTAGACATTGCTGGGTTATTAGATTTTTTTCTTCTTCAGTTATTTCCCCGCCCATACTCATGTTCAAAGCTGACTTCCCAAAACAACTTGAACTTTTACAAAGGTAATTTTGAGTACACATGGTGTGTTGTAATCAATGCAAATAGGTTAAAGCTACCCAGTCCGAAAATTGGGCCGACTCAATCAGCCCGGAACACTGCTAGGTTTTAATTCACATATTCATGACATTGCTGTACACACACATAAATCTATCCTGCTTATATTCACCATTTCCTTTCTGTCAATCTTTCCATTGTATTCATACAGTGATTGATCCTTGTGAAGGCAACCAATGTATGAACGGAGCTACCTGTCTTGAAAGCACACTCATGAGCTACAGCTGTGACTGTCCAGCTGGATACGAAGGACAGTTCTGTCATTTAGGTAAACATCTTACAAACTTTATACCTTCAAGAATTTCAAAGTTTGCATTGAAGATCTACTCAAATAGTGATGTAATATAAAAAAAACCAAATTTATTCAATGAATGATTTAGCATTTTGTTTCCTCCAGTCATGTGAGGTAAGAGATGGTTCTTGTGATTGATTTAGCTTTGTGCGCTACATACTTTGCAGCACAGGCTATATTGACTCATATAACCATAACTGCTTATTCAGACAGTTTTATTCACTTCCCAAATAGTGTTTTGTATCTTCAATTTTTATGGATTCACCTGTTTGTTATTTTACAGAAATTGACGAGTGTGCGTCCAATCCCTGCATTAATGGAGGCATATGTAAAGATCTCTTCAACTCTGTGTCCTGTACCTGCCTTGATGGGTACATTGGTGATCTCTGCAATACAAGTATGTATCATTCAATTCTTGCATCAGTGTGCTATCTCAGTGCCATTGGGTTTGTGTGTGCCTTTATGATTGCAACCGGACAAAAACTTTACATCTTGATTTTGTAATAACATCGTACCTTGCACAAAAGAGGCTCTGTGCAAACATGTTGTATCTCAATTCCAATGGGTTTATGTGTACATCCTGAATAGTTATTATAAGTTATCACGCAAGTGTGAGTGGAATACAGAAAAACAAAGCAGTTCTGCATCCCATATCCAATGAGGCCGAAGGCCGAGTGGGATATGGGATGCAGACGCGCTATATTTTTCCGTATTTCACGAGCGGGAATGTGATAACGAATTTACCTTCCGGCCAACTTCATACCTTTTTCATGTGCGATGAGTGAAGTTTAACAATTTTGAGCGTTATTTCATGAAGAGCAGATTTTGCACTGTCTGATTGCGGAGCGTGACACATGATATTCACAATACGCAGAGTGCAATATAGACTACTGGGAGTATGATATGGTTTATTATCACACTCCCGTTGAGCAATCTGTTTGGAGGATAAGCGTGAACTATACTGGAAGATAAAGCGAGATACAATGTTTGTGAAGAATCAAATACATGTCTTGTATTTGGAGGTTTTTGTACCAACACACCAAACAACAAGATCTAGTATTATTTTATATCATAGTGTCAGGTTTGTGTGTCATTGCCGAGCATTCTCAGTGCACTAGATTCAAAGTTTATGTCATCGTCCCTTCACAGCTACTTCACAACAAAAAATTAAGCCATGAAACGAGGTGCATGCTGGTCTAGATATCAACAAAATTTGTCGATAACTAGACCAGCATGCACCTTGTTCCACAGCTTAACGCATGTGTCCCCATATAACTGTATTGTGTGTAAAAAGTATTTGCGAAGTTGTCTATGATATTGGGACTTGATGGGCTGTGAAGGATGATGTCCCAATGTTAACCTGCCGATTGTTAGCTTAATCACCATGCAGATTCAACAGACTGATGACAACTGTCTTATTCTCATTGTCATTTTTTTTCAGAGCTGGTATTCCCAGAGACTGCGTCTCAAATCGGTGTACTTGAGACAGAGTGGATCATCATCATAGTCTTACTGTCTCTGTTCACCCTCCTACTCCTTGGTCTACTTTTACTCTGTTGCTGCTGGAAACGGCAAGATGAATCAAAGGACTAGAACGAGGTCTCGGCATCTCAGCTTGGTTTAGGTAAAGAAGAGTTGATATTGATCCCTTGCACTTATGTCACAGCCGGCTGTCCACTGTCTGCAGTTTGGGAGTCAAAATGCATGTAAAGGTGTAGTGTTAACGCGCACACGTTGCCTAAAATGCGCACCACACAGTATACCACACTGGGCAACTGACTGGATGGTGACGTCAGGTGTATTGGCTCAAGACAGTTTTTAGACATATCTCTGCAAGTTGTAAAAAGAGAACCAGTCCGATTCGCCTTTGTGAGATATATGCTGGACACATCACAAGTGCACTATTTGGATTAGGTAAATCTGTCTGTATACACCTAAACCAAACAGTACACTCACATAGTGTCCGCCATATCTCAAAAAGGCTAATGTGGTTTATATCGGCTTCGGATAAGCAATTGGAACTGATGGTTTGAGTGTATGAGGTAATGAAAGTCAAACTAAAACCTCACTGAGGTCACAGGTCAGACAGCTGCACATTTTTATTGTAGAAAGCATCAGCAGGAGATACCATTGTCAGGGGGTGTGATTGTAAACAAATTCCTGTTAAAAAAAGGGGGTAGGGGTAGCGTTTGGGTTCAGAGATGAAGCTCCCTGAAAACAGGATGTTATATTGTAGAGGTTTACAGACTCTGTTTGACAAATAGAAATCTAGAAGTTTGGTCACAACTAGAGCTATGTCTTTCTCTCTTATGATGGTAACTTCATCACTTTCCAAGAAGTCTAAGGTCAAGGAAAATCAATGAAAAATTCTGAACTCAGGAAAAAATTGTGACAATCTCTGCATTTTGTGTGGGTAACTTATCGTGTTTATTTTGTCCAAGCATCACTCAGATGGAGAATCTATGCAAGTAATTGAGACAAGTTTTTAAATATTTTGCACCAAACAATGGTCTGAAGTTAGGTACATGAAATAGTTTTTCTTGATGTAAATAACAGATGAATATTTTTTATATCAATCAAATTGTGTATATGGGTTCAGAATAGTAATAAAAAAAATAGTCTGTACTTTTGTGGGGGCTGGTGTAGATACTGAGTATTTTTTAGGTAAATTATCTGTAATTATTATCTGTACATGTCTTTTGCTGTATCAATAGTTTTATAAAAGTATTTGTTTTTGATGTTGTATTTTACTTGGAAATTTATTATGAAGGTACATATATTTAATAGAATACTATTTAGTGGTGATGTGTTTTAAATGTAGTGGGACAAACTGGAAAGTATAATTAAATGAATCTAATATTCTTTAAAGAAGTTGATAAAATATTATTGTCTTATTTACAGAAGTAAAAATGCCTTATAACAGCATGAACTAACCCCTCTCTGTAGCTGATACCCTGGATGTATCGGTGCAAGTAACAGGTAGTCTGACAGTGAACCAGTGGACACCAAATGACATGATTACACGCAAATGTTTCCCCTGCCTGGAAACGGAAGCTTTCTTAAGATACCATTATGTTATTTCGGACCACCGGACCAAAGGTCGCCGGGTCATTCAACTGGGAGCGTGCACAGACCACACACATGCCTCGTTTCACCCACACAAGGACATAAAAGGTCTTATAAAGACTGGCATTTTGTGGCTATTCAGAGGCAGTTTTTGTGTAATCCACGATTATAGACGTTGTCCTTTTGTTCCAAGAAGGGGATTACATGGCATCGAGAGGCTTCCACCATTGTTCATTCAAAGCCAGTACCAACTAAAGCCGGTACTAACCACAGATGTTGTTAGAGGTCCACCATGATCCATCAATCCTCAGCCATGGGAGGTGATCGGAGAACACTTTCTTCCAATCAGAAGTTCTTAGATGCAAAGGCCTGGGCCTCGGCTATCCGACTTCGACTGCAAAGAAACCAATAATTATTAAGTAGTTAATGATTTGTTTCAGTTGGGGAGTTCAAGGCTGAGTGGTCTAGTTGGTGGACTCAAGTTCTAGCGTTGCCAGATTGTTGGTTTGGGTCCAGATCATGGCACTGGTGTCCTTGAGTAAGACACTAAACCATAATTGTTTCGTCCTTCGAATAGGAAATACATGAAAAACAATAGGTCCTGTGAGTTGTGTTTAAAATGGATGTAAAAGAACCCAGTACACTTATTGTTAAGAGAAGGGGTTTACCTGGGTTTTTCTGGCACGGTTGGCAGCAGATTGTGCCGCATGACCTTCTACAAGGCTATATAAATGGTGCTCACACTTCACAGCTCTGCATACCTGTCGCTTTAGATGCCCATTGGGCGTAGACAAAGTGCTATATATTCAGGCCCTTTTCGAAACCACGGTTTGGACTTGGGCTTTGGCTTTAGCTCCGTCAGCTATTTGGAAAACGTGTGGTTTCGGTAGGAGGCTTCAAACAGGCAGACGGAGCCTAAGCCAGAGCCCAAGCCCATGCCATGATTTCGAAAAGGGCCTAAGGAACTGCCTCAGCCATTTTATTGCTCAGTGTGATGTGTGATCATAAAAAAACTTTTGAATTTGTTGAAGAAGACTTATACATGTACATGTAACAAGTAAAATACCATGGTTAGTCATGGCCATACCACATCACGGAAAATGCCATTGAGACAGATAGTGCTTAACATGAATACTACACTCAAATCTACACATCTTTACTTTGTAAGGAAAAACCTGCCTGTAACAAAGATCAGCCCTACCTGTTGCATCTACTAGGCGGTCTGGAGCCGTCCGATGTAGAGATACTTCGGATACTGAGTGCGGTGGTTGGCCTTGGGGGAGCTTCTAATGGTAGTGTCTCCATGGTTGATCGCATGCTCTCAAACCTGGTAACCAAAAAAAAAAAAAATACATGATGACACTAACAACAAACGGTTTCCTGTTACCACTCTGAGAACATTGTATTGTTTTGGCTCTGAGGAATAACTGAAGACGGAGAAATGAATTCAGAAAGTATTATTCATTGTAGAGAAATATGAGAACTGGAAAACCATGGGGCGAAATAAGCGTTATATCTCTACCGCACCCCATTCTGTTTAATCATTGTGTAATATTATAATCTCAAAGCTCTCATTTTTTATTCTGACAGGTATGCAATGCAGAGCTGTGTTTGAATTATGACACCCATTGACATGTATATAGCACCTTGTAAGGGATCACAAGGTGATGCAGTGCAACCTGCAGCCAACTTTTACATTACAGGACACATAGGGCCTACGGCTTATCGTCCCATCTGAAGGATGAAGCAGTTATGGTTAAGTGTCTTGCTTAAGGATGCAAGTGCATTGATCGGGACCTGAACCCACACTCTGACAACACCAGAACTTGAGTCCAGTGCACTATACAGTTAGGCAACGACACTCCAACAAAGGTGATTGCCTTGGTGCCCCCTGATATGTCCCAGTTGAAATTTACATTATCATCATGGCCAAAACATCATAATTGACGATAGAAGTAGTTAACATCACGGATGAAAACTACGACGGGATATCTTGAACACCATGTACTGGGGGATGTCTATGCTCCCTTTTCTTGACACAGAACTCGATGTACCTCTTGGCAGATATGACCAATCCACTGCAGAGTCTAAATCTACTTTGGGGTTGAAATTCACATTTCCCTCATGAAGGAGCCCTTTAGTGAAAGAAAGTACCTTGCCCATACAAAAAAATATCAAGCTGGTGTTTTGGTATTCATTTCCTTACAATTGGTAAAGTATTATGAGAAGCTTGTGTTTATGCAATTAAAAGCTGTGATCCGGACCATATGCATAGACACTGACACTGATTAATAGTGAGATAGACCCAAGCTGTTAAGGTACCATACCTCGCATGAAGACTTGACTCAAACGATAACAAATCTTGCTCCACACTCTTCAGCTGATTCTCAACTTGTCTTGCACTCACAGCTGATACCAAAAGAGAAAACAAAAAACCCTTACTTGATAAGACACAGTCATCCAGTTTTATCGACTGCTTTTTCTGAAACGCTAAGCTGTAGGTCCTGTGTACTAGGAAAGGTGGTGCATATAAAAGAGAACCCAAAACACTTCCTGTGGGAGAGGGACTGACCCTGGTGTTTCCAGTTCATAGTAAGACCCTGTGGGCATGTTTGACCATATGCTTCTCGCTAGTCAGTTCTCTGTTTTCATGGGTCCTCGGACGCCATTTGTGTACAAAACCAATGGAAATTGCTTCAATACAGGAAAAATAGAATTAACAATAGAAGTCCTCGGACCTAATGATGATTCACGACTGTGTGTGTACAGGTTTTCTTACGCTACCGAGCTACACTTAAGTTCATTTTTGAAATAATATGTGTTTGAGTCCGAGCCATATTTTTGATGATTCTGACACTGTCTTGAGTCACCACAGACAATGACTAAGACTTTGGTCCGAAAGTACATAATGGCGTCTTAAGACGGCTTTCGTTTCCGGGCAGGGGAAACATTTTGCATGTATTCACGCCATCCGGTGCCAACTGGTTAAACATCTTTTCTTTTTGTAGGTAGGAAAGATGTTTAGTACATATGCCAATGTGAAATTAATGTTCAAACCAACCTGAAGCAGCAGACATTGGTCTCATAATGGGAACTGTCTTGGATGATGCTCTCTTGATATGAGCTCCATCAAGAATGTCAAGACGAGGAAGGATTCCCTGTAAGTCATGATGATAACTGGAGACAAGAGGAAAATGGAACAAAAGTTACTACTTTCAAATGAAGAAAAACCTAGACTGAAAAATAAAATTCAATGTGTTTTTATTACCCATTATTTTGTCTCTCATTTCAAAAGCTCCACCTCTGGAAAAACCATGGCCATGAAGTTTTAGTTTTATCCATACACCGATGTGTGATAAACACTGTATACTCGACGATTAAAGTCCTGCGGAAAAAAAATCTACAGACTACCTGGGTGGAATTCGAACCCGCGACCCCCTGCATTCTAGACCAGCATCGGGATACAATTATTACATCATACAATTATTATTCTCCGGTTTACTATATTTCTCTATGCACTATGTAAATAAATGTCAAATTAAATTTAATCAAAGGTCACAAAATTGACATTTGTCCACATGGTGTCGCGATTGGATTTAATGATATGAAGAAGCAATACCCATTACTGTATAAACATTTGTTTTAAAAATCTAACCTTGGTTTTTCTCCGTCCTCCATGCAGAATGGATTCCCAGATATGTACAACTCTGATAGACTGGTGCACTTTGCTAAAGAAAGCTGATGGATACAGATACACAGAGATAAAATGGTTAGATGACCTGTGCATTCTTGCCTGTGTTATTATTTAATTTTTTTTTTGGAAACTGGACTTTACAGTGTCCCAAAGAAATTTACTGTTAAATTTTTAATAAATTGCTATTGGCACAAACACGAGGACCGCTTTTGAACTTGCATAGGCTACCATCACTGAGATCAAATAAAGCAAACATGCATGTGTATGCACCACGCAGAACTCTCAGCCAATGACAGGGCATCCACTGACCTCAGTGAGGGCACTGTTTGAGTTTAAGACATCATACGCAAAGCGTCTCTTGGTTAAAAAAATATCACCAAACACAAACTTGATGTTATGTTTAACTAAGGTTGCATCTGCCTAGCAAATGACTGCAGTGAATTTACCCACAAAACGGCTGCCAAACATGAAAAGGCAAACAAAGTGGAATATACTTTGTGAACAGAAATAGTTGACCAGGGGTGGATTTCACAAAACTAGTCCTAACTTAGGACTAGTCCTAACTTATGATTAGCCCCATAAGTTAGGACTAGTTACTGGTCCTGACTTGAGATAAGACTAGTCCTACCTCAGGCCTCACACTTCATCCCTTTACAGGCAAGGCAGTTTATCTTTAGGAAAGGGCACCTTTATGAGGGGAATTTAAATGTCAATTTCTACTGGAACATTTCAGAGGGCATCAAGGCAATGTCTAAGGGGCATGGAGGCAATTGCCTCTGTACCTTCCATGAAGTAGCAGGCCTGGTTGACCCTGCGTAGCTTTCATACTTTTGTCATAAAAGTTTGAACTTGAATTATAGCTAATAACGACTGGGGATCTTCTGAATATAATCAAGACAAGCTCAGAGGGGATTAGCTCGAGGGGATTAGCTAGAGAGGACTCACCACTGATGACCATCTCTGGATTCTATTATCACTAGCGTTTAGAACCTCCAAGGATGGAAATAATTCTGGTATCACGTTAACTTCGGTCAGCTGATTGGAAGAGATGTCAAGATTCTGTAACGATCTGACGGGGTAAAGACACGTACTTGATGATTCATGTGAAGTTGAAAGAGACCAAATCTGTACTTAACCCGGGCATTTGGGCATCCAGGTTGGCTCGGCAGTTTCTTCCCTGCCTTTCACCTCTGTGGACCCTGGTTTGAATCCCGGACTACAGCCTTGCATGTTGATTTGTTTTCAGTCCCTACCTGACTGTGTGGGTTTTTCTCTATTTGGGGTTTTCCTCCAACATCTAAAACTGATATTTCTTCATCATCTTCTCTACAAAGGTATCTTCAGGCCTACGGGTTACAGTGCTAGTCGCTTCTGGGGGTCTCTTGGTTTCTTTTCCAGAAAGATATACTAATAATAACAACAATAATCACCCTGTTAGCTTTTTTTGCAGGGAATTGTTTCATATCTATTATATCTTGGGGCAGCTCAGAACCCTTGCCTCCCCGCCCCTCCGCCTTTGTCTCCACAAATTAGATCAAAGAAAATAGTTTATGGATATCAGTCAGTACTGTATGACATCCTATGGCAAGCGTAATACTTTTACTCAAATCTATCGTTTATTCAAATCATAATAAATGGAAGGAAGAACTGTGTGCGATCAGAATTTCCAGTATTTCTTGTTTATGAGTGCTGCGGATATTGGCAGTACATGGTCAGGAAGGTATGTTCTAGCCCGCACCATCAGCTCCCGTAATGTGTGCTTCTGTACATCAACTAATATACATTGTAATTAATATTTGATCAAGTATAAACCCCCCCAAAAATTATTTCTTAGTCCCCGTCTGCCCCCAAAAGGAAAATGTATAGTTACACCATATCAGGTATGGATGATAATTTTGTTTAGTTGTGAATCTGTAATTTACAATGGGACAACTGCATTCGTTTTCTTCAATGTTGAATTTACAAATTTACAAATTAACGAATTGTGCTTTACATTGAGAGTCACACAGGGGGAGGAGGGGAGATGGATAAACCTGCTGATGATACTGACCTTAACCTCCCAAGTGCCTTCAGACAATTAGTCGTCAATACGTTATGGGACAGGTGAAGAGTCTAAAGCGGGAAAAGAATGTACGATGTTAATTTGAATCATTTAGCATATTAAAGTGGTGCGTCTTGGCCGAGCGGTTAAGAGCACCGGACTCAAGCTCTGGTGTTTCTGATCAGCAGAGTGTGGGTTCAAGTCCCAGTCTTGACACTTGTGTCCTTAAGCAAGACACTTAACCATTATTGCTTCATCCTTCGGATGGGATGTAAAGCCGTTGGTCTCCTGTGTTGTGTAATGCACGTAAAAGAACCCAGTGCACTTATCGTAAAGAGAAGGGGTTTGCCTCAGTGTTTCTGGCATGGTCTGGCAGCAAAATGTGCCACCTCACCTTGTATCTCTTTCAAGGTGTTGTATTATGGTTGCTTCGTCTCACAAAATCATTCTTAACAATCTCCATCAGAATTGATAATTTGGCACCAGAGTGTAATTTATGACAGACATGGCACATTATAAATGTTCACTGTTATTACTATTATTATGGCTCGATTTGTCGCTGAAAACAACTTTTTAAAGTAATTTTTCTCTGAATGAACAAATTTTGACAGATGATGATGTTTCAAAATGAACAACATAAAAAAAACTATCCCGTACAGGCGCCGAGAATCAGAAACCTCACTTACCGTGATATGAGGGAGACCTTTCAAACCTGTGACATCTGATAGTCTGTTATAGGAGAGATTGACCTCATTCAGCTGTGAATTCAAACACACAAGAAAAAGAAAGTTGCAAATGCATCACGGCCAGATTGTCATCATCCAGTACCAAAACTAACGGACCTTGCACAGGCCACCGACACTGAGGTCAAACAGCGGTAACATGCATGGGTGTATGCGACATGCACAACTCTCAGCCAATGATAGTCTTCTTTTGACCCCAGTGAGGTCGCTGTTAGAGCTTGTGATGTCATATGCAGAGATCTATTATTTGGAAAAATAAAAACATATAGCATGTACATACCTATTGGGCTTCATTTGGGGGTTCAATTTGGACTAAAAAGAAACGTCTCTTTCTACTTACCTTTTTACATCTGCTGAGGTCACCAACAGATTTCAGATCATTATGCGTTGCGTGTAATTCTTCTAATGTTGATAAACAGTTTAAACCCTTGAAACCAGAGGTATGAAACAAAATGAATTAGAATAAATGTAGCCACCATTAAATGCCGACAACCTTGTGCTTACTATTTGTAAAAGGCCAAATCTCAACACCCAGATATGATCGGCCATTTTAATGAAGTAGGTCAAGAGCAACAGCAAAAGCACGGGCCATGGTAGTAAAATTACAAGATCATGACTAACTACAACTACATCCTTAGAAGTAAGGGATGGGGCAGCAGGATGAACAGCTGCGGCACAGAAGTAGAAGGATGGAGGTTACAAACATTTGCAGTAGCTACAAACAGCAGGGGAAGGCTAAAGTAACCAGTTGCTGCAGCAGCAGAACAGCAACAATAAGTGGAAGCAACAACATCAGTATTAACAGCACAGTAACAATGGAAGAAGGAAGTGGGGTAAAAGTAAGTACAGTTAGGCAGCAACTGCCACACCACAGCAGAACAAAGACATTTTCAAGCAACAACAGATATAGCAATAATTGCTGCAGCAATAGTAACAGCAGCAGTAGCTCCAACAGCAGCAGCAGTAGCAGCAGTAGTAGCAACAGCAACAGCAACAACGGCAAAAGCAGGGACAGCAGTAAAGCAGGGACAGCAGTAGCAGCAACAGCAGCAGTCGCAGCAGCAGCACCAACAGCAGCAGCTACAGCATCAGCAGTAGCAGCTCCACTAACAACAGCAGCAGCAGCACCATCAACAACAGCAGCACCAACAGCAGTAGCTACTGCAGCAGCATCAGCAGCACCAACAACAACAGCACCAACAGCAACAGCACAAACAACAGCAGCAACAGAAGCAACCGCACCAACACCAGCACCAGCAGCAGTAACACCAACACGGTACGACTTACAGTCAGGTTGTCAATCCTATTGCTACTGATATCCAGAAATGTTAGCTGAGAGCAAGACGCAATATCTCTAGATTCCAACTTCCTCAGATGATTACTGTCTAATCTTAACACTCTTAACTTCTTCAGACAAGATAAACATCGCCCTGTAATAAACGATACATCAAAAAAGTCAACGAGTTGGAGGCAAAACATCTAAGACATTATGATTATCCCAAATGATTTGAAGTAAATCTTACTGAGTTTACACAGGTCAGTTTTTCTCACCTCATCCTAAGTACGAGAGTCATGAACTCTGGCCAGATATTTCATGGTCGCCAAATTGACTCCTTTGCCCTGGTCTTAGCTTTGGTGACACTTTTCCTAACTACAATATTTCAACCAGTTGCCTTGAATGACCGGGCAACTTTCGTTCCAGCGGTCTGAAATTACATAATGGCGTCTTAAGACGGCTTCCGTTTCCAGGCAGGGGAAACATTTGCGTGTCTTCACGTCAACTGATTTCAACTGATTAATAAAAGTGCCCTTTTCAAGATGCAAGCAGCCTTACCTTGCCCAATCAAAGACGGAATCTAGACCCGTTTAAACTTCATTTTTGAAAAATGTTGTATTTAGCATTGTCATTTTGAAGTTATGTTTTTTTTTGAGATATTATAAGCATCTTAAACAAATTCAGGAGCTGGGAACGTTTAGGGAGTTGGTTTCTATGCTAAACACTTACCTATGTTTTTTATTCTGTTGTGTTGTAGTTGCAGTGTGTGTAGTTCAACTAAGCTGTACACAAACAAAACGACACAAAATATAAACACAACATTTGGGGTGTTACACTCAAGAGAGTGATGTCATTCAAAAGAGAACACTTTGGAAAACTGGGTTAATGTTTCAAAAGCTGCCTTGATAGTTATCAGATTGTTCGCCAAAGGACTAGAAAATTGTCACTTTTCTCTTGAATCGGTTTTTGACATAGTGAGGCTGTTTCAAATTGGAAAAACATAAAATAATTGTATGTACGCCCACACAATGTACAAAGTTCTTGTAGTATAAAAGTTGCTTGTAAATTGCTGCTGGTAACATACATAAGATAATGTTGGGTCCCGGCCAACCTTGTTCCCAGGGATGATAGCTCTCGTCGCGCCATTTTTGGGGTACCAAGGTTGGCTAAATGATAACCCATGGGATTGTGACAAGAAAATGTCCCAAAATATGAGAGATTTTAATTAGGCCTGTAGAATATTTATTAAAATACATACCTTTCCAAGTTATTGACTTCTGTTATTTGGTTTCCGTAAAGTTTCAGTTCCCGTAATGCCTGTTACAAAAAAAAAAGGTTCACCAAGGTAACCTATTTAATCAAATTTCTACTGCGGGCAATAATAAAGTAAAGAAACAAAACTTCTATTACATACCAGACTCGTTTGATTTGGCTGTACACAGTCCATGCTCCGTAATAATTTATATTTAAAAAAAAAACAATATATGTAATTATGTAAATAAATGCAGCAATATGAAACAGCTTTATTTTGGAATTTACAATTCTTTAGATTGTCTTTCCACAGTGCAAAGTCTTAACTCAATTCATTTTACCTTATTTTGATGGAGGTTCTTAACCTGTTTGATGTTATTACATGACAAATCCAGCAGACGAAGGTTGAAAAACTGCAGTGAAAAAAAAACCCACATTCAGTAACATAACAAACTCCTCAGAATGTAGATTTTAATCGCGGAGAGCGACCATGACGTAACTTCTCATCATGATCATAATGGAAGACATTTTGGGACACTAGGTGGCAGCAGACTTACCAGGTAAATCCATTGTTGTTGGAAGTGTACGCCAGCTCAGGGTTACCTTAACAATGAAAAAATACCGGGTGTCTGCTGCCACCTAGCATCCCCAAAATACCCATTCATAAGATGTTCATTGTTTTGATGAAAATAGGTGAGCATAAATTAATCCCCATTTTTTTCAATTTGGGGGTGAACAAAGACAAACTAACTAGATTTGGATTTGAACGCGAGATTTTTGGCTTAACATGCCAGCGCTCTGCCAACTGAGCTATCTAGCCCTAATGATGGCAGTTTCTTTATTTTGTCAATCCTTGTTTTGGGTTGAAATTTTTGTTCTACCTTTTTTGTACATTATAACTACTTTATACTAGGATATCTGTATGAAACAGATTTAGATTAAGATTTAGTTCAGGGGAAAGCCTTTAGTCTCTTCCCAGTATATTTAAAGGAAACACGAAAAATGAGCAAGACTTCAACAGAATGCCTGAGTTTACCTTCTCTAGATTTGGTACTGTGCTGACATTTGATGCATGTAAATTCACTTCATAGACATCCTGGAAACTACCCTCTTGGCTTAACTCAAGCTGCCAAAATAAAGGACACGAGTTGAATAAGAATTTGATTTCATACATAAAATGGTACAGTAGTAAACACATAATAGGCCTATTGTTATTATTATCAATTAATTTCTGGTACAGAAATGAAGGGTGCCTCAAAAGCGAACTTAATCACTGTAAACTCGGAAGCCCGAGGAAACCTGTTAACAAGGGTGCTTGCAATGAACCAGAAACACCGGGGTAAACCCCTACTCTTCCATGTTAAGTGTCCTGGGTTCTTTAACCTGCGCTACCAATCCTAGTACAGGGGACCTGCAGCTTAACGTCCCATCCGAAGGACAAAGCAATTATAGAAAGTGTCTTGCTCAAGGACACAAGTGTCAAAACTGGCCAGGCCGGGATTCGAACCCACATTCAGTCAACAGAACTTAAGTTCAACGGATTAGACTGCTCAGCCATGACACTCCATATATCTTTGTCGAACCACAATCTAAAGCAAAGCTCCATCAACCAATACTGCCATGGCAGTGTTGGTTGAAGGAGCTTTGCTTTATATGGCTTGACAATGGAGTGTCTTTGCTGAGCAGTCTAGTCCGCCGAACATAAGATCAGTTTACAGAATGTGGGTTCCAATCCTGGCCTGGCCAATCGGGACACTTGTGCCCTTAAAAGCTGCCACAACTGCTAAGCCCAGGGATGAGAGTCATTGCTGATGAAAAGGTCAAACAATCCTTACATTTTTACAGGTCTCAGACTTGAACAATTAAATCAAGTGACTCAACTACAACTCTGATTTGTACGTACAATATCTTGTGGTGACAATATTTGAGAGTTTGAGCTGGGCATTGCAGATATGTCTTCTTGTGATGGGACATCGGTGAATCTCACGTCTTGACCACTATCTTCAAGCTCTTTATCCCCTCCATTAATCCTCCTGCCAATAAATTTATGATATAACAATTATTTTGTTTTCATGGATAAATACAAATTCTCATTCTATGCATGTAGTTTGACCTTAACCAAAAGCAGTGACAAGTTCAAATGATTAAAGATTAATACTGTACAATTTATTCACAGTTGTAATGTAACATCTTAATTAAAGCATATCTGTTTGCTTTAAAAAAAGTTGCAAAAACATCCATTAATATCATGATTTATTGGTTGTACAAAGGTCAAGGTGAAAAACATTTAAACTTAATTGTTCAAGGTTACAATAGTACTATTGTATTTTATTGGAATCGTTCAATTAGTTTCTAACTAGGGCCTATCCGGCATTGGACTCTGGAGGAAGTCCATTGGATTGGATCTAGTAAAAGCATTGTTGCTAATAGATTGTTAACATATGATTAATATTATTAATTTAAATTAGAGTCATGATACCATTGATATTGATAGTGATCTGATAGTGAATGATAGTGATCTCTGATCATTGATCTACACTACAGTCTGACAGTCATGACAGTACTGTACAAAACATATGCATTTATGATTTATTATTAAACGTTTAGCATTAGTTACATCAGTCACCATGGTCACTGGACCTGTGGACACTGATTGATACACTGAGATCGGCATCTATATCTTATAAGCTATTGGCCAGAAAAAACAGTACCTTGGACGTGTTACCACATTACCGCCACTTCCAACCCGACGTCCTGCCACCTTAGTCAGCGACGGGGAGTTAGCGAGCTGTTGCCGCCGTGACGGAGCGCTGTTTCTCGGTGGAACATCACCCGAAGCTGCGCCAGCACTCGTCAAAGCCGGCGAAAATTTACCATGTCGACTTCTAGCCTTATGGTTTGTCTTGGAAGGAGTAGACTTTACTCTGCTGTTTGTCGATGCTTTATCTGGTTGCACAGTCGTCATTCCTACTATCCGTAAAGTAGAATGTGTTATATGAGTCAAATATTTGTAGAACCATAGAGCAAGGAACACAGAGAACAAAAAGTACAAATAATTTGCCGTGGCGTTGTTAATAAACAATCGTGGATGCTGCCATCTTTTTTAACCTGTCGCTTGAGGGCGCTCGATCAAAGAATCGTAAGAGTTGGGAGGGGGGAGGAAAGATGAGGCACTTAGCATCATAATGGGCGTATTTGCCCCACTTTTGATAATGGCCCTGTCAGTACGATTTATACACAGTCGATGGCTCTCGCACATCTTAATTTGTTAACATTTGAATGTCTGATGAGCTTCATTGTTCAGGTTTTGAAATTAGTTTATTGCTAGTCCTTTATACACTCTGCCACATCCTCTCTGTTATTTCCTATAAGCAGTATACTGGTACTTGCATGAGTTTTAAGTTCCATGCAAGTGCTCTTGTGACTAAGTTTTAAAGGATTTCATAATTGGTAACATTATAATAAATTTATTTTTATTTCCTACCCATGTGTACAGTATGCATCTTTCTTCTTAAACTCTTAGGTTTAATGTCACAAGGTCCTTTTCAGTTCTTTTAACCTGTTTTTTAACAAGGTTTTTTTAAGGTTTGTGGTTTTGCCACAGCTATTTTTTTTCTATACTTCCGACTTTTCGAATAACTTTTAGATTTGAGTTATCCTGGACCGTAAGGCATTGTTGTTGTGTTCATCCACAGTAGGCTATTACCAATCAGATTACACAGTAAAGTGATTAATTGCACCTGAACTGTTTTGGGGGATTTTTTTTCAGTTTCTGTTGTTAAAAGAAATGCTTCACTTGTCCCAATTTGTTCCATGGAAAGGTTATGACTTTATCATTTAGCTGTCCCCGTTATTTGTAATGGGTGAACCAGTTTCCAAGTTAGAAAAACACAAAGGTGACAATCGGAAAATTCAGAAAAGTATAGACACAAGTTTCAATGTTTATTTGCAAAGATAAATATTGACAGTCGTTGCTGAACAGATCATGCCCCTGTTAGTGTTAGTTAACTCGAACGGCATGTACTAGTGTTGGCTTATGGCAAAGCTGCCAAGTACGAAAGTGTTCAATTTTTTTTAAGGGTTCCCCCTTTTTTTTTTTGGGGGGGGGGGGGGTCGATTAAACAAAAAAATCCCCATTGAAAATCATTACGATATTGGCAATTTCTGACTGCAATAAAACCCTGCCCGAACAAGGTGAGAGGATGGTGCCCTTTTATTTACTTTGAGATATAAGTAACTACGATCCACACCTACCCACTGCATGCTGCTTATAATCCAACAAATTATGTCCATGGGTCGACTTAATGCCCTCCCCCATTCCTAACCCTACCCCTAGCTACGGCACTGAGCTTACGTGAGTCGCTGTACACAATACAATCCATTCAATAGTTTTTTTAAAATACAATTTCAAGATGAAAATAGTAGAGTTAAATCAAAAGTTGAATACATACAGAAAAGATAATATACTAAGGCACACCATTGACCCTATCGTACAGGTCACTTTTGGATTAAATATACACGAACCAATTCCAACCACAGAGGGCGCTGCGCACAGAGGGACGCACGGACCTCTGCTGACCCACCGTGGGCGAAAATAAATATACATGTATATGGGTCAATTGCATACGAATGTCCGCTTAGAAAATGTTTGCTGTGTGAACTGATGCGTGACCAGTGTAAATGAATATTCCGCGCCATTTTCTCAATGGTCAAAAATGCTCCTTGTTTGGCCGTGTCGCATGGTTTTGTACACTCGCTAGTTCTTATATAACTCAATGAGTAGTACCAGTGTAGTAGTAGTGCCGCAGTTCCGTGTGAACTTGCCTTGCATGCATTATGGAAAAACAGTGATGGCTAGAACCATGCCTGCACGAACGGATCGCTCAGCTTTCCTTCCATCATGTGGATATCGTTATGGAATGGGGTGAGTTATTTCTATAAAATTATCAATGTCAATTAGTGATTTAAATTTCCAACTCACATGGACGTCACTCATAGTCATATATACGAGACTCCACAATCAATAAAAATAGGAAAATCCAAGCGATTTAAATCATCCCTTTTGGATTGTCACAGGCTGTGTGCGTCTCTGCATGTGCCCTTACTCTCACCAACTAATCTGGGCACTTTACACAATGGAACAATGCTACCCCTACAAAGTTTTCTTTGTTCTAGTGCTACCCCACAGAGGAATTCTTAAAGAGAATAATAGAACAACAATAGGAAGACCCCGCATCTGCCATAATTACGTAAGGGTGTGTGTGTACCATGTTCCTTTGAGGCAAAGAGGAAAGTATTTTGTAAACGTGTCGCCATTATGTATGTAACCCGCTTATACTATTACTGGAATACTGTCATCAGGCTAATGAAGACCTTTTAATAGAGAGGTTTCAGGTGACGTCACCCGAGACCTTTTTCTAATGCTGCGTGCACAAACAGGCACTGGAAATCATTCAGCAGACGACGCGCCACCCATTGAGTTTGTACACGGCATTACCCAACATGGCCGCGAAATGAACCGTTTCCCGGGGTCATGCAACCTCTCTATTATGCGCTTGTCGTGATTTGAGTAGGGCGCCCTCGGCTAGGGGTCAAAAGAAGGTTGCCCATTGGCCCATCCTGTGCGCCGCACGCGCCGCACGCACATCTCCATCGTTTCATCGTCGAGCAAGTTCAAAGATCAATGGTTTGGTTGGTGACATACGTAGTGCATGCGCACCAAAGATACAAGAAACACAAGATAGGACACTCTATTCAGAAACATGAAACGCAAAATGGGTGCGCCCTGTGTCGTTTGGTAGGTAAAACCAAAGATCGTTTGCGCGATAAGTAGGGCCTACTAATTGGAAAAACTTAGGCCAAACGATCACACCAACTAAAAAAGGTGAAGGCAGATCGAAAAAGTTGGTGTTCGGCAATAAATTGTGCCAAAAATCCTAGCAAAATTGACACGTTGGGAAGGGCGCCATCACGCGGTTGGTAGGTAAAAACGCGTTACATCTGCTACCGTGCAAAACGTCACAAGTGTCATATCTTGTATTTCTAGTATCTTTCATGCGCACTAAGTGTGAACGACTCAAGTCATGTCACGTCAACGCGACAATGAGAAAACGGCGAAATCAACGTTATCACTTTTTCTGATAACTGGTCACCTCTGCACTGTGTTTATAAAACGGCTACTGGGTAACCAGCAATGCGACCAACCTCGATAGACTGGTCACCGCGAATTAAATAGTTGACTAGTACAACCATCGTTGACTAGCGTGAGTTTGATCACAGCATGGAGGAATCAGCTAGCTTGTTATGAATTGGCTTGTAATTTCTCGTGTGGGGGTTCGGCGGGTCGTTCGAACTCCTTCTGTTTTCTTCCTCCATGATCACAGCATGATCACAGGTAGTCGAAGTAAGATTAACTATGGTCCCTGTTGGTCGAACTTGCTCATCGTTTTACCTCTAAGAATAAGATGGCGGCGTGTGACGTCAATGCATAGGGTCTATTCTTGTTTTAGTTTTTAATGAGAAAAATCCACACGTCTACTCATTGACAGAAATCCCACTCGCCGTACCCTCTCTCCCATGTAGATATGCCGATATATAATTGAGTTGGTACTCGGCCATGGTAGGCACCAGCGTCCCATTCAACGAGATTCTCCTGTTGACCTCCTTTGCCGGCGGTTACCACGCCCTCATTGTAGTGGATCCAGAAAGGGCGATATTCAGTATTGCTAGTGACCGGTGATGTGTCCTGGTATTGATCATACAGTGAGCCGTCTGTGGTCGTGGGACATAAATGAGGCATGCAGGCTCTGACGATTATTTTGGTGCCTGGATAATAGCCAAAAACTACAAACAAACAAAAAGAAAAACATCTGACGGCTATCTTCTTATATTCTGAGACATAGCCAAAAACTGAACAAAATAAATAAAATTATTTGTTAAAATTGAGAACTTCACCAAAACAAAATTACTACCTAATAGTTGTATTCTCTAATGCATGAACTATTGCTTATCATCAGGCGTCGGCCATAGCCGCCCTGTGTAGCTTGTGTGTACCATTTAATCAAGATTGACATAGGCACAGACAGGGGAACAATATTTAAGAAGTTTTCCCTCTTTTTACGCAGTCAATGACACGATAAAACTTGGCACCCATCATGACTTTAGGGAGGAGAATAAATGGACGACATAAAACCAAAACTAATAATATGCTTATGCTGTATGTTGTTTGACTGTAAAAAGATCACTACAAGTTTCGGACTTACGTATCTCAATAACGACTGACTTATCCGTCCTGTGCTCCGACAGTCCTACCATTGCACTGGACCCACCAGCTTTCACAATGAAGTTCACCGTAAAAGGCGATTTCTGGGGCTCCAGAATAAACATGTAGCTGTACGGTCTGGGATGAGGCTCAGTAGAGAAATGACAAGCTGTGAGTGAAAAAAAAATACTAATAAAAAATGAAATTACCAGTACAAACAACTACAACTACGACGGCGGCGGCGGCAGTTGTATGGTCAATGGGAATCGTGACGTCCCACGGACTCAGAAATTCGCGGTAATCTTGATGATCTTCCTAAAAAGTTGTTTTACAGTTCAAATGGGGTCAATGTTTCCCGCAAGAAAATGTTTGATCGGAAACTTGTCTCTATAGTCGTCACTTGCTGCCAGTTCAGTACTGAATTCAATTCAGACTGCCCCTCATTACTTTTGAAGCCATCGGGACTTGCTCTGTAATACATCACCAGTCTTATACCACATCAGCCATCTTCTCGCAACCTACATTCTTCTAATAAACTTCTTCTACACGTTCCCGAATAGAAACTTAACTCATGATTGTGGCCGCCGTGCATTTTCCAGGTCGGCACCGTAATGTTATGGAACGATCTCCCATGCATTAAAATTACCCAAATGTATACATTTTCAAGAAGAGATCGACCCAAAACTTATTTGTACTCTACAGCATTTTCTACGAAATTTATATTACTATCATTGCCATTATTATTATTTTTGGTCAAAACGCTTTTGAATATAGTTTTATGGGCATCGGCGCTGTTTGATTTGGTAGATATTGATTTATTGATATTTGCTTTTGCCACTGCGTACAGTTAACATTATAACATAAATTTAGTAGACGTTATGGTACGGTACACACCAGCCACAGCAGAATCTGAGGAATCATTGATGAGAGTTACAATTATAAAACATTATTGCTAAAGTGGAGGATTGAATGATTCCTCGGTATTTTCTTACATGGAATAAATATTATAAAAAGCATTGTTGCTCCAAGAAATAGAGAAAAATGTTTGCAAATAGTTTACCGTACCGTTACAAGATCCGCCATTAAGTTGATATCCGACCATGCAGACGCATTCAAAGCTTCCAGGAGCATTGACGCATGTCTGGTGATTCAATACGTCACAAGTATGACGACCCAGCACACATTTTATCAATGTCTGAAATAAACCCAGAAATGAAAACTCAATTTTTGAGGATGTAAATTCGGTTTGCGGCAGACCCGTATAAAGGATAACATTTTAAGGGGGCGCAGGGGGGGGGGGGGGGGGGGGGCACCAGTTTTTTTTACCAATTAAAACTGTAGTTTCCGTTTGCATTTATCCGAAACAAGCCCCTTTTCAGCGCTCTTCTGACGTGTTGAGATCAGACAAAATACATTCTGCGTGTAAATAATAAAACAAATACTTTTTTAAAACTCTCGGAGCAGCCGGGAGGTTAAAAAATAATCCAATGGTTAACAAATATGGTCATAATTTTTTTTCAATGGGCCAATAAGGCCAAGATTCCATGTAGTCCTCACCCCTGGTGTACCCCACAAGCCTGTAGACTCCCATTGGACAGACCCTAACCAGTGCGGAGTAAGGAGTGTTGATAGACAGCAGCCACCTGTCTCAGTGTAGTAATTGATTGACCCTGTGTCAAGTATTCCCTTGGGACAGGGTGGTATGCACTTTGTGACAACAACTTGCGCCGCATACTGGTCGTAAATAACGCAAGTCTAAGTCTTGACTGGCACTCCAATTCACCCCCACAGTGATTTATAATGGTTGTGGGCTTGCAGGGCGGGTTATTGGCCTTAAAGACAGGGTGGACGATTTTTTAACCTCCTGGATCCAGGGAAGTTGTTGATTAATGTGGATGCCGAGGGTTTGTGACAATTTGTTCTGGTAATTTTTAATCTCAAAAGTTCAGATTTCAAATGGGGGGGGGGGGGGGGGGCTGGGGCATGGACATCAGTTGGGGGGGGGGGGGGGGCACGTGCCCCCTCTAGTTATGCCATTGGTTTGCGGTAACATCATGATTGTGTTTTATCTGGCCTTCGCTGAGTCGACTATAGTTCTGACAAGAACTCATCCTTGTTGGTTCAAAAAGAACTTGTCCTGCTAAGTTATTTTTACCCACTTCTGCGGAGTAGATTAGGGGATCTGGGGACTTCCCGTAGTTATTTCCTCAACCCATGAGTAAAGTAAGTTTTGTCTCGACTAGATCTCTAGTCATCGCCAGTCCCTGTTAAGGACTGTCTACCTGGTTCTAGGATTAGGATTCGGGTTAGCAAAGACCTAAGTTAATGGTTTGCTTTAGGGGCGATAGAAATATTAGTTATCAAAATTATTTTTCAAATAAACATTGGAAAAAAGTGTTAATGGCCTCACACGTTTCGACCCTAGCAGAGTCTTTCTCAAAGGCTAAGGCTGTAGGTGATTTTTGTTCAGCATAGCATTTTAGTTATACCAACACTTTTAATGTAAGCAACTGCTATACTAAGTAATTTAAAACAAGTTTGCTTTAAACTTAGTAATATTGTATTAGTATGACTAATTTCAACTAAATGTACTAGTGGAAGTTTTGACGCTAAAGCTTTAAGTGTAAACTTACCCTGCTTGGGACTATTTCGGCAAGTTGATCTGAAATTGAAGATCGCTTTCTTCAGGAGTGATGCGTAGTCATCGACCGTATCGGCTAGGGTCATTGCTCCACACATCTCCCCATTCACGGAGATAAACAGAGGCGTGATGCCTGCTGCCAAAACAAGAGGCACAAACAGGGTTAGCTTGAAGTGGGACATCACCATTGCAAATGATGAGAAATTTTAACTCGTAACCAAATTACATCCACGCATCAACACACAAGGTAACTTGCTTCAATGCAACACCGTCAAACTGCGTATAGTTTTCCGGCGACCACTTTGCCTGCTGGTATCTATAGTAACCATTGCGTAAATGTGACATCATCAGAAACTGGTGGTCTCGTTTGGGTGTATGTCTGTTTGTTTTGGGGTGGTTTTTGTCTTTGTGTTTAAAAGGGGTTTAAGTGGTTGATTAAGCCATTTTATAATCTTACTGTTAATTTGTACTCTACATGTAGCTATATTCATAGCCATAGATTGCTTTAATGTGTGGAAGTAAATTGAATTGAATTGAATTGAGTATTTTTTTGTGTTACTCTGAGGCATGCTTCGGTGTGTCTGTGAGTTTTTACGGCTAGCCGAGAGTCACCATTCTGCTTAACGATTATACCTTTACCGATACATGATTTTGTTGTATATAATTAATGCTTACTTTCATTGCAATAAGCACCGTGAAGAAGGAAATATTTCTAAAGATGGCATTCAGTACCAGTATAAAAAAAAAAAGAAAATCCAAAACTAAATGTTGGTTCACAATGGTTTTTAGCTACGATTATCACAAAAAAACTTGCCATTCCACAAGTAAAAACAAAATCATTTTAAAAGACCCTCGCACTAACGTCACACTGCTACTTTCTCCTATGGTCTGTTATTTTTTTACAGTATGCGCACACATAACAAGGGGGTATCCGTCTTCCAAAATGGGCTCAGCCAAGATTTATTGTGGGTGAGGAAAACGAAGAGTTGACTCAGTTTTTTCAGTCGATTCGGTTTTTTCCCATTAGTGATTATTTTTAACTGAATAATCAAAATTACACGCGGATGGCGAATGCCGAGGAGAAACTATAACCACAAATTTACATGGGCCTAACCTCATAAATTTATACCGTAAAGAAGAAATATCAGAAACTGAAGACTAAAATAATTTCGTGTTCACTCATCCACATGAACTATCAATTAGGCACTTGCGGTATTCGTGGCCTTGACTAACGATCAATAGACCATCCGGACAAAGGAATTTCACTCAGAGCGGCATGCAAGTGATTTCTGGGATCCAATTATTTGCAAAATGACAAAAGAAACTATAATCCAAAAAGCTAAATTTCCCTTGTGAAGACCCGCGCATTGTAATTGAAATCCCGCGCATTGTCCAAAGCTATTTTTATAACAAAAATGCGCGCGCAGCTTTTTTTATAAAACAAGTGGGGTAATCGTCGTCTTTTCAATAAAGCGTGCCTTAAATTAAAACACTCTGTCCCCCTCCCCCCGTACTGCCGCCCACTGAGAATGGGGGGGGGGGGGGGGGGGTAATGTCAAGCATAGCTACACACACTGCTGAAACTGCGGCTCTTCTTTTTAATGAAAATCTATCTGACAAAACATGTATCACAGAACGTATTTGTAAAGCTCTATCGGGATGGGATTTGAAACTTCCATACCTGAAAACATGCGTGTTTGTCCCAGCCTCTACGTATGTGTGTTTAACCATTAACCGTACACTCTAAAAAAAACTCCTGGGAGTCAGAATTGACCCAGTTTCCGGCCGGGTCCCTGACGCGGTCTGGTTACTCATTTGATTTGTCTCGGATTCTGCGTCAGTTTGACCCATTTCTAAGTCATTTTGACACAGATTCCGGGTTATACTGACCCAGATATGGGTCAGGCCCAAAGGGACCCGGAATCCGGGTCAATAGACCGATCCATTAGGCCCCGCCCTCTGTGCACGCGCGCCATATGCACTAACGTGTTTGTCGGACTTTCGGTTGCGCAATCACGTCTATGATTGGTCAATACAGCAAAGGCGAGGCTTAATGGATCGGTCTATTTTGACCCAGGAGTTTTTAGAGTGTATTTTATGGTTTATCATACTGGTCTAATCTTTCAACTATCAGTGGGCTATAATGCTATAAAACCAAGCATTCCGATGTCCATTTACGGATTCGTAATTGGTCAAAAGAAAATCACCTTTATTATAACATGATAAATGCTGCTGCAGACGGATTTCAAGATGACCCTCCTCTCATCATTTATTATTTTCTTCAAAAACCATTGTTCTTATGTATGCTATTTATATGAGAGTGGAAATAAACCAATCAACCAACCAAGCAACCAAGCAACCAACCGACCAACCAACCAACTAATCAATAAAGCTGGATACGAAATGTCGGTTACAGCTATTACGCAATCTTATCCGAATGGGCTTGTTTGTTTTTAATTGAATATAATATTCAGATATTAATAATTGGTAACAGATTCCGTAGTGTAGTGGTTATCACGTCCGCCTAACACGCGGAAGGTCCCCGGTTCAAGCCCGGGCGGAATCAAGGAGTTCTATTTTTTTTTCTCCTTTAAATAATTTTTTTTTTACCAGATGAAATAGAAGAAAAGATTCATAGTTTCCTGTATTGCAATTTTACACAACTAAAATATCAAAATGAGAAACAAATTGCTTATCTGTCCCTTAACCCGACTGCCACACTTCACTACCTGAGTTCCCGTCTTCACACCTCAGTGCATTCCATCTCAACAGTGGTAATACTAATAAGAATAGGGTGCAGCACAGTAAATAAACTCGTCACAGCAAGCAATGCCAAATGCCAAATATAAAAATTACTCACAAACATTTAAAAGCCTCTCAGCCTGTTGGAGACAAATCAAATATATGTGCTGACAACTAAACTTAATTTTTCTTTTCAATTTTTAGTAGGTTAGCCGTATAGTTTTTGAGTAGGTTCTTCCAAAATGAAAACACCCCTGAACGAGTAAGCTGGCAAGACTCCATCTTGGAAAAAGTTGCCCCACACCTTTTTTTTAAGGAAAATAGGGCAATTTTTTCGGGGGCTAGTGTACCCAAAATGCTCCAGGTTGAAAGCCAACAGCCCCAGGGGCACAATATTGGAACATTTTGCAACAATCCATAAAAACCATGACCTTCAAATCTTTGATTTACAGAACAAGTTGTGGGTTTACATTTTTATTTCATGATGCTCGGCGCACGATTTCCTATCTATTTTGTGTGTTGCATACACCCATAAGTGTTATAATACAAAAATTTGTAAAGTGCCATTTTGTCTATGACCAAACACATTGCGAAGCGCTGGGAAAAAAATAATAAAATAAAGTAAAATATACATTACAAAAAAACTTAGACAATTAGTATACTACTATGGATCGGTTCACCTTATCTCTCAATGGAACCTAAAACCATACACATCTTCTATTTTTTTTTTATTGATATAAAATAAATTTAAACAAAATTAATATCTGTATGGGGGCCCTGTCAGCGAGAAAAGGTTCTTCAAGGTAAGTTTGTGATTTCCCAAACTTTTCCAGTAAAGCTTATAGTGCTTGTCGTCCTTTGCTCAACAGATCACTCAGAAGCTATGTTTTCAGGGCCCGAGCGTGCCTCGATGCTCACGTCGCAGCAAAGGCATCATGCTTGCATCATTTTGTATGCCTAATACCCTTGAAGCTATGCCCCGCCCCCTCACAAACGCAGCGGCCCTCGATCCCAGTTAATAGTATCGGTGATGTCTAATCGCTACATTTTTAAGTGTTCTACAGCACACTTGCATGAATATTTAAAGCAAAACCATTTTGATGGAAAAAGTATTCAGGCCGTGTGTAAACCCAATAAAACAAATTGTCATTTTACCCTGACTTTGAACTTCGTGCACATAAAAAGGGTGATTTAGTCTGTGTAGTTATAATGAACACTGATGACCTCAATCATCAACTTTCAAATATTCGTCATCTTGTTCTTGGTATTGAATTTTAAAGAGGGTCATCACCCAATAGAAGTAGCAGCACACGCCATTAATCAACCCTTCGCGTGTATTTAACTAATGAAAGCATGCATCAAGTGCCACTATGGGGGAAGCAGTGGCAATTCATAATTTAGTACTCTGATATATCTATATATATATTTGTTACCATGCCTCTTTTGGCATAGCAAGGATAACCAAGATCATGTACACTTGGCGGGGACTTGTCTTGGTGCTTGTTGTGCCTATTGGTGTCGTGATGGGGTTGTTTTGTGTGCCCGTTGATGGAAACATGTGTAGCGCATTGGTTGCAAGTGATGGAGCTGAGCAGAAACCGTATGGGTTAAGAGAGCAGCTAATCACGGCCTTCAAAAACCGATGCAGACCAACAATAAAGAGTAAGTCATTTTTCTCTACATTTTTTTTACCACAAAATGTTTATAGTTTTTAAACAAGTCTAAACGGGAACCATAACCTCGTTAAACTTTAGATGCTCAAACGATTCTTCGAGTTATCGAGTTATGACGGCCTAGTCATAGGAGTGTGGGTTCGAAGTCCCAGTCATGACAGTGTATACTTGAGTATGACACTTAACCATAAGTTGCTTCTCTCAACCCAGGTGTATAAATAGGGGCCTGAGAGGGCCGAGACAGTATTTTACGTTGGATTTACCCCTTAGCGCCAATTTAAGCAGCTTGTGCTTCCCAGGGAGTTGAGGAAGTTTGTGGATTGCTTTGTTGGTATCCTATCCTGCGTTTCACCTCTGTGGACCCCAGTTCGAATCCCAACTCAGACCGGAGCCCCTCATGTAGATTGAGTTATCGGTCAATATGTGCTTGTTATGGGTTTCCCTATTATTGTATGGTTTCCCTACGCTCGTCTCTTGGCGTAGGGTTTACAGTGCTCGTCGCTTTTGTGCCTTCACTCTAAAAAATAAAAAATAAAAAAACCCGACTGTTCCCAGTAGGCTTGTACTATCTTTTAGGCTTAGTGAGTAGGACCCTTCGTCTATAATATTGTCATAGGCATATGTGGACTCTTAGTGCATAGGGAGCAGATGGGTTAGTTTGTCCGAAATTTTACATATATAAAAACCCGCGCAAGTTCCAATTTCTAACAAAAGTTTTTTTTTGTTTTTTTTAGTTTTGCTTTGCCCTAAATTTACTCACTGTTTTGTCCGAATGGGGGAGGGGAGTTCCCTTGCCCCCGGATCGTACGCCTATGTGCATTGTTAACAGTAAAAATATTTATACGAAGATGGAAGCCCTCAGCCCCACCTTCATCGGTCATCGAGAGAAAAATTTCGATTAAAAAACCCTAAAACAAACAAACAAACAAATAAACAAAAAACGTCGTTAACGGCACTGATCGTTGAAAAAGTCTGACATTCATCTTCCTTTTCCGTAGCCTGCAGTTTTAACACAGCGCCTTTGGAAACAATCAGCTACACGGGCATGTATTACGATACCTTCAAAATGCCATTCAGGGTGAATTTCAGCGTGAAGGCGGCGCAAGATGCTAGAGTTGCCCTCTCAGAAAACGGGACAGATGAGTCAATCTTCACGGAGATATGTAAGTATTAATCGAAGTGGACTTTGGGGTGGGTGTCGGGCCAACACGAGCCCCGGACTCCAACAAACGAGAGCTCAGGTAATGGATCCCCAGGTCAGCCTCTTGCATACACGCCTTCAAATAATTCATAAGACGGTTGACTAGTTTTCAACTGCTGCATAATTTACCATATTGTTTGTCCTCTCAGATTAACTTTTCTTTTCCTCGAACAATTAGAGATTATTACTTTAGTTTGAGATGTTTCACAAAATCGTTGACCGCATCGTGTATTGGCCTCCTTTGAACTAGACAACAATCTATCACCCGTGTATTAAAGCATAACTGGGACCTTATAGTAATTAACGTTTTAAACCAATTAGAAGGTCCAAAAGGAGTCTGGCGTAATTACCCCGGAGCCAAGCTCACGTATTAAGTGCGGGGAGTTTGCTCTGGATGCCCTTGGATGTCACCAACAGATGATGATTTATATCAAAGTGGATTCATTTATTTATTCACGTCCACCACGAAACAATGGTATTGTTATAATTACACCTTGCCCTATATATAAATTAACAATGATAGCAAGAGTCAGTCATACTGACGTGTGTATCCCTTGTCAATTGAGATCTGCATGCGATCACTTAGAGGTGTTGTGCTGTCGTGCTGCTGATCTATGACCTGTGTGGTGGCTTTTAGTGAAGTAAAATTAATACTCAAGCTAAGGGAGTGCGCGCTTCCGAAAACACAAAGACGTTTCTCAAAACGTTTTTCAATAGACCGATCCATTAAGCCCCGCCCCTAAACATATTGACCAATCACAACATTGGCTACATCACCTCTGTACACGTGGGCAGCACAAAGTGCGTCTCTTCAATGCCACACTGCACGACATGAACGCGCACGCTATAAGTACGCGCACGCATGCTTACATTTTCTATTAGGATTTTATCGTGTCGGACTTTCGATGGCGTATTCAAGGCTGTGATTGGTCAACACGCAGGGGGCGGCGCTTAATGGATCGGTCTATTAAATCAACCCAAAGTGAATCTGAAATTGTACAAACAGAAAATTTAAGATTGTGGCTTTTCGTAAGTTTTAACTGCTGTCTCCCATCTTTATTTATAGGTATTGGTTGTGGTTTTGGTGATGAAACCATCATAAGAGCCTGTCATCCTTATACTTGCTTCTCACGTTTAGAAATCTACGTCGAAGAGTACATCCTCGATCTCAATGAGTATCGCTCCTTCTGGGTCGAGTATGAAGCGGGTATAGTCAGGGTCGGCAAGGGTAGAGACCCCAGCGCCATCTTGGAGTGGGACGCTGGGGCCTACCATGGCAGGGTACCCACTAAAGCATCCATCGGTATCAGTACTGGGAGCCGTTATTACGGATCATGGAAATTTTGTTAGTGGGCGTAAAAGTTTTACCGAGAAAACGCCATTCTATTAGCCAGCGTGATGAAAAAACCACATCATAAATAAGTTCAGATGATTTCTGGAACAAATTTCATCTAGCTATAATGGCTTATAGTTGTTATTTTATAGTTCAACATAATATACTACTCTTGGTATCTCTTTAAATTACTATTTTTTCTCTTTTGTCTTTGAAATGTTGGGTTCAGAACGTATGGGTATGTTGTACAGATGATTGCGATCATTTTGTTTTAACCATTAAGCGTTAAATATCTTTTCATTTGATTATTTGTGGTTACCAATTAAACAAACATTCATTACTCATCAGTTTATACTTGACGATTCCTGCTGATGATGTGCATAATTTATTGCAAAAAGACAATGCCTCACCAACACAAACTGGACTAACATCGGTTTTTTTTAGGGACCGAAATGCATAGAAGATGTAGACAAAAAAAAACAGGAGTTTCATAATTTTACCACACAAAATTTAAAGGCGCGTCCGTAAACGAATAAGCCATTTTGTGAGTTAGATTTGATTAATGGCCAATGACTTAGTTGTAATTAATGACCGCTTAAAAAACCTTCATACAAATAAAATAACCAATTACTTAATATGTGTTTTAAGAAGTAACCGGTATAACAATTTTTTATCTCCAGCAAATCGTCCTTTAACAGCACGTGGACAACAACACAGACCAATCCATGAAGTCCCGCTCCCTAACGTGTTGACCAAGTCACAGCCTTGGCTACACCACCGAAAGCCCGACAAAGTCCAACACGTCAAAAGGCTATTGGAAAAAGTAAACGTGTGTGAAAACATGTGGCGCGCGTTCATGTCGCACAGTGTGGCATTGGTGGTGTGCTGGGCCCAATTTCATGGCTCTGCTGCTTACTGCGTCATTCTGCGCATACGAAGACCATTCACCGCTTACGAGGCTAGCGCCGAATTTCTGCGCTAGCTGTGTAAGCACGGAATCCTTAGTTACGTGAACTACGCACGCACACAAGCAAAAATTCCTTGCTAACCCGTGAAATACGCTTAAGTAAGCGCGGAATTTTCTGCTTCCGCAAGCGCCGATTTTTTGCTTACGGTAAACAGAGCCATGAAATTGGGCCCTGCCCACGTGTACAGTGATGATAGCCACTGCTGTGATTGGTCAATATGTTCAGGGGCGGGGCTTAATGGATCGGTCTATTCTCAAAGACCAGTGCATGTATTTGCACTTTTGTGACTCGACATATTTACAGGAATAAACAAACCTGTGAAAGTTTAAACCCAATCGGTCGCTAAAAAATAATGGAAAACCCCTTATTATATTGCCACTGTTTTCAAATATCAAAAGTAGTTTTACTAATTTCTAAAAACTATTTAAAATGTTCCACCGTGACCGTCTATTATACTATATTATGTGCAAATTTTTGGTGATTTATATTTTCAATCTTACCAATTAAATGTTGTGCACACCCTTATGTAAACTTTTTTTAAATAAATATTACGTAGATATAATGTATATAAGTTAAATCATTTATTATTTCCTCATTAAAAGTATGTTCTATTAAATCCAATATTTATGTACACCCACCACACACACACCCTTGTAGACATTTTGAAATATCTTTCAACAGGAAGACCTCAATACTTCTTAAGTACCATCAACATAATAATATAATAAATTAGGTAGTTCTTATCAGCTTTGTCATTCCAGCGACGGGCGTCTCCAAGCTCTCATTATTTTGAGCTAAGATTTAATTACGAGACCCATTTTAAAGACTTGCACATCCATCGTGGCAACATATTTGTTAATTAACTGTGAGATAGTATATAGGGTCTCTATATCTATCTTAAAAGTAGGCTACCAATTAATAACAGTAGCACTAATTATATACATGTACTAGTAATTAAATAATAAAAACTCAGTAGCAGTGGGATGCCATTACATCCTCTTGTGCCACCATGCACTTAATTCTTTCATGCTTTGCGACATACTCTTTCTGTGAGGGCGATGTTTGGGCTTCTGACGTCAGACCCCGACGTCAGAAGCCCAAACAATAGACCCTATTGGCAACAGGTATTAATTGGTTTAATAAAGATTATAACATTGCTGTGGACAGAAAGAACGTCCTTGCATGCTTACACACATAATAAAAATGACACATTGTGTACCAAAACCTTTATTGCTAGGTTAGAAACAACATCACGTGGGCGTGGTCGGGAAAAAATATGTCTTTTTACAGTGGGCCCTTAAAAGAAACCTCTTGCACAGATTTAATATTTCCTCCTGATTATAACCAAAAAAATCATGTAAACGGCATAACAACAGACCTAACCTCCCCGTCAACATGCAAGACAAGTTTGTCCTGGTATACATCAACCGTCCCAAAGCCATTACTTCCTGGTGGTATTTCTACAATACCTGGCATGGTCACAACATGGATACCCTTTTCGTCCACAATATGGGCGAAGAAGTGTACGTGGCCGCTGAAGACCGCAACTACACAGCTGAAGGAGTGTATGAGTTGAAGAACCTCCTTGTAGTTCCAAAGGCAACAATCAATTTCAACTGTTGGATGAAATGGGGTGTGACCTGGAACAACAATCACAACAAATCCTTGTTAAAAAGAAAATTTACCAATAATATGATTCAAATATTTTAACTGGTGTGTTTTCAACAGCCAATTTAGTTCCCACACAAATAGATGACATTTGGGAATGCCAGGTGGCAGCAGACTTACCGTACTGATGTTCTAGAAAATGCATGCTTAGAATCACACGAACCGTGGGATTTCACCCGGAATGCATGCTATAATTCCCAAAGTCTCCCATTGGTACTTCCAAGGGAAGCTTGACTTTTAAGTCTTGAGTGAAAGTCAGACTGGATCCCCATGAATTGATAGAGAGATCACATATAACATAGTAAAATGCTCTATCCTGTTTGTCTTTTAGTGATGCCGAATTTGTGTGTCGATGGCTCAGAGCAGACTGCACTTATAAACCTTAAAATGCAGTTGGCTCAGATCAATATGCAGTTATACACCATTGTGCGTGTATGTCTTGTAAGTCCATTCTGCTCTGAGCCAACTGGGTCTTTCTAGGTCTTATCAGTCCATTCTGCTCTGAGCCGTCTGAGTCTTTCTAGGTCTAATAAGTCCATTCTGCTCAAAGCCAACTAGGTCTTTCTAGGTCTTAATAAGTCCATTCTGCTCTGAGCTAACTGGGTCTTTCTAGGTCTAATAAGTCCATTCTGCTCAGAGCTGACTGCATCTTTCTAGGTGTAAAAAGTCCATTCTGCTCTGAGCCGTCTGAGTCTTTCTAGGTCTTAATAAATCCTTTCTGCTCTGAGCTAACTGGGTCTTTCTAGGTCTTAATAAGTCCATTCTGCTCTGAGCCATAGGTCTAATAAGTCCATTCTGCTCTGAGCCAACTAGGTCTTTCTAGGTCTAATAAGTCCATTCTGCTCTGAGCCAACGGGGTCTTTCTAGGTCTAATAAGTCCATTCTGCTCTGAGCCGTCTGAGTCTTTCTAGGTCTTAATAAGTCCATTCTGCTCTGAGCCAACTGGGTCTTTCTAGGTCTTAATAAGTCCATTCTGCTCTGAGCCAACTAGGTCTTTCTAGGTCTAATAAGTCCATTCTGCTCTGAGCCAACGGGGTCTTTCTAGGTCTAATAAGTCCATTCTGCTCTGAGCCGTCTGAGTCTTTCTAGGTCTTAATAAGTCCATTCTGCTCTGAGCCAACTGGGTCTTTCTAGGTCTTAATAAGTCCATTCTGCTCTGAGCCAACTGGGTCTTTCTAGGTTTTATAAGTCCTTTTTACTCTGAGCTGACAGTGTGTTGAGCAAACTGTTGATACAGGTATTTTTGTTGCTAATAAAATGTTTGCCGTCTGGCAAAAAGTGCCCTCTCATGACAATTTTTTGTTGGCACTTCATCTTACCAAATATGAAAACCTTTTCCTGGTCATGGCTTGCCTTTTGAAGTACGTCTTCCAACCACCTCAACTGGCTGTCTCCCAGTCCTCCGTTGAATTCCACGAATCTTCTATCAGTACCTTGTAGCCCATCGGCTGAGTTCAGGCATTCGTTCTTGTTGACAGAGCGTAAAAGACGCAATGAGTCCTGGTGAACGGAACAAGAGTCATCATGTCCAATGGTACTTACGTCATATGTGTCAAGTACGACACAACGAAACCCAAGACACGGACTGAAATGGTAATATGGCGCAGTGGGAACTTCCACTGTGGATGAGATCAATTCTGGGATACAACTACAATTGGTGTCAACTTCGGTCGTCTCGAAATCAATCCCGGATAAAAGCCGACTACTTGCAATCTCTGCTCTTGAGAAGTTATAAAACTCGTGGTTGCCAAGTGTGTGATGTATAGCACAACCAACCTTGTCAAACTCGTTAATAACTCTGTTCAGGGCAAGAGAAGATTGCTTTTTGCCACCTTCATTGTTGAAACCATCTATGATGTCCCCGAGTTGCATCACAAATCTTGGTTTATTTGCACAACTATCACCGCTCCAATGTCGAACTGCTTCTTTTAGGTGCTCCAGGGCATTACGGTAATATCTAGTGCAAGTCTTTCTGAAGTTAAGACGGTTGTCTGTATCTGCATACTGGATGTCTGCAATAACGCCAAATGAGAACAAGCAGCTTGGCTCCTGGACTTCCATTCTTGATACCTACATTTACACAAAGAAGTCAAAAGGATAGTTTTAAAATAATAGAGAACAGATCCCTTGCATTGTCACACCAAAAGCTCAAACAGCGCTCTCACTGAGGTAAAGGAAGACCTCTCATTGGCTGAAAGTTGTGCGTGGGCGTGTATACAACAGGGCTCAATTTCATCAAGCCTGTAAGCAGGGTCCAATTTCATGGTGCTGGTGACCAAATAATTCTGCGTTTACGGCGCACTGTAACGTGCATGTTTCTATTGGCCACAGCAGGGCGTAAGCGCAGAATTCCACGGTAAGCAGTGCCATGAAATTGGGCCCAGATGTTTTGTGCTTACAGAGCAACCCCTAACACAGTTTATATTTCATCAACACTTATCCCGCAAACAATGAGGGTGGTTCTTGCAAGCAGATGAGTGACCCAAAAATGCAAATCCATTGGACGCGCATACGCACTGTCAAATCTTCTCCATTGCTTTAAATCGAATATACTTGAATATACTTGCGCCAGACACTTACACATATCTGAGCAGCTCGTTCATGGTGGTTTACACCACTGCAGCTATGGCCGCCCGTACGCGTGAATCCTCCATGTTGATTGGTACATATGTGCGGATGATACGCTATTGAAGCGTCTCGCAATAACTGCGGTGGTGTTAACCATCAAGAACGAGCCTTTCGGATTAGTGTATAGAAATCACAACAAATTTGCTTATCAGTAAACAGTTTTGTGAAATTGGGCCCTTGACGTTTCTACTGTAGTGTTTGACCTAGAATGGCAGACCTAACGCCACAGGGTCTAAAGGCAGGTTGGCTTCAAAGCAACCTCGTTCTCAGGGGTGATTGATATCGCCGCATCATTTTTTGGCATCAATATGGCACACTAGTGCCTATGGTAGCGAGGTTGGTTCCATAACTTCCACGCTACGCACTACAACTTAAGTTGAAAACTTGTTTGAATTGAAGTGGCAGCACATACAACATAGTTTTGCACTTGAGGTCAAACAAGCAAAACGTCACTGCACTATTAGTTTGTGTGAACAACAGGAACAAACAATTTACTTTTTGTTGACGAAAGAACGGAATTTGGAAAGTAGATAAGCCATTGTAAACATTGATTGTCTTTCAACTTTGGATTCATAATAATATAGCTCTGTTTATTGAATAAATATACAAGTATAAACAAGTACCCCATTGTTCTATTTATACGCTTGACATCGACCTCTATCACTGACGTTGTGACAACAGTAATGCAGTCAAGTACTTTACAGTTGAGTATCAAGTAGGCTACTGCCGAGTTCTAGGGGGACCAAGTAGTAGGCTACTTAGGTACGATGCCTCGGGTACGAGAACAGAGTAGTCTGGTATCCGGGTAACGAGTCCAACAGCCGAGTACCCAGTCCTTGGATCCCCGAGTACAAGTACGAGTACTTTATAAAAAAAAGTACTGCAAATTGAGATATCCACTAATTTATTGTTTTTTTGACTACAATTTCTAGATAACAGTGTGTGCATGAATACTTCAAAGACCACTTCAATTTTACTTTTTCTTGTGCATAAATTTTCATTAATAATGCAACGTAATTTAGACAATCCTATTTTAACCTAGTACTTACAATCGAGTCGAAGTACATAGAAACGAGATCACAATGGTGTTCACAGCATTCAACTATGAGATGTATAGTTACATGCACTGGAGGCTACATAATGGAGGAATGAAATTACGATGCATACATAAATTACGACATCAAACATTGACATTTATGAGACAAACAACGATTTAGGCATATTGATACCTTTTTTTAGAAAAAGGTAATGCAATTGCAAGCTTACTCCGGTGATTGTACATGAATCAGCAACCTGTGGTGATTGGAGATGGTTGCTTGTTGAGGGATGACACTTAACTATTTTCATTATTAAGCCGGGCCAGCAAAACAGCACGTTTTCCTTATAAAAGAATTTTCATGCAGATGAGATCATCATCAAGCATCAAACATAAAGCCAAATCAAAAAGGCATGTCAATGAAACCATGGATGAAGAAACGTACACACTCACATAACACACGGATGTTTGTGATGATCAAATTCAGCGATGATCAGATGGTAAAATAGCGGTCCTCGAAACAGTTGGCAGACCCCTAAACGCTGAACAGGTGTTGGTTTTCTGGTAATTTGCTCGCCGCAAGTTATTTTGTACTGCTGGTTGACTTGCAGTCATGAACTTTGATCGTGGTATACGCATGAGGTACCCATGATCATAACATGTGCTTCAAAATGTTTGCCGGACAATCACAGAGTGTAACACTTACACAGCTGTCACATGAATCAGGATCATAGGGTCCTACCGGTATTTTATAACAAATAGAAATAATCTGTGATATCCATGACTTTGAATGATCAGTGATAGTGTAGAAAAGCAAAGGTCAAAATATCATTGCGGTGAACTTCTGATACCGACTATGATTTGTATGTGGCAAAAAAGTATGATCTTCGAGTCACATGTCTGAAAAGCGACAATGGCAAAATAAACGTACTAGGAGGGCTTGGACCTTATGCGTCTGATTTCATAAGTCCCATACTCTGTAGAGCTATGTACAACAGCGCCTTCAATGAGGTCAAAACGGCTGTGCAAACCCTCTAGACCCAGTAACTGGGGCGCTGTACTCCTTTTTTGAGATTTTGACATTATTGGTCGTACTACTACTACTAGTACTACTATCTAATACTAAAATAGTACGACCGATAATGTCAAAATTTCAAAAAGGAGTACAGCGCTCCAGTGACTAAATAGTAATTATTCTACTTTAATGTGGTAAAATTTAATAATTTTTAAATTAAATATAACTGGTTTTACTTACATAAATTTTTTATTTTTCTATATCCTTTCCTCTCCTGTGGTGGTGTAGTTGCAAGTTGGTGGCTCTTCTGCTGTTGTACTAGTACTAGTAGTAGTAGGGTACAGTATTTTAAATGATCGCTTCGAAAAGTCGCGCACACCTGGCCGGACGATGATTATTACACAACAACAACAACCAACGTAATAATTTCCTGAACACATCCGCTTAAACGAGGTAATGTTCTTTCTGCTGGAGCGATTCATTCGCTCCAGAATCCAAGATTTTTTCACGGAGTGCGGCACATGCCACATGGGGGGGATTGCTTTTCAGAAGGGGATGGAGGAGCTGTTTGTTTTAATGAATATTATAGGTATAAACGTATCTACATTTATTTATTTTATTTATTTTTTTTTGGGGGGGGGGGGCACCTAGGGGAACTGAAAATTAATGAGCGAAAAGAATGTACACAAACGGTAGATTAACTGAACATTGAAGAAGATTATCAACATTTATTTGTATTCACTTTATTAAGAGTAAAAAGGTCAAAGTGATTTTTATTCAAATGCACCCCCATCTCTGCTGATTAAAGATTGCCCATTCCAACCTGTACTACATGGGTTCTAGTGCCGGCCGTTCCGCAGCATCTACATACCCTTGTCAAAAAAAACATGACAAGCCTGTTATTACTATTACTTTAGTATCGATACAAACTTTTTTTTGTAGTTGTACAAGTAAGTACAACCCTCTCAAAATGCAACCATTGCAAAAAAGATGACGTCGAATATCGTGGTACAGCAAGTGCAATCAGTTGATGTGGTAAAAACATGAAATTTTGTTATTTATTTAAAATAGTCTTAAGTTGATTGAAATTGTTCCTTCGAGAGTACAGCGCCCCCGTTACTGGCTGGGTCTGTACAGTGTAAGCATGGAGATTTCCTTCCTCCATGGTGTAAGTGTGTAGTGTAATAAGTGTAAGGGCGAATACCGGACACTTCGGCACCTGGCAAACTCGGCACCTGCAAACTCGGCACCTTGCAAACTCGGCACCTAACAATCTCGGCACTAGCTCGGCACCAGGAATTCGGCACCTTACAAGCTCAGCACCAGCCTATATTTTACTCGCAAACTCGGCACCCAGCAACAGGCCTACGGGGATTTGTTTTTTAAAACGCCTTGAAAGAAGGGTCAAACGCTGGAATATAACAAGAATGAGCCCGTACGTAGTTCTTCGTTGGGTTTATGGGCGGTGCGCGCGGGTCCAAAACGATTGCCGCCCTGTGGGGGGGGGGGGTAAGAAAAAGTAATGCACAAGTTCTTGTGCCGTTTTGGCGTTCAGTGTTTGTTTGTTTGTTTGTTTGCTTGCTGTTTGTTTGCTTATTTGTTTGATAGTTTCTTTGCATCCTTTCTTTGCCTGTGTTTTTGAAAAAATTAGATCTGTTAAACTCTGTCAAATTTATTATTTCTCTTTCTCCCTGGTACAAGAAGAAGGCCCTATGCCTACTTCATTAAAAGATGTATACGTAAGTAATGGAGGTAGAAATAGACCCTCCATGGTAAGGCCTATGGTTTGATGCGTCTTTAGTTGTATGGATCACAAATGTTTATGATAGTTTCAATCTAAGCCCCACTGGTAAAGGTGAGTTCATACTTTGATATATTTTCACGAAATGCTGAGTCAAACGTGAGTTCATACTTTGATATATTTTCACGAAATGCTGAGTCAAACGTTTTTTGTTTGTTTGTTTGTTGTTTTTTTAACTTTTAACCAGACATACCTTTGTTTAGTATGAAGTATTAGAATACTGAAGAAATTGTTAAAAATGTATTGAGGCCTCTTTACAATTTTGAACTGGCTTTGAACTGGGTGAATTCGGTTGATAGGTCTACTTTTTGTGCAGACGCTGGCATTGGTTAGCTGCCGTTTTGAACTGGGTGCCGAATTTGTAATTGTGCAGGTGCTGAGTTTGTGGGTGCCGAGTTTGCAGGGTGCCGAGATGGAGGTGCCGAGTTTGCAAGGTGCCGAGTTTGCTGGTGCCGAGTTTGCTAGGTGCCGAAGTGACTGGTATGCATAAGGGCCATGTCGCACGAGGCAATTTTTTACAGGCAACCAGTTCCAGGCAATCTCCAAGAAGAAAAGGCATTCATATTTCAGTTTTCACATAATTTTCTTGAAGATTGTAGGACATCACTAGAAAATAACTCCTGTGCTGCCAAAGTGTTTCTTTTGCATGCGGTGCAGTTGGTTGCCTCTAAATTGCCAGTAAAAATTGCCCTGTGTGACATATGGCCCTTACCTTAGGCTATCTGTACATGTATGTCTATGTTATGTATTGTAGTTTTGTACTTATTAAATGTTGCGCCATCCATATATCAAGAATACCACACTATTATTTTAAATAATGAATGATTTGACTTGAATATTTTCATGAGTTGGGAGATGGAACGATCCATTCAACAAAACGAAGTGGAGTTGAAATTGAATGGAAAATTTGATCTTTCTTCAATTCATGCCCCTGATTGCGTGAATTCAAAACATTAATTTGTTTTATATAATTTATAGTATGACATCCAAGTAGGTCTATTCATTTGGAGAAAAAAAACATTCAAAATGTAAAAAAAAAACTAGCATCAACTACGAGGGTGTTTTGTACTGTTGTGTACGTGCACTCGGTATTGGAAGTTGACAAACTAGTTCCTGAGGTGAAGTCAAGGGAACTAGTCTGTCAAATGAACTTGTTTTTAAAAAGAGCTATGTGCTGTTTTAAATCAACTGTCCACACTCAAACCATGTTATATAATTTGTATAATATTTAGTTGCCAGTAGGCTGGCTGCGTGTTATTGGATTGGATTAGTGGGGCTAAGACTACATGTAATTCTAGGCTAATTCCACATTATCTTCATTCACATGCTGTTCAACTCTTTTTTTCTTGTTACAGTCAATCATCCTTCCTGTATATAATGCCGAACCCTGGTTAAATGAATGCCTTCAATCTGTGTTAGATCAGAATACAACAGCTACTTTGGAACTGTCGGCCTTCATGGATGCTTGTACAGTAAGTTAAGAGGGTTTCCTCTCCCCCTCCCCCCAAAAAATATTTAGCAGACATGTGAAATTTCCGCGTTTATGCGGATTTCTGCATTTTTTATTTATACACTTCAGAAAACACACCGTACTTTTCAGGCGCTCTATTTTGATGCACTGTCTACCATTCGATTTTGGCAAACAAAGGTACACACATTCTTTTTAACACCTAGTTGTGGGGACTCCCTATTTTTGTTCTATTATTCCCTTTTCTATTGAATTACCTTGTGGGGACTTGGTTTGACAAAGAAAAACGTTGTGGGGACCTTTGTTCAATTGTATAGATGTCCCCATAACGGTGTGTGTGCCTACCCACTGTTACAGACGCCATATTAAGTAACAACGCTGTTAAACAGGGCAGTATAGGAAGTCCCGGTTCTCTGGTTCATGTCTGCGGATTTGTTTCTTTAAAAAAAATTTTTTATGCGGTGTGATTTAGAGAGATCGAGACGTTAGTAAAAAAATGTGCCCTTAAAATAAATCCATTGATGTGTACCTTACAGTATGTACACTTCACACTGGGCTGTAAATTTGTACGTTAGTAATGTATGACAGCAGCCAGTAGATTTTTTCTGTGTTTTTTTTTAAGGCCACTCACATGCCTGATTTAGCTGCAATAGTCATGGCTCTTAATACCTACGAAAGACCATAGTTTCAAACTTGGCAAATTGGGCAATTCACTTTTCACGATGATTTTTCGATAGTGCCAGAGATGAAACTTTCCTCACGTTTTTGATTCTCTTTGTCTCATCTAATGATGAACATTTTGCAGGACAAATCTTGTGAGATACTTGGAAGCTGGCAACTAAAGTTAGAAGCTGCAGGTATCCAGGTTGTAGTTAATGGACACTCTGAGGAGAAACCTAAAGGAGGTTTGTATTCACTTTGCATCTTACCAATAGTTTTCTCATCGCAAATGCCTGTCCCTCTAAACATCCAGGGGCTCAATTTTACACTGGACCACTGGCCCGAGGCGTCAGTGGCATGTGCCTAAAGCGCTCAGCTCTATGTGGCTCTGGTTCGATTCCCAGCTAGGGCCATATGTGAGTAGAGTTGTGCATTGGTTCTCTCCTGTGCCACAGGTGTTTTTCTCCAAGCCATCTGGTTTTCCTCTCTCCGGAAAAACCAAATACTTTTGATCTCAGGCTGTGCTCCGTGGTCATATATGGGTTGATGTTTTCCCAAGCTCAATGAATTATACCTTGAGAAGTACAAGGTATACTAAAGCAAATATTTACATGGTTTACTTCTGGTGGACAGTCGATATTAGCTCCCCGAGGTATTGAAAAATGACAAGAGAGTTCCCTCGGCTTCGTCTCGGGAACTAGTTTGTCAACTACCAATGCCTTGGGGAGCTAATATCGACTGTCCACCCTCAAACCATGTTGTATTTGTATACTGTAGTGTTGCCAGAAGCTCCTTGAAATCTATAATTCCGGAGGTTACTAAAAGGTGGAAATGTCATTATTTCAATTTACCTTCTAAAATTTATTTAGATACTAGTTTCATACCTTTTTGCATTCGGCTAGAGCCTTGTAACCTTCATGAATACACTTCTTTGGCCCTGCCCCCCCCCCCTCCCCTCTGGTTGCACCACAGCTCAAAACATGTAATTGTAGCTGTCACGGCTGTAGGGCGAATTAGTCACTTCATGAAAACTGTGATGATTTTTAAGCTGTTAATACAAATCATTATGGAATTCAAATTGTAACTTTTGTGTGTCTGTAGTTGGATACGCCAAGAATCAAGCCATCTCACAAAGCCATGGAAAATATCTCTGCTTTCTTGATGCAGTAAGTCTTAATTCAAAGATTTTAAACACTATAATCCAAAAGTTGTTGTATGAAAAATTCCTTGATTAAACATGATCTGTTAAGCACTGTATACTCAGTACCTTCGCGAGTCCTGTAAGGAAAAAATCCACAGGCATATTACTCGGGTAGGATTCGAAGGTCAAACCCACAACCTTTGCCATTCTAGAGCAGTTGTCTTACCACTAGACTACAGAGTAATATGCCAATTGCCAGTTGTTTTTTTTCACAGGACTCGGGGGGAAAGTACTGAGTATACACTAATTCGAGCAACACAAGTTTATGGTGTTTTACACCACCGCAGCTATAACCGCTGCATGCGCGCACAAATGAGAATAGCGCATCAGCGCTCATATGTACCAATCAGCAGGGAGGATTCACAGTGCGTGTGCGTCGACGTGCTCATGTGGCGGCAATAGCTGTAAATGCCCATGAAGGAGCTGCTTGGATTAGTCTATACAGTGCTGAACACACATCAGTGTATGGGTAAAACACAAGTATTTATCTCTATCCCTGATGCAAATTTAACTTGATTTGTTATCTCCTTTTTGTTGGCTGTTCTTCACGTTACTGTTAATTTGTATCTTATTTGTTTTCTTGGAATTGCCGGAATCATTTTTCTTTGAGAACACCGCTGGCACAAAGAAACCTTGACTAAACAATGCCAGGAGAACAAAGATTCCCTTTATTGCATTGTGATTTTTGTTTACCAAGAAAATGTGAAATTCACGCACTGTGAATTGCAAAACCTTTGACGTGAGCTGCGGCACAGGATTGGTACTAAACTCGGAACCATGGCTCGATTGTACGTTCACTCTGACTTACCTCCATTGAGCCAAAATACAATAGATAAACAATGGTGGAAGCCTCTGTCGATGCCAGTAATCCTCTTCTTTGAACAAAAGGACAAAGGTATGGAATCGGGGCTTACACAAAAAAACCCAAGACCATGTTTGGGTGAAACAAAGTGTGAGACGGCATGTGGGTGCTCTGTGCAGGCTCATCAGTGGAAGGTCCGGGCAACCTTTGTTCCAGTATTCTGGTTTTACACAAGGACGTTTTACAACATAGCCGTTTGCTGGCCCCAAAAATAGTTTCGTGGATACACCTCAGCCGGTGGCAACAAGTTCAGTCCAATATCCACTGGCAATCAGAAATGCTTCATAAATTACAATACAAATAAAGGAATAACCAAGTACCATCATAAACATTTATTAATGAGTCAAAAATGTGTTTTCAGTTTATCATATACGTTAATTTGACGTTATTTATGTTTGTGTTTATTGTAGGATGATGTAATGAGTAAACAGCGTATTGAGATGCAATTAGCTGCAACAGTTAATCCGCCATTCACAGTAAGTACTCTGGATGAAGTTATTACTAACAAAGAGAAGCTCATGGTGGGAGTGTCATAGCCGAGCGGTCTAGTCTACTGGGCTCAAAATCTGGTGTTGTCAGAGTGTGGGTTCAGGTCCCGGTTGTGTCCCTGAGCAAGACACTTTACCAAAACTATTCTGTCCTTCGGCTGGGACGTTAAGCCGTAGGTCCTGTTTGTTATGCAATACATGTAAAATAACCTTAGTGCACTAATCTTTAAGAGAAGGGGTTTGCCATGGTGTTTCTGGCATGGTTGGCTGCAGATTGCACCTCATCACCTTGTAAACCCTTACATAATGGGTCTACTAATTCAAGCATAGCTCTGCATACCTGTCAAAAAAGATAATGAGCACTTTTAGACGCCCGCTGGGTGTGATAAAGCGCTATGTAAGAACTGATTATTAGTAAATCATTATTATATTTACTGGGACGCATTTTGGCAACCCTGACCGGAAATCTGTTTGACCTTCACTCATTAGTTCAGAGTTTTCGGGAGTTTGGTTGTGCCGCGGTGACACAGTTGTTGTGTCCAAACTGTAACCGAGTTGTTGGTGCAGTAAGGCTTTCAAGATGGTAGATTTTACAAAGTAATGAAAAGTATCTACAATTCAAAATAACTGATGCTGAAACGTACCAGGCCAATAAGGTCAATAAAATTATAAAAACAAAAACAAATCGCAGGCCCCACATTTTGTGAACAATAATTTTCAAGAGGTGAACCTACATGTACACGTACGTCATTGGTTACTGAGCTCTCGGAAGTTGTTTCATTCATTGAATTTTACATCAGAAACTTGTTTCTGGTCATGGACGCCAAAACACGCCACAGGTGTCAACATGCCAGGACTTCCTAAAAAATAGGAAAATGTAGGTGAAGTAAATGAAGTTGAAGTGAAAAGAAAAGTTATTTTGTTTCTAAGTATTTTAAAGGCACACATTGCCCTCAAATCTCTAAAAAAACGTTGCTGCTTGGAATAGCTCTTTATCCTTTTAAGAGTTGTTCATGCAATAAAACGCCTACAGTGTGTTTGAATTAGTGAGTAGAGATTAAACAAATATAAATTTGCCTCTCGGAAATACAACCAGCAGAACCACACTTTTATAGAAACATACTGTCCACCATCTTATGGAGTAAGAAATTTGGTTTTACAAAAAGGCGGACCGTGTTCTGTCACGAATCTTAAACTAATACATGTATATGTAAATACACAACACAAATTCTAGGAATATTTATGTGAATCATTATATTCTACTTTTTAAATATCTTTCCAACCATATTCATTTCATAACAAATGCTTTTTGTAGCCCAAAACCACCCAACCCGTAGGCAATGTGTCCCTTTAAGAAAGTACATGCAGTCCAAAATTGTTTTGATAATGGCTTGATATTCCGCTCTTTTTACGACGAGTCAGTTTTTCATTGGTGAAGTGCATGTCTATGAGAGAATGCTAAGTAATTTTTCTACTGGATTACTTGTATGGGAACTAATTTCAGGCAAATCACCTCCATTACCTCTGTGAAGTAGGAGGCCACTTGTTGTTGTGTAAAAGTTTAAAAGTTCAGGTGTGACTGTCGGTGCAGATTCTGATTATTTCATTGTGTATGAGGGCATGGTACAATTTTATTTTTGGTTGAGTAAATAAACATTCATGCTTATCTTTGGCTCTTATCAAAACAAACTATATATCACAACTATTATGATATGGAGATAGCGAAGCACATGAGAGCTACATGCTGGCCTCCGTTTGTCACATGAACATCATGTTTATTGTGTTGTTACTGTTTTACCTTCAAGCATGGAGGTCATAGAAATACACCAGAGAACCGGGACTTTCTCTAATGCCCTGTGTAACTGCGTCATTCTTTATGGCGTCTCAAATGTTGTACCCTCAGAAACCGGACTTTTTTTAAAATCAAATGGTAGACAGCGCATCCAAAAGGCGCGCCTGAAAAATGTGGCGTGTTTTCTATGTGTGATCTGCAGCTTTAGTGCGACCATGTCCAGCGGAATCATGAAAGTGCATGGTGCGATCGTGGGCACGTGTTCATGCCATTCCATTAACATTTGTTGCTATATATATGTTGTTATTTACACTGTATGCATTTGCACACCATTTGCAATAAGCCATTTGCGAGATAGATTTGAATAATGTCTGCTACAACAACTTGCTTCAGTCACAACTGACCGCTTACATTTGAATTCATCAGACTAAAGAGTTGCTTTGTCACATGTCTTTGGGCAAACGCATGCATAGTTACATAGAAGACGGCAAACACCCATGGATACACAACTCTAAATGAACATGTATGGCACAATGGTACCAAGCTTTGCCCAGCTGTGAGTTACTGTACAAAAGCTACTCTGGAGAAACCAAATTGAGCATTCACTTGTGACAAATCAAGTCATTGTACATGTATATACCAAACATGATTCAAAATCTTTGCAAATGGCATATTGGTGCATTAAGAACTTTTTTGGACTACAACTATTTTGCATATTTTACAGATAACCGGTTGTCAGTTCAGCAGACTACCAGCAGGCTCTACGGAGCGATACACTCGATGGGCAAATACCATTCAATCAGATCAATTAACAACGCAGGTAAAGGTTAATCAACAAAATTTAACACTATCAAAAATCTGCATAAAAAAGTATTCCTTTTTAGCAATAGCATGGCTCCATTTACAAGCAATGTGAAAGACATGGCCTTCCGGTTGGTTATTTGAATATGTTTCTAGTGTGCTTAGCTACCCCTGTTGATAAAAATAAAAACAAATTTATTGAATTTATGTTGTGCTCTCTCCAAAACCAGCCTGTTTGAGGGTGCATTAGATTAAAATTACACAAATATTAATAGGGCTGTATGCGTTTTTGTAGGCCCTTCAAAACCACGGCTTTGGTTTCTGCTTTGGCTTAGACTCCATCAGGCAGACAGAGCTTAAGCCAAAGTGAAGCGAAAGCTGTGGTTTCGAAAAGGGCCCTAAACCATCCTCAACTCCTTTGGAGTAAGCAGCACCAGCAACCAAATGTTTGCCACATGTCACATCAACATCCTCTACCCTCGCGGGTACCCATTTTACTCCTGGGCGATAAGAAGCATGGCGTGTCTTGGCGGAGTGGTCTAGTGCATCGGAGTCAAGTCCTGATGACTGAGTCATTGGAGTGTGGGTTCGATTCCTGGTCATGACACTTATGTCCTTGAGCAAGGCACTTAGCCATAATTGCTTCGTATAACCCAGGTGTATGAAAAGGGAACCTGAGAGGGCTGAGACGGTACTTTGTTGGATTAACCCTTGACCACTAATTTAAGTTTGAGGCTTGGTCTAAGTACGCTTGAAGAACATTGATAATATAGCTACTTGGATATGTGCACTGTATAAGAACCAAGTATTATTATAAGCAATTATAGTTTACAATTTGATGACTTTGCTATCAGAACTTTGGTCAGAACTCAAGATGACCGTATATCTTTTACACATCAATTCCTGTCAGATTTTTACAGCTCATGGTCCTACCATCATTATGCCAACATGGTTCTGCTCACGTGAAACATTCGATAGAGTCGGTGCATTTGACGAAAGTGGAAAGGTAATTATTTTATTGAAAATGATAAGTGGCTCAATTCAAATTTTCTTTGTTATCCATCTCATCTCTTTCTTTTTATTTACAATGTAGATCAAAAATATTTTGGCATTTGGTTGGCCTCACTTAGATTTGAAATGTATAAAGGTTATGGACAATCTGGACAGCCCTGATTGGTTCATTGGTGATCATGTGGTACAATTTTCAAATCAGTGTGAACATGTTTTTCTATTATCAAGTAGATGTACTTGGGAAATAACTTTCTTCTTCTTGCATGCTTTGATTTTCTTTTCTTAGGGGACCCCAGAAGACCTTATATTTTTCTTGGAGCATCTGAGACTCGGTGGCAGTGTATACCGAGTCAACCAGTGTCTTCTCATGTACAGATACCATCCCACTGCTGCCACTAATTCTGTGTCAAAGTAAGTATGTCATTTCTGGGGGCCTTTTCTTCAAATGTTCCCAACAGATATTTCATACACACTTCAACAAAGAACATGTGGACAGGCATACACACCTTTGTGGGGACTTTTATATAATGGAATAAAGGTTCCCACCATTTTTCTTTGTCAAACCCTGTCCCCACAGAGGGATTCTTTAGAAAAGGGAATAATAGAACAAAAATAGGGAGTCCCCACAACTGGGTGTTAAAAAGAATAGGAGTGTTGGCTTATGTTGGTTATGTACATGTACATGAAGTGTGGGTGTTATTTTGTTGGAGATGGGGGGGGGGGGCGCTGATCATGTTTTTCCTGCTCTTTATAGTAGCTGTTGTTTTATCTCAAAACAGAGAGTCCATATGGGATATCAGAATGAAGGCCGTGGAGGAGCGGATATTGTGTAATTGGGAATCCTTCACGATATGGAACGCTGGCAAACAAGGAAGACGATTTTACAGATCACTGAGCCACCCTAATCAGAAAAAGGTAGAAATTGTTGGGTGGGGGAAAAAGAAAAAGAGAAGAATTGCATTTCCCAAGCTGTGATAATTTGTGTGGGGAAAGTAGTCTAGGTTTTTGAATTTCAATTTTTTATATTAATTGATTTATTTATTTCGTCGTGTTTTTTGAGTGTAGCCCCATCAGTTGTCAAAGAACTGTTCTCCCTGCGGTCACAGGATATATCTATAGACCCCTTTTTTTAAACCACGGCTTCAGCTGGGGCTCTGACTTATGTTCAGTCAGTAATTTTAGGAAGCATCAGTGTTGTTATAGGCTTCAAACAGGCAGACAAAGCCTAAGCCGGAGGCAAAGCTATGGTTTTGAAAAGAGTTATAGTAGACCTTTATCATGGTGCGGCCATCTTGATTTTCTCCCATTCAAACCAATGTAACCAAACCGAGGCTGGAAGGGCAAATAGTCTGGCTCCTTTTAGTACAATGAATATGAGCATCTATTACTGTTATTGGATACAGAGAACATGACCAAGATGGTGGCAGCATGATAAAGGTTTGTTAATGTAGACATATACAAAATCAGAAAATACAATGCAATACAATACCAAAAAAGGTATTTTGAAAATGGAACATTGGAAATGTAGCAGGCATTTCCCTTGTGTATAATGGCACTTGTTTTATTTTGAAGGTCGTTCAATTTTGTGACGTTGACCCTGTCAAGATTAAGAAAGGAGTGTACATCTATGAGGAATGCAAGGTGAGTGGATAGACGAAGAGTTAAAAAGAACGACTGACTTGTGAAATAGATCAGCTGAATAATTATGTTAGCCTATGCTTTCATCCTACGGTCCAAAAAGGTGGGGGATATTTACCCCCCTTCCCCTTGTGATATTCGTCCATGGACAAAGTTGAGGACTGGTTAATTATAAAAAAATAACAAATTGGTTTCAATCTGAAAGCTAACTGGTTATAAAGTTCAGTACCTATCTATAATGTCTTTGCACAGCAGTGCGCATGTACTTGCTCATATGTTAATCTATGCAAATGCTGTTGACCTGACCTAATGCTTGTGTATTAGTATGGGGTAGAACATGCTTTGAGCTGGGAGAATAAAAACACAGATCATGTGATGTGTGATTGAATTCATCTTTATCTGGAGTTAAATCTGTTGACTTGTCTATTGACGAACACGACGCCCTCCTACAGAGATATTTCCATCTGAAATACTGTCACAGTCAAGAAATTACAATTTTGAGACCCCCTCCCAAACACTGATACTTTATACTGATTGCTGCAATGGGAGACTTCTAAGGCCACTAGGTGGCAGTCGACTTATCAGGTAAAAACCAGGTAAAGTTAGTGTTTTTGGAAATGTGCGCATGCTCAGAACTACGCAAACAATGGAAAGTTGCCTGGTAAGTCTGCTGCCACCTAGCGTTCCACATTGAAATAGTCATGCATGGATACCCCTGGGAAACAATCCATTTTCTGTTGTTTCATTTATGTTAATTTGATGAAATTTACTCAGGTTGACTGGATGGAAATGAATTTACTCTTCCAAACTATAATGACTGTTTTGGTGTGATTCTTTTTATCAGACAGTTCCTAAGCCTAGGGTCCCAATCATTCATTTCAGTCAAGCCAAGCCGCCTTTTATCATCTGTGTCAAAATGGTAAGTTCCAGTCTCCGTACTCAAGCTTACCATCAATGAAAAGAGAAATTAATTATTTTGCTGTAAAACAACATCTTCAAGGTGGAAATAGAGTTTGTGAAAATGGCCTTTGTACAACAGCTTCCTGTTGTGTGAGAATTTGTGGTTCACACTTGTGTGGTCAAACAATGTTGGCACCACAGGCTGCATGTCAATAAACAATGTGGGCCTCACCCTGAGAAGGTTAAAGGTTACCGTCATTCAGGTATGCGCAAGACTTGCACAGTGTATACTGAATGTTTTTTTTTTTTTATGAACCCCAATTCAGGACCTTACCAATGGGAACTTTGAAAGTAATCTTGAGTCTCTGAATCTAACGGAAGGAGACGATTACATCTTGTTCAGCTGATAAACAGAAGGACATACTCAAGTCTAACGAAGAAAATCGTAAGTGCTACTTTAAGTTGGTTATTATCTTATTTTAAAGCATAGGCAGAGATGCTTTTCCGGTTTTACAGGAATTTCTGGTTTAAACTAATTTTTTTTTTTCCGGTCGTCCATTCAACAAATACAGTGATTCTTACCTTGTGTCTCTGAAGTAACAATAGCAACACAGTCATTTCAGTAGCATAGATTTAAAGTCTGAGATGGCTTTTGCAGTTGCTTATAACACAAACCACCCACTGATTACCTGCATGCCACTGCAGCATTGAACCCGACCATCCATCGCAATCATCCTAGGCTCATTCTTGAGTTCCAAGCCACCTCGTGTTCTCTCCACACTTTCTCATCGTCCGCACGCGACGCTAAGCAAACCTATCGCATTAAGTTCAGTGTGAATTTGACATAACATTTTTGGAGGTGAGGTGTAGGGGGTAGAGATCTCTTGTCTTGAATCAGAATTTGTAAGTTTACCTTTGTAATGTATATATCGCAGATCGGCACGCTGATCATCGCAGCACACTAACAAAAATAAATTGCCACCTGGCAGCTGGCCGGATATGCGGTGAGCTTTTCTCTCATGCATCTCATATGCAGTGAGACTCAGTGGATATAGACTTCATTCCTGGCTCTTTCACAGTAACGGTTCAAATTGCTCCATGTACGTTCGACCGTAGTACATTTAATGCTGCAGCAGAGACAAACGTGTGGAGACTTTGGAAAATCTACTGCCAACACTTCACTGTGCTTTGTTTAGTGTTTACTGTAAAATGATAGTCCTGTCTGTATGGATGCATGCACATTGTTAGTCTCTTCTACCAGTTGTCAGTATGAATTTCTTTTTTGAAAAAGCGCTATTTTCCAGATTAGATTAAAGTGATTTAATTGACACGTTGACCTATGACCTGGGAGAAACTTTGAGATGATGTGTTTTCATTTGCATTTACCTTTAAGTCTCAGATTTGTTTTTCTTATTTTTTTTCTTCAAAATACTATGTTTTGTAAACTGTCAAGATAATCTTGAAGCTACTGAAAAGTGTTTGAAGAACAAATTTCAATGGCCAAAGGGTGGCAACACTTAACACGATCACAAATAAACATTTTAACATGCGTAAATTCATAGATTACTAATTTGGAAGATCATTATTGTGAGCTTTTTCGATAGATACGTCTATCATTGATAGAATTTCTTCGTTTTTTTTCATCGAGTTATTTCTTCAGATTTACTCAGCCCTCGGTCTCACTGCAGCCAATGGGGTTCACACTGAGAGCTGCGCTGACGTTTGGGTAACCTTGTCCAAATTGTGGACATTGCCCAAAATTTGGACATGCATTTTTTGGCAGTCAATTTTTTTTATTATTTCTTTAAAAAGCCACTTTACATCTCTGCATGTATGGTTTATGTGATTTCTTTCTAAGTTGTATAAATGCATTAAGGCATTATACCCACAGCAAGTATTTTTAATCCCCTGCCTTGACTCAGCCGTTATGTGCTCAGCTCGTCAATTCACTATTATTATTGTACAAAATGGATTCCCTTTTTTCTTATCGTCACTCATTCTCATGTCTGAATTAAGTGATCCCATGCATTGATCCCTTGCATGGGTTCACTGAGTTTTGACCTAGACTGTAGGTGAACATAGCTAATTTTTTTTATCATGGTATGTTTGATGTTTCAGCCAGTTTTAAAACAAGACTACATGGGCAAAGCCAGCCAGGCTTATAACAAGCATGTTGCAATGTGAATTTGTTTCCCCACCGATAACTTTCAGAAAAATCTTTTTAAAAATTCTGCAAAGTAGATACCATCCGGCTGGAAAAAGTCATATTAAACAAAAGACAACTGAAATAAAAATGTCAACAAATAATATTTGGGTTTCATATATGTTTATTGAAATTACCATTTTAATGTTTAACCCTCTTACTGTCTGACCATTCAAGATCATCCTCTGTGGTTTTGAATTATACATGTATAGGCAAACTGTATGCCAGCCTGCAATATGATATACTCGTAATGTACTGAATGCATACACAGTACACAGTCAACCTACTGTCTGACTATTTAATGTTATTCACTGTGGTTTGGAATGATAGATAAACTGTGCAAGCCTGCAATGATATAATGTAATGAATGCATCTGCTGAGTACACAGTCAACCCTCCTACTCTCTGACCATTCAATATCATCCACTGTGGTTTTAAATGATACATGTAGATAACGTGTATGCCAGCATGCAATGTTATATAATGTAGTGAATGCATCTACAGAGTACACAGTCAACCCTCCTACTCTCTGACCATTCAGTATCATCAACTATGGTTTTGAATGATAGATAAACTGTGCCAGCCTCCAATATGATACAAGGCGAATGCACAGTACGCACACATACATTGTTACATGTAGTTCTGTGCACAGTTGCACCACCATACACAACCCGTGCAGTAGAATGCTTTTAAGCAGTTGGTCAAAGAGTAGGAGGGTTAAATGATCCTTTAATGTCTAAATGCTCATATAGTCGAATTCTGAGGGCGAGTGATAATAACTTCAATCTTAACATCAAACACTGACTCAAATCTAAGCTCCATAAAATACCCTTGATAACTGATATTAACATCTACATTTAAAGAGTGCCAAATTAGCCAAAGGATAAAAATATGTAACCATTAGCCATTTCGTAGGAAAGAATTCAGTAAAAATGTTCATTCTCTTGGAGTAATAGCTAGGAAAGCACATAGCCCTGGAGGCCTTTCACTTTGGTGTAAATACTACAGTGACGTCCTGGGTATGAGGGTCTGTTTCCAGGGCAGAACAAAATTCAGAGCTCCATGAAAAAAGTCTTAATGTAAGAAGCTACTTATCTGACCGGATTAACATTCCATGGCCACATTATTTTTTGGGCAGTGGGTTTTTGATGTCATGTATTCCTCATAAAACTGTTATTTTTCGAGAATTCAGCTCCCATCGCTAACAAATATGTAAACTTTAAAACAGTTCATTATGCAAACTTATCGCACTGGTGTTTGTTTGTGTTTACGCATCACCAGACACTGACCACACAGCACTAATGTGCGAACACAAGAAAATGTTAATGCACGAAATACGCCCAACGGTCCTGTGCCTAGCATGCTAATGTATGCGTACGCACGAAAGGCATGTTTAAAAGAATGAACAAAATGGAGAGTTTGTCATGTTGAGAGCTGAATTAATTCCCAAAAATGATAGATTTTTGAGGAATATCTGGCATCAGAAACCCACTGCCAAAAATGTATGCAACTGTTAATCCAGTGAGTTTAGTAGCTTCTGACAGGTAAGATTTGAATTTCAAGGAGCTCTGGAAATTTCTACCCTAGGAACAAACCTTCATGTCTAGGACTTTGTATCTGTGTACAGCACAGAGGAAGAGTCCTACATAGGGCTTTGAGATTACATTGCTTCTTACACACCAGTGTAAGAGTAAAAAGACAAGAATACAAATTATAATATTCTTTATCCCCCGATAAAATTCTTACATTCAATTAATTTGCAATGCCCATAGTTACAGGAATAGAAATATAACCTTAAAATTATCAATTGTCTTGCTGAATTTTAAATCAAACTTTTAAGAAAAATACTTATTTCTGGCTATTTTCACTTATTCTGAGTCTTTTGTTAAACTCTTTGAAATATCAGTTTATGATAATCAAGTTTTATAAGGATTATTAAAATTCATGGGAATACTTGCCATTGTGTACATTGGTTTAGTGCCATAAAAATATTAACTATTAATAAACATACCAACAATAGAGCCCATAAGGATTGGAAGCCCCTACACCTGTACATACACATTGAAAAATTAAAAAATCGCTTAAACCAAAATCCTCACCAAAATCTCACTCCGGGACAGTGGAGATAATTATGAGAAGTCCCCAGGTTACTGCTAAGTGAAAGTAAGTTCCCAGTTTTCCTATCTACTCGGCAACAGTAGAAAAACAGCAGAAAAAGTTCATATTTGAACTGGTGTAGTGACCTGACGAATTCCCAATCTACTCTGAGGTAGTAGATAAACAGGGAGACAACTTATCTGAACTGGGTAGTCTCCCAATATCCAATAACTCCGCGGCAGTATTTAAATAGCAGGACAAGTTCTTATTTGAACTGGGTAGTCTAATCTACTCTGAGGTAGTAGATAAACAGGGAGACAACTTATCTGAACTAGGTAGTTTCCCTATTCCCATTATACTCTGCAGCAGTAGATAAATAGCAGGACAAGTTCTCATAACAACAATTCTACAAAGCAAAGTAGACAATCACTGGATGTTACCGCAAACCGAATATATATGTTTAAAGAAACTTATAATTAAAACAGACAAAAAACTGAATTTGTGTGATGCTCAGCTTAGTGGGTAAATTATATGCTTCGTTTCATTTACAGCTGATTTCTTAAATGACTTTAAAATAATATTTCACACAGAATTAAAAACCATGTTTTTTTTTCTTGTAAACCGAAAGTCAGAGACAGTGTTGAAACTACTACTAATCCCTAAAACAAGTAAACATATTCAGTCTACATTCTAAGACTACAGCATAAACATTCAGAAACAGTCTTCGAAATTATTGCATACGTGGTATTCTTGTTGCTCAGAAAAAGTAAGAAAAGCTGACCTGATACTTCGTTCTTGTAAGAGCAAGTCGGTTTTTTCCTTAGTAAAGGGCGCCTCTATGAGGGAACATTTCAAAAGGCACCAAGGCCATGAGGCAAGGGGCATGACCAGGGGCATGGAGGCAATTGCCCATATTCACAAGCGCCATCTTAAATATATATTGCAGTGCATCTTGAGAAATTGAGCACAGCTAAAAAAGAAATCAACTTACCAAGATGGACGCCGGGCTGTAGTTTACATGTGACTATGAGAGGTTTCTGTATTGTGTACTGCATTGCTTCAAAATCAACGCGCCGTAATGGTTGCCGATGTTGTTTGGACGCGGATTCCACACAGAGTCCTTTGCGTGTTGATTATATCTGGTCATGCGCACTGGGACATGCATGTGGGCTATTGGCTTTGTTTTCTTTGTTGCCTCTGTGAAGTATCAGGCCTGAGAAGTCATTATCATTGTGAAGCAAATACCAGATCCGACTTATGGAACTTTGTACATGTTTGTAGTTGCTGCAACAGAACCTGTTTTGCTCCAGTGCTGTTGTACATCGGGAATACATGAGCAGAGTCCATGATTTTGTAGGAGCACACTTCTCTCTTAAATGCAGTTGGATTTTGAAGGGTTGGAAATGGTTAAGATTGAAACATGGCTCTGTAGAAATCTCTATTTAAACAACGTCCACCACCAATCATTTTTTTTTTCTTCATTTTTTGTATTTTGCAGTTTCTTCATTACTTCCTTTATAGATGTTCTAAATGAGACCTGCTTTGTCTAATCATAAAATCCTCGGCATGGAACACAGCATCATTATGCGTTACAGCCATGAAAAAGTCACAAATTCACCCCAGGGACAAATTTGAGATTGTCATGTCACCGTTTAAAGCATTTTCTCTGATAGAACGTTGTTAATTTTCAACACAAATACGAAAATCTCATTTTTGAAAATCTGGTCAAAGTTTTTGAGGGGTTGACAGAGCCAGTCGTAGTTGGTGAAAAGTTTACAATTTTAATGTGCTGCAACATCTACCTCCCAAAATGGACACCAAATCTTCAAAAAGATAAAGAAACTGTTCACGTCTTCTTGTATCTAATATCAGTTTGGAAGGTTTGATACATGTCTGGCTGGTCACAGTACATTAACACTGTTCCTGCCTAAAGCCCATGTTGCGCTTATTACTGCATTACAATATCCATTCATCGCTTACTGCCTTGCAAATAGACATAACCCTAACTAACTGTATACTGTTGGAAAGTGTCTGTAATGGGATATATTATTTCGCCATGTTTTCGATCTGACAAGACTACAAAGAAAGACACTAGGTTACTGTTTTTCCTATAGGTAGGCGTTCACAGCATTGGTTACAGTTTGTGGTGTTTCTAGTTCCAGCTTTCCTTGATGGGATGCTGTGTAGAATGAGGTTAAGCGAATGATTTTAAGTCACCCAAGTTATCCCAGTGGGGATATACTTTTCCCTGATTGGAACTCTCTTCTCACAATGAGGGTCTCCAAATGGGGAGCCCTTGGGTGAGAAACACAATCAAAATATCCCTATTGGGGTATAAATTTACCCTGATTGGAACATCTCCTAATGATGATATCAGTGGTCTTCAATCAGGGAACCCATGGGTGACAAATACAACCAAACAATCCCAATTGGGATATACTTCTACCCTGATTGGAACCCTCTTCTCCTGATGATGATATCAGTGGTCTCCAATCAGGGAAACCTTGGGTGACAAACACAACCAAACAATCCCAATTGGGATATACATTTACTTTAATTCGAACCTTGTCTCTCTCTGAGACTATCAGTAGTACCCAATCAGGGAACCCTTGTTGACACAGACAACCAATCTATCCCAATCGGGATACACATTGGTGAGCTGTGCCATGAAATTGGGTCTTGTGGGAGTCGAAATTTTCACTGGACCACTAGCCAGAGTCCAGTAATGTTTAGTTTCTGGCCAGTAACAGACCTGGAATTACATAGAGGCCATGGAGGCAACAAATGGTCTCTGTCGCTCTGGTCTTGGCCTTGTGCCCTTTCAAAAGTTTCCCATGGACTTGAAGATTTTCCAATGGAAGTGCTCTCTTCAAAAAGATGAAATTCCAGGTTTGGCGTAATCCCACAACCAAAGAATAGTTCGTGCAGTCTAGCATTTTTTTAAGACCATACTTGGAACGTTTACTAATTATTCATTCTGGAGCTCTTCAGCTCCAAACCTCCACCTAAAGGTTCAAGAAGGCTTTATGTCTTGTAAACATAACTTTAATCCAGTGAAAATGTTGAACTCTTGAGACCTGTTGTATAGTTTGTAGAAATTGGATCCCAACCCTGTTGGAAGCGTTTATAGGTTGTCGGTATCCCATGTACTGTTGGTTGTGTTGAATTGTACATAACATGGCTTGATGTATTCGGTCTGGTCGTTGGACAGAGCCAATATGGTGGAGATGAGGACATAAACGACAATGACAGGTGTAGCTAGTATGAGGGCTGTGGAGACAATGCTCTCGAAGATGTGCATCTTCCTGCAAAGACAAACAGGAGCATGAGAGAAATGAACTGTTTTTGATCGTAAATGTGTCAACCTCTGAACACCGTTATCACATATGCATCCCTGTGGAGACCTTTATCATGCTGCCACCATCTTGGTCATGTTCTCTGTATCCAATAACAGTAATAGATGCTCATATTCATTGTACAAAAAGGAACCAAGCTATTTGCCCTTCCAGCCTCGTTTTTGGTTACATTGGTTTGAATGGGAGAAAATCAAAATGGCTGCACCATGATAAAGGTCTATTGTCTTCAGTTTTCATATGGTACCGAATTTAGGGGCGTTGGGTTGGAAACTTGTAATTTATAAATCACTGTAAACACCATGTTATCCTGTTGGTGCCGTTATGTTACAGGAGCATCTGCTGTTCGCATAATGCTACTTCCAGCTCCAAAGCTGGCTCCTTTATTGTTCAACTGCTTCTCTTGACAGAAACTGATAATTCTAGGAGGACCTTAAAAGACTGTACAAAACATCGTGAAAGGCATGTCCAGAAATAGTTTTTTTTCGCCAATAGGTCCTCACAGAAAAAAACTAGCACAGTGTATTACTAATAGGCTTCTGGGTGTGTTCAGGGATGGAAAGTAAGCTTGAGGTCGCTCCGGAGCAACCTGTCTAAACCAATGATCGCTCATTGAGTCTGTTTAGTTCCCAGAGCTGCAATACAATGGTATGATTGCCCCATAGCAACTCAGTTCAACAATATCAACTTGGGCAAGTAAAGTAAGTTCAAGTTAAAGAGGTAACACAAAGTTACCCATTTTACTTACGGCCTCTCAGAGAAGCTGTCTGACATGTAGAGAGATCGGAGACGCAGGTAAGATATGGCTGGAGCCATAAACGTCAAGAGAGGGAAGAGTACACCTCCAACTAAGGTCATGAGAACAGTAAAGTCTGGTACTGTCTCGGCTATGAAGATCAGGAAGAGGATGACGCATGAACGGGATAGCATACGCTTCCAACCGAAATCTGAAAGGGAGGAGAAAAACACAAACAAAAGTCTTGATTGTCATTGAAAACATTCCAACATCTTTCAACAGTAGCCTCTTTTGGTAGCAGTGACCTTGCTTGACCTCATCAATATAGATCACATAGATTGATCCCTCAGTGAGTGATTCTCATCCATGAGGTCAAGTGAGGTCACAGCTATCAGTGACCATTAAAGAGTCTACGTTATCTGGACTTTTGTTATAGAGACTTTGTGTTTTTTTTGTAGTCTCAGGAGAATGGAGTTGGTTTTCACCAATTTGGCAAAGATCAATGATTTTGGAGCCAATTTTGTAAATCAGCATTTGTTGACTCATTGCAACTTCAGAGGCTTATTGTTTCTGTGGATATATACAAAGAGTATCTCAGTGGCATCTCATGTTTTGGGGGACATTTCTCATGGCCCTGTTTAAAATGGTTGAAAGAAGTCATTGATGTGAGATTCTGATCAGTCTCAGCTGGATTTACCTGTAGGAATATCCAGCACCTCATCAAGGTGTTGGAATAGTGGATTGATGACAATGAGTAGGACTGGCCCACTGCCAATCAAGAGAAGGAGGCCTGGAATGACCACCATACCATCCCTTGGGAGAATGACCAGCAGGCTGGAGGTAACATCATCGGGCAGCATGATGTCACCGTAGGCAATATAGGTGATCAGAAGGGTAGGAAACAGGAAGAGAACGATCACTGTGAAGAAAACAGGAATGAATGCAAGGAAATCCACCATTAATTGCTTCTCTGCATATAGGAATGCTACATACAGTTTGATGTGTCTGTGGGGCTTTGTAGTTGCCATCAGATTATTTATAAAACATTCAAACCAAAATGTCTCGTTGGGTGAGGTAAAGTTGATTTTCGTTTTTGTTTTGTTTTCACTCACAAAGGAAATATCCAAGGGCGCTTCTGTCAAAGTTTACTGGCTCCTTCATAGCTCGCTGGACCTCTGGGTAGACGAAGTGACCACCCATCAGGAAGATGGTTCCTCCTATCAGCTTGCCAAATGCCCAAGTCTCCATGGACGGCTGAAGACGGTGTAAGGCTTCTCCGTTACCGTGGAGATAGAGGGATGCATCGATGAAGATGATGAGGATGGCGAGGATGGTGGTGATTATACTCAATGCTCCAAGTTGCCTTGGAAATTTAGGGGGACAAAAGTGTTAACAAATGGCTTACCTCTCAACAGTTGATTATACATGGTTCGATTTCAATAAAAAAAAATAATAATGATTGAATATATATAGCGCTGGTGTCCGCCAATTTTTAAACTCATGGTGCATGAACTTTATTACACAGGTCACTGGGCCATTTGATTAATTCCTTAACCATCTCAGCTCCCTAGGGAGTCTGCAGTCTGCATTTAAACCAAATCGATCCTGCCCTCACATGTACTCATTTTACTCCAAGGTGAAGAGAAGCAGTTACAGTTCAGTGCCTTGCTAAAGGACACAGGTATGAGAAACCTCATCGACATTCTGCTGCCAGTGTTGGTAACGATTGTGCTTGTTCACTACTCTGTAACACGGACGAATGTAAAAAATGTACATGGATGAAACATTTGTCTTACCAGAAATGCTTTGGCATCCCCACCAAAATAGCCGGGCTTATGATCGCACCGATGATGATTGGCCAATAGCAGTACGAGCCGAAAAGACCGTGGCCAATCACAATTAGTACAAGCTGTGACGTAGCTAGAAGCATAACTGTACTGGCGCCAAAACTGACGAGATCCACCCACACGTTCACCACATGTCTAACCATTAGATCACAGTGTGAAAAACATAAATAAGGGAAACTGAAATATTAATACATTCTTTTATTTGTTTATGGTTTGACGTTACAGCTTTGTAAATAAAACGCGGTTCAACCAAAAAATGCATTGTAAAAGCGCCGGTGTTATTTGTTCATTATTTAAAGGGAAGTTGTCTTGTGCAGTAATCATTGAGACTGGGAGTGTGTATTCTTTGGAATGTTATCGTTGTGAAATATGAAACAAAAATGTATCGCGGCCAAACGAATCAGTAGAAATAGTAATTTAAACACATAGGCTCTTTTAGATAAGTTTACCAAAATATCTACTCATAAATACAAGTCAAGCTCGTTAATCTTTTAATAAACAAATTATGGCACTATACATGCACCTCCCTTGATTTCTATGATGTGATCAAAGTCAGTTTTTTCCAGTTTTTCTGCCCCCCCTTCAAGTGATGCCCAGGGCACTTGACGTACCTGCCATACCTATATAGATACGCAACGTGGCCCCCACCCGTAAAATGAGACCCTAGTTGCTGAACATACCTCGCCCAGTTTCCAAAGGACTCGTATGCTATGGCACCATACGGATTGGAATCTTCAAAATGCGTGGCTCTAACCAAATTCCAACAGTTTCTGAGCAGTATGGCGGCGTAAGCCAACATAAAAGTTAGAACAGCAAAGAGTAGAAAGCCAACCCATCCTACCGGAACAAAACAAATGAACATTTAGGTTACAGTCATACTGGTTAACGATGGTGGGTCGTAAATGTGTTCTTGTTAATATCAATAACATTCTATTACTGTAGGAAGTCTCTGCGTATAATACTCCCCAACTGTTGTGTTGTGCTTAATATGTACATACGATAGCAAATGATTTTGATGAGTTACCTGTGTGTATAATAGCTATCATCATAACAGTGGCGGCAAATCCTGGACAGTATCCTGCAATCAGCAGCATTGTCTGGACGTAGTTTAGACCATCCCTCTGTTAATGAATAATTTTAACAGTAAAAATATTTAAACTCTGTAAAGTGATTGAAAATAATTCCTGGGCCTTTAGTTTACCAACAGATACACTTTGGTGAAAAGCTGATTTTTATTTACCTGTTTATTTGAGCACTCAAAAATTAATCCACATTTCCTAGGGAACATAAAAAAGCAGGTTTGGACGCCTAAAGCCACAATGTCCCAGTCATTATTTTCATCAATCGAGTTGACTTCAACTTAAGCTTGCGTCGGGCAAAAGAAACATACTAAACACCAAGGGACATTATGCTCATGTTACTTGAAAGTGGTCATAAGCTTGACCAAGAGTATCAAACTTTTTAATCCAAATTCATGGTTCAGTACATTTTAGTGGTAATTCTTTGGAATGTTGCTTTGCAAAATCTATCACATTACACAAATCTACATCTGTTGACTTTAATAGAGAGCAGGATTCGCCTGTGCTAAACACGTTTGTGCTTTGTGGGCTTTCAAAATGTATTTGTACGTGTCAGTGGATGTGATAATTGTCTACTCTTTGATCGCCATGCATCTCTTTCAAATACTTGTAGGCAATATTTTTGTTCAATAGAAATCGGAGCACTTTCCCAGCAGGGGCTGTGATCACTCTTCGAGGGGGTGTAAACACTGAATGGCCTGTTTGTATTGTGAAATAACCTTCAGTTGGACTAGCTCCCAATTCAATTTGTGTGCTGTTTTGCTGTAGACATCCATTTTTCTATTCCGTTAACAATGCCCTCTCACACTGATATTCTCTTAAATTCTGTGCTTGTGATAATAAAGTCCTAGGCTTTGTTATACCTTGTATTGTTTGATATTGAATAAAGACACGAATTATAGGTGTGCCTGGCGCCATTGATATTACATATACTTGGTTTTATAGCTTCTGAAACACGTTTAAAGGTAGTTTGTCATTTCCCTTTCACTTTGCTTGGAAGGAAAGGATAAAAGTAGGTGATTAGGCTAAGGTTTTTCTGAAGAGCTTGGTTTAGTTTTTTTCCCAAGCCATCAGCCATTTTGCAACATTGTGTTAAAGTGACATTCTGGCTCAGATTTGCAATTTGTTTTTGAAAGGAGTTTAAGCAAATTTGAGATCCAATTTGGGGTTGTTGAGTGTTACAGTACAATGGATTTTGTACCAACTTAATATCAATGACGTGAAAACGAAAAAAATACATGGTCTTTACTCTGTTGGTTGACCGCTTTATTGTGTTGATTTTCAGTTTGAATTGTATTTTTAGCCTAGTGGGGTACGGTACCACAGACCATTTTAGGCTATAGGAATATTTTTCTGGCCTACTGGCTGCATGCATATAGTAAAGGAAAAAGGAAAGTCAGCGACCTTTTAGGATTGGACAGACGACTTAGTACAGTATTGTGCAATCGGTGATACAGCTTAGGGAGACGGTCAATGTCATTCTATTGAAAACATGCTACGGTTGCAGTGGCTTAAATGTGGGCGATGGTTATTAAGTCTGCAGCTTCTTAGTGTGATCTTAAAGTCTCGCAGCAAGCTAACGGCATTGATGGTGAATGACACAAGATAGTGTGTATAATTTGGGCCCAACAACATTAATTTGAAGGATATATATGAGTGTTTGTTTTTGTTTGGTTCTCAAAGAAGGGTTGGTGCCTGGTCTTAAACCTAGCATCGTTTTCACAGCTGATTTGAAATTCTGGGAATGATCCTAGGGACCATCCCTTAGGGGCAGATATCCCCCACTGTGGCACTGTGGAACCCCCTGATTGCCCCCTGTCAGACTCTGGATACCGTGACATTTACTATAATCAGGCAGTTTTAACTGAAATTGTCCTCTTTACATCCTCCCCCCTTTGCCCCCCCCCCTCCCCGCTGCTGTGCGGTTGTCTACTTTTATTGGTAGGTGCATACGCGTATAGCTTTGTCAGGGCGAACGGCAGTGCCTGGTGACGATTGTCAGTGTACGCATTGCTCAGTTTCCCCACTTGATTTGAAGCTATGGTGGATGTCGCCATGGAAGGAACCCCACGGGGCCAAGATGCATACCTGTCTTTCAGCCTGCTCAGGTTTATCTTCTGTTAGTTCCACTAAGTCACCATTATCAGTGTTGGTATATAAAGCTGTCTTGTACTTCTGAAACAGAAATAGTAACTAGCCTTTTCGGTGTGGATTTTTGAGATGTGTTTGATGTTAATTTGCTTGTAGCCAGGCGAGAGTTAGTTTCATTTATGACCTTGGCTATTGTGTCTGTCACCGTTAATGTAAGGAACTCCCTTTTCATGACTTTTAAGGTTAAAATTGTGTTTGTGTTGCATCCCCGTGTTCTCTTTGTCTTAATACGTGAATAAGGAACTGGTCCACGGTGGTTTTAATTGTAATGAAATGATTTGTATCATGCGTTGTGTACCATCGTATTGGTCGACGGTTCGCCGTCAGAACTGCGAACCGTCGAAGTAGGCCTAATTGGTACATTGCATGTCGTCTGTGAACTTCTGTTTGCATGTAAACCGTCATCAAGAGCATGTGTTTTTAAATGAGCAAGTACAGTTTAAGAAAACGAAGCTGCTGTAACGGAGCGGGTAGCGACAGCGTGCATTCTATACCGTACATCACTTTAGTCTCAATTTTAAAAATCAAATCTCAACCATTTTTAAGTCTCTCTGCGAGTCAAACAACATGAAAAAAATATTGTTAACCGAACAACACCATATGGCAGAGCCCCCATTTACACACCTGTATGAAGCGAAGCAATTATGGATAGCCTGGCTCAATGTATTCAATGTCACACCACGACCACAACAGAATGAAACACAGAAGACCAATAATGATGGTAGCAGTATAGCAAGGGAAGATCCGTTGTTAATACAAATATCAATGTTTATGTTAAGACAACTACGTACTTGTTGTATCACTTTTTATCAGTCCGTTGGACTTGTAAGCCAAGTACTGTAGTCCATTGTCCCAACCGATATTCTTCAATCCCTGAAATCATTTTACACCTGCAACTATATTGGATATTTCGAAACCACGCTTTCGGCTAGGGTTCCGGCTTCATCGGTCATTTTGATAAACGGGGCATCAAACAGGGGTGGAAGAAGCCTAAGCCGGAGCCCAAGCCGTGGCTTCGAAAAGGGCCTTTGAGGAGGCTGCAAGAACAAATGGTCGGGTTCCCTCTCAAACATTATAAAATGAAAACGATACAGGCAAAAGGAAGCTGACTGAGATGGTCACGTGGTGATGGTGGCAAGCATGATGATGATAATGGATGATTGGTTGTGTTAGTCGTTATACAAACCAATTACTACGTATTACAAAGCTTGCCAAGCACCAGTGTCAGTCTCCATTATGCATTACATTATCTTTTCATTTTGTATGTTTTAATTTCATTGCATACAAAAACAGTTGCAAGTAAGTTATTCCAGCAAATTAAATTCGAGCATTATCATATTTATTGATAGTTTAATATGAACTCCCAACGAGGGCCCAATTTCATAGAGCTGCTTAAGCACAAAAAGTAGCTAAGCACAACACAATTTTGCTTACCAGATTAAGGTTACCAGCCAAAATACCATATCACAATATCACATTCACCATCAGTGACCGGTATTCTGCTTTGTTTTGCGAAGCAGAAAAGTTTTAAGCATTATTCTCTGCTTTTGCAGCTCCTAATTGAAATTAGACCCAGATTCTTACAACACAGTACTGTGCAGTATATAGTTGTCTTTGCAAAAAGGGAAACTTTCTCATTAATGATTAAAGCCCCAGCTCAATAGTAGTAAGAAGAAAAACTTAAATGTTCACAAATTTAAATACACCTTTGTATAAAGATAATGATGGTGGAAAAATTTCCTTGAAACATTTCTGCCCAAAGTGTTATCGTTTTTAGATAAATGAAATAAGATCCAAATCAGTTTTCGTCTCAGTGAGACGAAGACTCTGCCGATAGGAATGCGTACAAAAATGCTGAATGCGTTTTTACCGTTTTCTTGTAAATGAAACAACGAAATGAGCTGACATTTTCACAGGTTGGTTTTATTATAAATATCTTGATTTTTGCAAAGAATGGAATCATTTACGGTCAGCTTACCAACGTTGAGCGGGAGTTTTAATGAATGATGAAATATAAACGTTATCGCTTGTTTTATGGAGTCGTTTCATAATAATAATAATTATTATTGGTCTATTGCTTAAACCATAATGCAGCCACAGACTGAATTACATGAAATTTACAATATTAAAAAGCAAAACAAAATATAATATGATGTAAAAATACATATAAGCAAGACGTGGCGTGTTGTTGGGCTGAGTGGACAAGCGCACTGGACTCAAGCTCAGGTGTTTCTGATCAGCAGAGTGTGGGTTCGAGTCCCGGTCGTGACATTTGTGTCCTTAAAGGAAGGCAGTTAACCACTATTGCTGCGTCCTTCTGATGGGACGTATAAAGCTGCCGGAGTGTTGCACGTCGGAGTGTTGCACGTAATACACGTAAAATAATCCAGTACACTTATCGTTAAGAGAAGGGTTTTGCCCCGATGTTTTCTGGTATGGTTGGCTGCAGATTGTGACACAGCACCTTGTAAACCATTACGTGGTGCTATGTACATGGATGGGTCTTATATTTCGAATAGAGCTCCGCATACCAGCTGAGCGCTTTGAGGCGCCCTCGGGCGTGATAAAAGCGTTATAAAAGAACTGAGTATCATACTTATTATACATTTTGAGAAATCTGTTGGAATTTGAGCATTCTTGAATTTTCCTCACGAAA